>BLKM01000265.1:1260137-1527637 GCA_013340265.1 Coptotermes formosanus | reverse complement strand
GCCGCGCAGATGGCCTTCTGGCTGATGTGTGGACCTTCCAGAGATCTGACTTTGTATGAGACCTTGTCAACATGTTCGATATTTTTTTCCGATCAAGTTTACTTGCAGTGTATTTGCTGGTGTGTTTTTGTGCTATTCATTTCTTATTCCTTTTGTATAAGAAGAACTGCTTTCTGAAAGGCGCAGGTGTGGGGATGACGTAGCGAGTGTACTGGGCTGCTAAGTCTAAATATCTTTCACGACGATGTATCACAACAAACATTACTTATTCTGTAGATTACCCATCGTCTTTCTTCCAACACACAACGTTTCGGAAACTGGATGTGTTTCCTTCCACAGGTATAAAGCCCCATTCTCCGCTGGGTCCAGTGATTGAGATTAACGCTTATCCGGGACCCAGATGAATATGAGCTTTTATATTTGATGACCTAAACCGATCCAATTCCGAAATGCTGGTATACTTCCGCATTCTTCCATCCATTTTCAGATTTTCTCTTCTCCACTCTTCCTATAATTTTCGTCCATCCCGTTTGTTTCTTCTTTTGTTTCTGTGCCATGAAAGTAAGCGATTGTGTCTTATATCCTTAATATTTCAGATCTGTGTACGTACCCTATTTATCATTCAAGAGTACCGTGAAATAAAATTTATAGGAAGTTTGTCTTTCAGATATCATATGTTTCCCCGAAATGTTGGTACCCGTGTAATGGCATATTCTTCCCAGAAACCTTGTTACCCATGTACCATATTACACGGCGTCATATGTCAGAAGCCTGCAGTGTTTAGTGAATGGTCACCTCGTGCCTATTGTTTCCCTTAGAGTGATGTCCTTCTGACACCAGTAGCCGTTTGTCAGTTGCGTCATTCTCACGGCTTGCTATCTGCAGGCACTTAACCCAGTAGATTCTCCCTCCTTCGTCACTTTACATGTAGAAAAGAAGGAACCCGTTTCGTTTGGTTTTTGGATGGGGAGACGACTTCGATTGGAAAGTCGTAGATGTATTTTCTTTTGCATCCCCCCCCCCCCCCGTCTTCATCCGCCTTTCCACATATAGATCAGCATTCCGTCTCCTTCCCTTGTCATCTTTTCCACCGGAAAAGGAAGTGAAGAATCTAGCCAAGATGGCGTCGAAACCGTTTCTGTCTATACTCCTGGTGGCCTAACCGTTCATCATTAAGGCCCACGTCAGTAGGAATAGGAAACAACTCATTCGTTCCACATCTTTGGTGATTCATTATGCACAGATCATCTTATCCTTCAATGCTATGTAAGCCTAGTTATTTTACATAAACAGTAAATAAGTAAATAAATTATTATCCAACGGTGACTAAATGCAGTGAAGTCACTTTTCGATCAGATTTTTTCGACTTTGGGATAGAGACAGCTTCCGAAACGTTGGGAATACACCACATTCTGCTACGGACGATCCTTAAACAAATCTTTATTGGTTTTCTCTAATGTGTTTATTTAAGTGTGGCTTTCTCTAATGTGTTTATTTAAGTGTGGTTTTCTCTGATGTGTTTATTTAAGTGTGGTTTATTGCACGTTGATGTCAGGAGGTCAGATATTAGTGTAGAGAATAACAAATTGGACAGGATATACGAGGAAACGCTTCGTGATCAAATTTACGATAACATCGCGGCATTTTTATGGAGGGGGCTTGAGGGAGGCTGAAAAACCTCAGCCAAGACAGCCGGTCTCCGTGCCGAAATTTGAACGCGCGACCTCTCAAACACGGAGTGCTAATCATTCAATCGCGATGTTGGATGCGATAGTTCGGTATGTAGAAGATGTTCTGTCAGTCAAAACAATGTTCTATCACTCAAGACCATGTTCTTTTACTTAATACAGGGTTCTGTCTCTCAAGACAATGTTCTTTCATCAACTGAAGACAATGTTCTGTCTCTCAAGACAGTGTTCTTTCATCAACTGAAGACATGTTCTGTCTCTCAAGACAATGTTCTTTCATCAACTGAAGACAATGTTCTGTCTCTCAAGACAGTGTTCTTTCATCAACTGAAGACAATGTTCTGTCTCTCAAGACAGTGTTCTTTCATCAACTGAAGACAATGTTCTGTCTCTCAAGACAGTGTTCTCTTTTTCAAGACGGTCTCGAGACACTTTATTACTCGCAGTGTTGGAATAGTAACCAAAATAACCAGTATCACAGGGTTGTTTATTGTCTGAAAATTGTTGTATTGACTGGCAGAACATTGTACTAAGCCCTTTTTGCAGCGGGTTCACTATCTGCAGCTGCAAGAAAGGTTGTATAAATATTGAAATTGCTTATTGATTTCTGCGTTCTTTAGAGCCACACAAGTTTCGCCTCAGACCGACTCGTCTTGTTACCCCACACTCTCAAAGAAAAGTCGTAAATACCTTGACATAGCAGTATTTTATTCCCTGCGTTTAGAAATATGCACATTTATTTGATATTTGCAGACGCTTGCCGTTTTTGTTCTGAAGTTCTCACATTGATTTGTCATGAGGTTTTTAACATGGCAGACACTACAAATGTTCATGTTTGTAACATGCCACTCCTTATTTAGCACTTAATTTTGCACGAAGATAATCATTATCGTGACAAAATATTTCGCACCGTGGACATACTGTTTTCATTTCCTTTTAGAAATAGCCAACAAAAATAAGCTCAAAAATTTATCCCGGTACGGAATTTGAAGACGCACAGCTAAGTGGCGTGGGTGCTGTTTTCAAATCGCAGGAGCACAATACTTGGGTTACGCGAGAATGTGTGAAGATCAGGTGGACTGCAGTGGCACGGTTTTCATACCGAGACGCACAAACTGGCCAGGTACTAATTGCGTGACCTTGGGGTGTAGCCTCCCGGTGCGCGTATGCGGACTGCTGTTGTTTAAAGTAAAAGGTGTTCTTTATTGTCAACACAATCAACTTCCTGTATTTAACAGTTACGTAGGCTGCATGTTTCGACCTTACTTACATGTCTTTAAAACGGCTGAGGAAACTATATAGCTTTAATTAAGGAATTTTAATACATTTACATAATTCTGCGTTAATCAGGGATTGAGAATTCAAATTCCTTTACAGGTCAACATACTCATAAGTTATATACTGCATGAGAGGACAGGCAGTGTACATATAAACGTAACATCGAGGCGCGTTCGCGTAACCATTGTTGCCGTGGAAAAGCAATAACTATTTCGTATTCTGAGAGAGAGAGGAGACAGAGTGTGTGTGTGTGGCATGCAGTGCGCATGCGCCGTGTCATATTATCATCTGTGGGCTCTTTGACTCTACCATATTTTTCCACATAATCTCATAAACGGCACGACTTTCCGGGGGGGGGGGTTATTGAACATAAAAGTGTGTTTTGATTTTCTGTACAACTTTTGTCAGAAACATTGCTCATTCTAAGAAGAATTCAGACAGAAACTACCATAAATATATATAGGTCTTCGTGTAAAGTACCCGTTATTCTTGTCAGATTTTAATGAAATTTGAGTTTTCTCGACAGATTTTCGAAAAATGCTTTCTTGGACGTCTCTTTATAACTGTTCACATGTTATTTTACAAGAGTTTATCAGCTGTATATTCGACTCTGCTTTATCTGGAATTTCTTCCATTTATACCCCTAAATTATCTGTACATCGGTATGTAAGCCGTGCCTTGTTATGTATTTCGTAAATATTGCTCCAGTTGATTGCAGGTAGAATTTATGGCGCCTATTAAAATATGTTTCCCTTACTTATTACTGCTGCTGTGGATTACAGCTGTAGTTTTGGAGCCCGTTGAGGGTGTTAAGTGTACCTGTTCCTGTTAACTCTTACAAACTGTCTGACGTAGAGGAATCCTGTAAAAGCTACTAGCTTCTCAGCTAGTTAAGAAATTTCTGATCTCTAAATGGACCCGTAGGTTCTACGATCACTGATCTCTATTCTGAGCTACTTGACTCCAGTTCAGGCCCTCCCCTTCCATTCCTTTAAGCCAATTTGCTATTATAATCCCATAGACGCTTCGATTTTCATAGCAATATCTTTCCTTAAAGTTTTTCTTTATGCATTTGTCTTTTCAACCATTCGTGTTACATTTCCGCCCATATCATGTTACCATGTATTATTTTATAACTGTCAGTTGTCACAAATATTGCCTTCCTCATGTATATACTTCCGTTATTCCCTTCTGCCATTCTACCTTTTGTTTCTGCTTTCTTCCTTCTGTTTGTTTCTACTTTCTACCTTTACCTTCATTTCTTTTGCTTCCTGCATTTTTCTTCGTTCTTTCCTTGTTTCCTTATGTTTCTTTGCTGGTTTTCTTCTTTTTTGCGTTCTGCTTTTCTTCCCTGTTTGCTTTTGGTCTCGCCGTCTTAGCATGCTTTAGCTCTTTTCTCCAGTGTGTTCTTTGTGTTAGTTTCTCTCTGTCCGTGTTAGTACTGCTGCTTGCTGCTCATCGTTATATGCATTATGCTAACCATTACCGACGGGTTGCACTGAAAGTGATAACACTGATGTTCGTAGATAAAATTCGAGATTTTCGTGGACGTAAATATTCGTTGTCCTGTTCTAGTGTAGGGCGGTTGCTATGACTAGGGACAAAAGAATGTGTTAGCCTGTAAGTGCTGGAGAAAGGACAACGTTTCGGTCCCATCTTCAAGGGTCTTGGACTTGACCCTTGAAGATGGGACCAATTCATTGTCACAAAGCGCCGGTAAAGGATTACCACTCTTCGCTGCGTAATGTCCCCGAAGAACGCGGGCCTCGTCGACATAGCGGCGGAAGCCCGAAATTGCGGAGGGATCCACATCCTTTGGGGCACTAAACCAGCTTTCGTTTCACATAAATTCACTCTTTGAATCTCTTAATGAGCTACTGCGGTTATGCAGCGTGGAATAGGAGACTATGACATGATAAGAAATAGGAGATAATTTGTAAGGGACAGCCGAGGGCTGTTTCAGGGTATTACCTTCACCTCGAATGGCTTGGTACAGCTGTACCTTTTCATATTTATGCCCGGCTAGAATTTCGGCCAACTTGCCGACAATGTTATTTTACTGCGGTCAGACTGAGGCTCCAAACGGATACCTCGATACTATCTCGAAAATTTCCAAATCGTTTCCTTTCAAATCCTTATCCACTAATAATTTTGGATGGCACGTTCCCGTTCGACCCCTTGCAACCTTGGTGCGTGGACTGCGACAGTGGTAAACTGTGAACACTGTGAAATTCGAACTGCCTTCTTTTGAGTCCCAAATTTTGAGATAGAGTGTCAATAACAAAAGGCTGCTCCTGGATAAGAAGTCGATAGGCCACACGCTTTCTTTACCACATATCGGGTCGCGGCTAAGAGGATACTGAAAACGTAGTCGCACGCACTTCAATTCCCTGCCTCGTCTTAGTATTCTGTGTCTGTCTGTCTCTGTCTCTCTCGCTCCCTTTGGTGTGTGTGTCCGTACATTCCTGACCAAGAATTTTGAGCTTCTCTGCTGGTGTACAGTTGGGTAGCAGAGAGGTTCAGATGGATTTTAGTGAGCTTCAAAGAAATCGCGCTTTTAACCTGACAGTGTATCACATGTCACAAAGATAGTAGTCACTTTTAGTAATTAAATTTAACCCTTTAAAGGCGAAGCCTATCTGTTTTATACAAGCACTCAGTGCGTACCGCGCTGTAAATACTCTCCACTTCGGTTATAAAAACCAGTCTGTTAATGTTTTATAAGGCAAAAGTTGCTGTTTGTTCTGAGATCCGTACAAAACACATAAACGCAATGTGGGCACCACGTAGAATTGTTTAACGTTAAACCTGGTGGTATGTAAAGTTACCGCTAGGCTTCAAAAGGTTAAGGAAACAAGTAACGTGTTGTGAACTTTGGATTTACCACTGCAGTGACAGTGAATATCACTGTAGTCTTGAGTGTGGCACGGCATAGTACGTTAGAAATCAACTGACGTTTCAGAGGAATCGCTTCCAGTATTAATGCTGGCAAAATTCACACTCTTATCAAATACAGAACCTTCCATGCACTAGGTTTCATAGTAAAACGATTGCTGGCTGTCGTTATGTGTGTTAGCAAGTAGTTACGAATTGGACCAGAAAATGACGCAGGAACTTCCTGTCCTGTCATTATGAGTTCGTAGTAGACGATGGCAGAAATGGTAACAGTTATGGTTAGGAATAGAAGATGACATCAAGGAATGTTAGTGGAATATATTCTTCACTTGTTACTTTGGTGTCGATATTTGCCGGAAGGAAATAGCAACATCGCTTACCCTGTCCTTCAACTATTATTTTAAGGCATTTTACACCGCTGTAAGCATGCATTGTGCGTTTAGAGGACGAAATTACAATAAACTTCTATGAAATAATAATTACCGAAACAGCGATGTCTTTCCCGGAAAAAAAAATTCATATTCAGTATAATCGTGATTACTAGTGATCTGAAGGACAACAGTGCATAAGACTGGCTCACATATACACTCTATCCAGATTCGGCTATTTTCAAAATTTTTTGCATAGAATTTAAACAGATTTTCCAGTAGTTGATTTAAAATAGGCTATTTTCCAGGTATTTCATCAGTCACGGAAAATTAATAAACGATATAATTTTAAATTTCTGTACTTATTGTACGTTTGTTACGTCATTACTACATGTGTATGCTTAAATAGTCAGGACTATATTGTATTCGTAACATATTTAAAATAATGATGACATTTTGGGTATGGTGCTAGTCATTTCAAGGTGCGAAGAGGCTGTTAATCGTGAAACCTGACACGATGTATAATATGTTCCGTATGTTCCGTTACTTGTTTTGCACAGTACATCACGGTACAGTCTTGTAAGATATTTTTCATAATATTCCACACGTTGTGTGATTTCAGGCTTCCGCCACGATGTGGATGAGATCTGCTCTCTTCTGGGATGTTACGCAGCGTTGAGTGATAGTTCTGTACCGACGTTTTGGGACAACCTGTCGGCCCCATCTTCAGGGGTCTTGGACTTCTTCGCCCTTGAAGATAGGACCGATAAGTTCTCCCGAAACGTCCGTATATAACTACCACTAAACTCTGCGTAACATCCCAGAAGAGCGCAGATCTATTCTACACTTGTTGTAAGGTGTCAATATTACAACACTTTGAGGTACATGATGCAGTCAGTGGACGGTGTTCGGAGATATGTCCAACTGACAGAAAATTGAGCTGTACGATGTGTTTGCAGCTATTACAGGGTCTCAGAATATCCTTCATTAGATGGCCTTCAATATTGCATTCGTCATTACATGTTTGTGGAGTATTTACTTTGTACGCCTGCCAATATATACGGTTGCGATGGCTGTTGAAGTGGAGCGCACGTTATGTGCTTTTTAGAACGAAATTCGAAACCCCCTTGCCAATATTTCTCCTTACATGAGCAAACAATTACTTCTTAATTTGAATGTTCTTCCTTATTCTGACTCGGAGCCACTACAGGATCTACAACGAAGGTTGATGCGACAGGTTCCTTTCAAAAGTTGGCTCCCATTAAACGGTCTACACGGTACCACCATAAAGAATAATAAAGAACATCACCGCCATTGAGAACACAAAATCACACACGAAATTAACATTTAAAACAAGTGCAGTATGCTGAAGACACGCTTTCGGATACTATAAGGTGTTTGGGGAAATGTACGGAACGTTAACGGCGCTTCTAGGTGTTCAGGCCCAACAGAATGCGCTGGAATCGCTGTGTTGGGGGAAGTCCCTCGTTGACTGACAGTCTTCGTATCTGAAAAGCTCGATCGAGAGAGAAACACAAAGAGAGAATTGAGGGTAGAAATGTGAGAAAGGGGAGACGTCTGGATCGAAACGGATTAAATGCGGGGGAGAGCGCGGCTTACAGGGAATCGAAAGGAGAAGAAAAAGAAGATGGTCCGAATCTAGAGAATATTATAAACTGCATGCCTGCTATCTCGCGACCACAGTTGGAAGTAATGGAAAAGGGTCTTCCGTTATGTAACTTAGTTATTGCAGCGAGGGAAGAGACACGGACGACTGTTTAGTGATGCATTTATTTACATGCAGTGACCTAATAGTACTGCTGTGGGATGACAGGTTCATACCGAAGCCGCTGGTGTTGTTAGTGTGAGTGGAATTGCGGTTTAATGTGACTGTAGCATGAACAGGTGTGGTTGTACGTAGACATTCATTAAATTGATGACAGAACTGTCCAGTTTTGTCACTCGTAGACCGTGGCACTGTCCTTTAAACACAGATCGTTGAGATTATCCGAAAACGATCTCAGCCTGTGTGATGATGCGAATTTTGGTGTGTTATAGTTATTATCTATAATATAATATACATTTTGTTATATTGTATTATATTATATATTCTATATAATGTAAAATATATTATTTTTATTATATAAAATTTATAATTATTATTACAATTGAACTTTTCGATCGCATAATTAAAATCAGGCATTTAAACAACATGATGTTTCGAAGCTTGACGCTGTGTTCATCCGCAAGTAGAAAAGGGCGTGAATCTTTATATTTGTCAAATTGGCGCAATAGATTGGGCTTGCCAACCAATTTTTCTTAAGGACTCGGAACCAGTCTTCGAAACATGGTGTTCTTAAAATGTATTTTAACCAGACAGTGGTCAGATTGCAGTTGGGGTCGCGTGTCGTCGTGTTTATCATGTGCAGGGACCGAGCCATCTAGGGAGAACTGTTGAAACTAACTGTAAAACACGGACTTAATTTCGTGGCAGGTTTAGTGTCTTGCGCGAAATATTTCATGCCATAAAACTGCGTAATTTTTCCGAGTAACTTTACAGCCTCTGCGGGGAGGAGGGGGGGGGGGATCCTTTTCGAAACGCTAGCTGCAGTTAAGAACAAACTAATAGGACGGACGTACTGCAAGCGTATTGCTTGTAGTTTAGGTGGGTTGCAGGTATCTGACGGGAATGCGATTTTAGCTAACAACAAGAAAATTACCGAGGCGGCTGCGATGACCACATTCTGTAAGCCATGCACCCCCTATCCAGTTAACCTCCAAGCAACACGCTTGAAGTGCGTCCGCACCTAAGTCTTGTGGTCGAGAAATATGACAAGTTCGTTTTCCGGAACTGGATTAGCAAATTTCCTGTATGTCTGGCATCAGTACTACAAAAAGTAAGTTTAAAGTAACTATGATAGCGTAGTATACGGTTTGTTGGTACTATAAAGGAAACCAGAAAGAAGATCATTTGAAAGACCTAGATGTTGATGGCAGGATAATAATAAAGTGGATTTTAAAGAAATGGGATGGAGACTTGGACTGGAACAATCAGGTCAGGACAGGGGTAGGTGAACGCGGCAATGAACCTGCTGATCCCATAAAATGTGGCGAATTTCTGGACTACTTGTACTGTTAACTTTCAAGATGGACTCCACGCCATGCAGTTATTTGGTTAGTTCGTACTCTAAGGAATGTCCGTAAATCTAAGAAATGGCCAGGGTCAGATGTTATAAACGTCCTAGCATACTGCAGTAATTTACACAGATTTCGACCCTTCGGATCCCCGAATATTTATGCGACACTATCGGGTGTTTTTGTACTTACTTAAACATTTAAACAACTTGACTTCAGGTGACGGTTATAAACCTCCTGGTTTCGTACCAGGAAGCAGTTTCATGTAACAGTTGCATGCAAATTGATGATATCCTTCTCCTGATATCAGTTCCATTGCATTCAAACAGTTCGCGAAACGCCTGTTTAAAAAGAAAGAATTGTTTCAGCAAACGGAGATGGTTATGTCTGGTTTAGAAACACATGGAAATATGAAAATGATTTGGCCTGTAAGAAGTGGAAGTCAAACTCTTTTCAAACATGAAACTAGTGTGACGTTACTGGAGTAAGTAAAATATTTCAATTCAGTTCAGATTGTTAAACCTCTTCAACTTCAGAAACAGATTTAACCCATAACAGCTTTAATTTCACTGACGGGCGGACAACCACCTTCACATGCTTTGGTGCCAGGCACGTGTTCCAGTGAGTATTTTTATTACACGGAGACAGTGCGGTAATGAAAATTGTGCTGGATTATGTGAAATAGCTTTGGACGAGGGTATGGTGGTGCTTGTGCCGGCTTATTTTATAAAGGCTTAAAGCCAATGTGGACGAATGGAGTTCATGTTTGTTTCATGTTCTTAAAGCACAGAAATGGAGGCGGAAACCAGGTGGGTGGTAGACCGGCGGGGCGGGGGGGGGGGGGGGGGGGGTGCTCTTTGATGCTTTCCCCGTGTGGAGAGAGATGAGGTGATGGAAAAGCGAGTTGAACTGAGCCCAGCTACGTCAACCACCAGGGCCGCAGTATGCACGGTACTTTTCCTAATATTGATCTCTAGTGATATTCAAATAAAACGCTATGTTTTGTCATATTCCAATGAATCTATACAAATGAAAATATTAGCTAAGATGTTAATAACCTTACGGAACGAAGTTCTTGAGGAACTGATAGTCCATCAGTTACTGAATTCCTCTCCTTTGTTATCCTGAGCCTGTCGAGTCCAGTTTACATCCCCCTATCCTGTTCATTGAAGATCTTTTTAATATCCATACACGTTCGTATGTTCCAGGATGTATCATACTTTTATTATACTAAACATATGTTGTAAATATTTTAACAAAACAAGTGAAACAGGAACAGGATTCGACAGTTGTGTAACTCCAGCTAGTCATTACGCCTGAAAATTTTGTCATAGCTTCTTTTGTTTCACAAACTAATTGTTTTTAGTTTACGTTTTCGATAAGACATTGAAGCACCTGGTTAGCAAAATGTGTAATGCGCATGGAGAGATGAAAAACGCTTACGGAGTTTTAGGAATGAAACCTGAATTCAAGAAACCACATGGTAAAACTAGGTGTAGATGGAGGGTTAATTCTAAGATGCACCTTGGGAAATAGGTTTCTTTTTACGACTGTGGTGTTGGTCTTGTGATGGTCTTTACGAAAAGACTAGTTAACTGTCTTCCTAAATTTGTGGAATTCGTTAGCTATATAAATTCAAACTTTTTTGAAGAAGACTTAATGTCGTAGTTCTGGCTGGCATTAATATCTGATCACTGGGCGTGTCTTGTACATAAGTGACTGAACACCAACGTGTTAATGTGCGTGTTTTCGCATTTGTGCACCACAATGACCAGTGGCTGCATCTCTTTCTTTTCCCTTGCACCTCACCTAATGCAATTGTTACATCAAGAAGTTAACATCAAAAGTGGGGGATGCTTTGGCTGTGGTCTGCAGCCCGTGCGATAGTTCAAAGGGAGACACAGGCCCTGCGCATGTAATCGATTCAAAAACTTCACAGGGGAATAAGAAGGGCTGGACCCTATACTCAACCAGCACATAACTTGGGACTTTGCCCTAACTTGAACAAAGTCTCATAGTAAAATCATACATAAATAATTTGAAAGTGTAGTGTTTCAGTCACGTTATTGAAGGGAAAACAGAAGGGAAGAGAAGGCGAGAAATAAGATGTAAAGAGTAACTGTTTGACCCTAAGGAAAAGAGAAGATACTTGAATTTGAAAGAGGAAGCACTAGATTGCAGTCTTTGGAGAACTCGCCTTGGAAGAAGCTGTGGACCTGTCACAAGACAGACTAGGCAGTGAGTGTTGTTTCAGTATTTGGCAGCCACAGTAACACATAAGAAGCCAGGAAGTGTACGTGTGACGTAACTTTGCTGTGCGTTGGATCTCTGCACCCCGGACCCTTCTCAGACAGTCGTAGCACTTAATCCAGTGTGGTCACACTTCCTATTACGTCTTACTACTGTGCATGTACTATAGATTGTTATTACTTTTTATTAAGGTCTGTAAATGTATGTTTGCAGCGTTTGTAATTTACATGTCGACACTGATTTTGTTGAATTGATCTATCGTGCGTATCCTCAAATCTTCACCCTGTCGAAATGTTTTGTACTTGCTGACTTAAAAGCTATATAGCATTTCATATACAGTTTCCAGGTATATTCATGATACATCTTCTTGTGAAAATTCATATTCTTGGACATAATCAATAAATATTAAATAGTATATATGCACTTTTTATTTTCATTTATTATGCATCACGTAAATCACATGAATAAGGCAGATTAGTACCGATTACTATATTTCGTTACTGATTATTATTATTATTATTATTATCATCATCATCGATTACTATCGACGATAACTATGGTAACGCTGGTAACCAGAGTAGTTGTAATTGCATGTAGGTCTTCATGTGAAGGAACTGTTTGTTTATCGCGATTTTAATGGAATTTGAATTTTCTGAATAGATTTTGGTAACCCCCTGACCCTAGTTTATAATTCCACAAGAATATGACCAGCAGGAGGCGAGTAGTTTTATACGGAAGTACGGAAGGAAATGACAAAACTGATAGCTGTTCGTATTTAAATTTTGCACTTTATCGTGAAGGCAGTTCAGCTTGTTGTCCCGCCACCTCTCCGTTCCACCCATAAAGTTCTGCCTGACAGCACTGAAGAGTGAAGGGAACGAAAGTTTTTGCTATTCTGGATACGTTTGAGGTACGGTGGACGGAGGCCGTCATCACTCAGGCAGCCTATGAATATTCCGATTCTTTAAGTGGTTAAGGTTACCAGCTCATTCGTACAGCTCTAAGCCGGAGGCCCGGTGTATACCGCCCCTACCTCTCTGCCTTATTGCTAACGGGGGGGTTCTAGCAGTAACTGTGCTGCCACCAGCATAAATTTTTGTGTTTCGCAACAGCCAAACTCGGGCCTGGGCCGTTTCACTGTTGAGGTTTATAGATCACAAACAATTAGACACGCGCGGCCGGTAGGACCCCTAAGTGAGTGATCAGCTCGTCGCAGAGGCCGCTGCCTACACACCAAACACAAGAGACGAACATACTTGCCCTCAGTGGGGTTCGAACCCGTAATCGCAGCAATTGAACGGCCGCTAGCTTGTGTCATAGACCGCACGGTGGATGGAACGATGTGGCCATCTTCACGTACCGGCCGTTTTACTTCTGGGGAATACATTGTATAGGAGGACTAATGGACTCGAGGGCTGGTCTGGGAGCTGTGTACAAGAAAATATCTTACCTCAACCGGTAATCAAACCCCGATTTCTCGGTTGTGCAGCCCGTGGCCTTGTCCGTTTTTTCCGGGTCCGAACTTCTAATCAACATGAACAGTGAGGAGCGGCGTAATTGGTACTTTGTATCAAATATCACAGGGCGATCAAGTGAAAACGGAGTAAGATAAGCGAGGCACCTAGGGAGCTTAAGGAGAACAAATTAACCTGTACAGCTTTGTGGTTATGGAACCTGTAACGAAGAGAACACCTTGATACGCCTCCCTTTCCAAATATTTGTAGTGGCGCCTGCTGACCTACCTTCAGGCTGTACGCCGCACAAATATGTCGGAGAAGTTGCCGCACTGACACGGCGATCGTCAGATTCTTCAGAAAGACCTGGGTGGTTTATGCTTTGTTTCTTCATTTTATTCATTAAGTGTTTCCTTTATATATATTTTGTCTCTCTCTACTTTTCATGTTGTATTCGTGTTCATCTTTCTTTAAAATGTTACTTCTGTTTTCTGTGAAGCATACTGACTTTCAGATGTGGCACCGTGCATTCGGGGTAGGAGTTTTCCGACGTATTGATGGAGCGCACTATATCTCTTATCCTTTTCATTTCGCCTGTCCCTTAATCGTTCTTTTTATCGGCTTTTTGTTTTTTCTCTCTTGCTTTTTTCTTTGTAATTATTTCTGTCTTTTTTACATTTATCATTACCGCTTATTTTTTCTTATTTGTCTTATTTCTGTTTCTTTCCTAATTCCTTCCATTCTTGTCTTTGTTTAACGTTCTTACTTCCTTTACCTGTTTTATAACCATATAAAGCCCAGTTGTTACCATATATACCACCAGTTTTAACGTTCACAAATTCTGCTTTCTGCTCACAATGCATGTATGTATTTTATGTGGTTCTCAGGATAAAAAGCGATATCTGTGTAGAGCTTTATTTAGTGGGTTATTGTGGCCCAGACGCAGTGTGTTTACTGCGGAGTACGAACTGAGTCTTAAATATAATTCGGATTATTCGAGAGTTCAGGTTAATTTTCTTATTTAGAGGTCATTACTTTTACTTATTCTTTTCCTTATTTTCTATCTCTCTTTCTTTCTTTCTTTCTTTCTTTCTTTCTTTCTTTCTTTCTTTCTTTCTTTCTTTCTTTCTTTCTTTTCATCGCTCTATTGTGTCTACATTTAGTGTGAAACTGCCTACAAATTTAAAAAACAATTTAAAATTGCGGTGAGAACGTACAGCGAGCTGACACTCTGTAATTTGGGCTGCCATGCTCAGTCGGAACTTTGCAGCACTAGGCATTGTAAACCCGCTATTCTCTATGTCACCCCCTGCACCTGTGGTAATTCATTGATGTCTAATGGGGGTCACATTCTGTAGAATGTCAAACGGCTGCTGCGCGTTAGAAATTAAACTCGAATCTTTGATCGGTTTGGCAAATAATTACGGCAACTGCTCTGTTTCCCATATACATCACCGCACTTGCTGCTACATGCGATCGCAATTCAAAATAGTTCAGTGGCGTAATGGTTGATGAATATAGTCAATATAATTCTACACGATACTCTTACTGGCTTTTAGCACCATGTAGTCCGTTAAGTTGTTACTAAGATTTTGGATGACGTAGTGCCTCCATCTTCAGGATCGCCTTCTGTCCTGAATATGGAAGGATTATATTGCTCCGAAATGCTTTTAACTACACACAGTTTGAGACTATAGACCCTCACAGCAGTGACAGTAGAAATTAACTTACGGACGCTTCTACTCTGAAGATGGAGGCATTATATTCATCATAAACGTAAATGAATACCTACCAAATAAGACGACATCACGTTCTAGAAGATAGTAATCTTCAGCCACCTACCAGACTACACGGTGTTAGAAACCAGATAAATACGATGTACTTATTCTAACCTTGAAACCTCAAATGTAATACCTAATCGACATACGAGTGTTTGAGTTACCTAAAAAAGATGAAGCAACATGGAAATGAAAAAATTACGCACTGAAGAGCCTTCTTCTCATAATAATAAAAGGTAAAGCAATCCCATTGCAGGCCTGGACAGGCCCTTAGAGTTCCAGGAGGTTGAGGCTCCCAGATTTCTAGACAATCGGTACATGAAGGTGGTAAGGTTGTCAGCCCTACGCACCGGCCGCCTTTACCTCCAGGGAATATTCCTGCATAATAATAGTTTGGTAATTAAATAGTTACATAAAATTTAATAATATTAAAACAGATTTCAGGAATAGGGAATGTAAAGTTGCGAACTAAAATTATCTGGCTGAGGCAATTTGTAATAGAGAGCTTTTGGTGTTAGGACGATGAACGTGTATTTTCATAACAATAGAATATGTCTGCATCATCTGAACAAGGGCCCGATACTGGGGACAATGTGCCACTGATTTAGTTGGAAGTTAAAAACTTTAAACAGGTACATAAATTAATTGTGTAAGGTGTCCCAAAAAGACGTATACACATATTCAATGACCTATGCGTGTGCATTGACATTTATTGAATTAGTGCAGGTAGCGCAGGTGTTAAGAATTACCACTGTCAGCTACATGTAACTGTCGACAGCGAAGAGGAACGCACTGACAAGCGGCGACAAAAGTTGCTGCCGAGACGGCTGCGAAAGAGCGTTCAATTTCTTGCCGGAGTTGTTGAAGTGTTTTCTGGCTTTGTGCTTTACACTGCGTCCTTCAAGTAAATCCACAAGAAAAAGACAGATGGGTTTAAATCAGGCAGCCTTGGAGGGTTGAGTTGCTCGAAACCCTATCGACCGTTCAGATTATCTGAATCATGGGAAAAAAATATTGCAGTGCCACCTGTGCTGAACGCTAGTTTCTGCTCGAAAACACAGTACAAGGAGATCGATAACAAGGTTAATGTTCGGTCTTAAATATTTGTATGCCTTTTTGGGGGTACCTGTGTACAAAATTTTGTTGCTACCCCACAGAGAGCAAATCCTTTATTACAACAGCCGATTAACGCTGTGTAGTGAAACAGTAAGGCCAGAGACGATAGACAGTGTCCAGCATTTTAGTCACGACTGTGACGTAATTCATATTTATTGTAAGAATCACGTGAAAGATATAAATACATTCCGTGGGAAAATACAGGGTGTCTTCGTGTTACAGACGGTGGTACATATGTGTGTGTGTGTGTGTGTGTGTGTGTGTGTGTGTGTGTGTGTGTGTGTGTGTGTGTCCAACCATGCTTTCAGTGGTTAAACAAACGTCTGTTTGGTCGGAGGGAGTTGGGTTATAAGCTTTGCATTTGAGTTTTCTGTTTGTTACTTCGTTATTTTTCTCCCTTGGCGCAGCAGCCCCTAGTGGGTCAGGGCCTCTTCACTGTCTGTTCTTCATGATCACACTCAGACACATCACGCTCGGTAGGACTCCTCTGGACAAGTGATCAGCCCGACGCAGAGACCTCTACCCGGCAGCACACTACGCTCACAAGAGACAGACGTTCATTTTTCCGCGCGGGATTCGAACCCGCAATCCCAGCAAGCAAGCGGCTGCAGACTCACGCCTTAAACCGCGCGGCTAGTGGGATCGGTCACTTCTTCCTATAGTGAGTCAGTTCTTAACGGTCTCGCTCATTGTTTTTCTAAATAATTAACAAATTGTTAAACTACCTAACCAGTATATAACAGACATTTTTAGTGCCAGAATTGCGAAAATAAATACTGCAAACTATAGTGGATTCTGAAGAACCCAACTGCAATATATTTTGAGGCACTGTCCCGACTTTCTAGTGCAAATTTTTCGAATTTCGGTAACAAAACTATATAACCGATTGCCTCAATATGTATTCATGCTATCGAGAATAGACGTACAGAAAACCCTTGAAGCACATTGATGTGTGTTGTAGACAGGCGACGAAATATAAAACTTGTTAACATTGTAACATGCTGTGACTGTACACAGAGGAGACCTGTCCCGCACAGATAAATAGGTTTACCAGCTTGTGAACGGAATTTAAAACATGAAAAGAATCATCCAAGTTGTTACGCGTGAGGTCTTGGAGTGGAGACATGGAACACAGTGCCTGCCCTTTGTTTTCCAACATAACTCTCGCTCAGAGACGTCTTGACAGGACGTCCTAGGAATTAAGGGACGGTAAGAACTTGTCTGGGAATTCTACATGGGCTGCCTGTCCGGCACATCGACAAGCTACGGTCAAGTCACAGTTAATGTACGGCTTCACACTTAATACCGTTCATGTGTCATAAGTTGGCAATGAAGAGGTATCATGTCTGTTAGACGCTACTATTAGTGTTCGTATAGAAACTAGTTGTACTCGTGCGAGTAATTCACACATAGATACAGTAAAGTATGTAATCAACAAAAATTAGAGTATCTTAATCTTAATGGACACTAAACATTTTACTTATTAGTGCTCGATGCTGGGTGATTTCTTTCGGTGATCAGCGGGTCATAAGAAGTGTGTAAACAAGAAACCAAAGCTCCCTAGCACGTGTAAATAAGAAACCAAAGCTCCCTAGCACGTGTAAATAAGAAACCAAAGCTCCCGAGCACGTGTAAACAAGAAACCAAAGCTCCCTAGCACGTGTAAATAAGACACCAAACATTGACATCGACAATCCTGCCTCAAGCGGAGGCCAAGGGAGGTACAGGAAATAAGCTAGCTTCCATTGGCCTCCGCTTGAGGTGGCACTGTCAATGTTGAACGTTAGCTTTCTTGTTAAAAATAATTTTCTGAGAAATAATTAATAAAAAAGGCGATTTCTATCAATTCCGAATCATAAGTTTTCTAAAAATGTTTGTCTTGAAAATATGCGTTCGGTAGTTTAGCAGATCATGAAGTCGCAGAAAAAACCGTACGCTATTAGCATGCATGATTGTGATAAAAGCAGATAAAAATGTGTACAGATGTTACTGCATTTTCAAATAAATTATAGCAGCCGGTAAAACAGACGTTCACACAGGCGTATTGTTTTATGGGCATATAGTTACGAGCAAGAGCAGAAGATGTTACCAGAGCGGTATTAATCGTTATTACAGAGTGAAGATGAAATGTTAAAGCCCCTTTGCACGTCGTGAAGGAATGTAGGGGGAGCAGAGGTATAGTTCCACTCATTCTTAACCTCGACTGTTGTTGCAGTTGAGCGGTCAGCTTCACGCTACGGCCGATTACCACAGGAGTAGGACCCCCCCCCCCCCCGCCGGTAGCTATTGCAGTTATAACCTTTGCAAAATAAGTACCCACGGACTGCATCTGGTTAGCAATCTGTTTTTTATTCTTTCGAGTCTAGTGTCTTAGTATACGTTGGGGCTGGTGCTGTCAGAAATTAGTATAAAAATTATTTTGTTATATTAGAGTAGACGGTGATTTAGACAGGAACAGAACTTCTAGAATCTGGTCCTAGGGCGGCACGGTGATTTACTTGAAGTAGTTACTGTGGTGATATTCACTCCAAGTCAAGTTACGGGGCACCGTGGGGATTTGTCGGCGCGAGAAGCGCAATAAGATTTATAAGCATTACTATCGACCTAAACATAATGTAGCCATCTATCCGGAACTGTTCTAGTTTACAGCTTCCATAAACAATGAAATCATACACAGCAGAGTCTCTATCAAAGGCTATAATGTGCAAGGGTGAATCACAGTGAAAGAAGTGTGATCTTGGTGACTTCAGCAATTTTCTATTGAAATTTGAAGGACTTCTATGTTGATAGCCTTCAGGAATGAGGCCAAGTTCAAATACTTGTCAACAAAAGTAATATTTATAGTTTATGTTCCTGGAAAATTTAGGAAAATGTTAGAATAATGTTTATTACCGTGCATTTATGAAACACTTGTAAGGAAAAAACAGACTGAGGTTGTCTGAAAACAGAATGCTGAGGAAAATAATTGAACTGTAAAGAGGAAGTGACAGGAAGAAGGAGAACGTGTTATAACAAAACGTTCTTATTTAATTTTTAAAGTCATAATAACATCCAAATGCCTGATATCTGGACGGAGAATAGACAGTGTGGACTGAAATAGCATCCATGTTACTGCGACGTTATGGCTTTTTCTTAATACCTTGTTTCTTGCGTTCTTATTATGACCTGACCAAATCTGTCTACTCGTTGTAAGCCTAGAGGGTTAGTGCTGTACTTGATCACACTCAGTGACCACCACACACAATCGCTAGGACTCCTCTGGACAAAGCATCGGCCTGAAGCAGAGACTTTTACCTGACTACGCACAACACTCACAAGAGAGAAACACGGGACCGGCGATTTCGAATCCGCAAGTCTAACAAGCAAGCAGCCGCAGACACACGCCTTAGACCGCTCGGTCACTGAGACAGGCTTGCTTAAAAGTGGGGAGCAACTAATGAGATTCCTTTATACTAGGTTGTTCTTGTAATTGCTATAATGGTATGAGCGATTCTCCAAAGCCTCATGCATGATAAAGGAAAGCAGCGTTAACATTAAGTTTGGTAAAATGTCACAACACTTCCATGAAGACTAGCGTGGATATTTTTATGTGGTTGCGTTAATTTGAAATACCCCCGCCATGAGCACGTACAGTCATCTGTTGAAACTGAAACAGCAAAAGGACGCTTTTTGTCACCAGCGATGCCACGTAGCGCCGTGATTCATATGAACTTTTAGCCTTCAAATTATCATATTTCCACCGCATGACTTTTAAACTTGTGTACGTAAGAAAGGGTACAGAAATATTTAACTGTTTCACGTTATGCGATTTAAAAACTTACATTCTGTATTTTGTGTCAAAAGTCTGATTATTTAACTAACAAACCGCTACTTCTGTATCAGGTGCAACGTCATTATTACCAAGGCCCGCCAATGGACACGCTCCTGAGCCACTTACATCAGCCTCCCATCCTGACATCATAATTCCCTGAGATCCATCTTACTAATTAAGTAACTCTCCGGTAGAAGAACCTGAAAGTGCAGCACCTTTAATACCAAACCCCCGCCAATGGACCTTGTCCTGAGCCGGTTCCTCCTGACTCCGTCTCTTGGAACATAGTCCCTAAGCTGTATCTTACGTATGACCCTTCCATGTAAGGAAAAGGGTTTCATGTTTGAATATACGTAAGAGACCGTCATTTGACAGTAATCCACCTCATAGTCAGCAGTAATAAACATGAAATTAAAGCAGAGGGATAAATTCGTCTTCGAACTACGGAGACGTGTCAGGAATTAATTTATAGCTACACGCATCCTTAATCTCGGCAGGAGTTCAGCTTTACGATCCGGCCACTTTGCCTGTTACCCATTAAATGTGATGGTGGCCGGGCATCCGAGCTGTTCTAAAGTTGTGGAAAAGTTTGTCTTAGTGTCTGCCGGGATTCGAACCCATGTCCGACAATAACGTACAGTGACTGAGCTATCCCGGCTCGTTGCAGATTTTAATGAACAATGAATGTGCTTCCACACTGTCCTCTGAAGCACGTGTTTTTACAAGTAATTACAATTGAATCATTTATTTGTCGTTTACTTAATTAGGTGACTAACACTCACACAAAGAGTGGCGTAAGTTCATTATTTTAAATTGTTTCCAATTTACTCCTAAACAGTGTTTTCGGTTTTGTTTGGCTTTTTAATCCGTATTGATAATATTGATTTTCTTCTGAACTAAGCCCTCTGAGTCCCAAAATGCAGTATTGTTCAATCGGTGGCGAATAGGATTCACTGCCCGAGTAATATAATCTGGGGTATTCACTGACTGGGTTAACTGTTGCTTCAAATTTAAAATTCGTTTAGTGTCATAGATACGAAGTTGGCATCGAGGGGGTTGTCCTTAAGGATTGTCATGTTATGACAGGGGAAGTGCTCACAGAGATTTAAACCGCATAACATTTTTATTACGTGAAGTAAAACGAGTCAAGCCGCTGTTTTTCTCTGCCTCTCGACAATTCTGGACAGAGTAACTCACAGTTTAAATGTGTAATGAGTTCTGCAGCCTGTCGCCAAGCGCGTCTCTAGCATTTAGAATGTGTGGATTAATTGCGTCGCCGAGATAAGTGCAAATTCACGTTGTGATTAAAATTATGGATGGACGCCGTCAGGTGATGATTGTTTTCAATGCAGATATGACGCAAAGAAATGTGCATGCTTAACGGAATGTAATACACAGTTATAATTTTACAATGGCAGCTGGTATAGCTCAGTCAGTATAGTGATTCTACTGCGGAATGAACGGTTTGGGAAGTGAGGTTCGATTCCCGACAGGAAATAGGCCTTTTTTAGGCGCCTTCGAAAAATTACGAAAGGCGGCTATTAGCTTCGTCGTGTCTATCCGTCCGTCCGCGTGGAACAGCTCGGCTCCTACTGCACGGATTTTCATGAAATTTGATATTTAAGTGTTTTTCGAAAATCTGTGAGAAAATCTAAACTTCATTGAAATCTAGCAAAAATAACGGGTACTTTGCATGAAGACGTACGTAGGTTTATGATATTTCGCTTAATTCTTACTAAAATACATGTTTCAGACAAAGTTGTAAAGAAAATCAGAATATACATTTCATGTTCAATAAGTTTCTTCGCGAAAATCGAGCCGTTTATGATACAATGTGGAAAAATATTGTACAGCCGGACAGGCCACAGATGATGATAAAATACGGTGCACCCACTTTGCATGCTGGATAACTAAGGCTACAGACACACACTCAGAATATGTAATACTCATAACTTTTCCACGGCAGCAATGGTTATGGTAACGCGCCTGAATGTTACATTTGTACGTACATTTGGTGTCTTTATCATGTCGACCCCAACAAAGCTGGCTCTTAGGGTCACCCGTCTTTCTGTCGTACACGTTTCTCTGCAACTCAGGTAGTCATATTTCTCGCTATTTAGGGAACGGCCTGTTCATTACCGTGATCACAAAAGCCAGTCGTGGGCCAGTTCAATCCACACTATACCGACAAGTACTCTTCTCTCCATAACATGAGATGGGCTGTAGGGCGCACCAATACCCATATATAGTTGGTTCTGGGGTGTTTTTATTGTGGGTTAAGCGGTCGGAGCGTAGAATTGACCACTCTTCTATGTAGTGCCCATCTTAAGACAATATGTGGAGTACGCATCAACGACTCTTTTCAGTTTCTTGGCTTGGTGCTTAATTACGCACAGGGACAGCTGTAACTTACGTCACCATTGAAGTAGTGTCGTTATCTCCCAATCGATGGACTTTCAGTGAAATTATCCCCTTACATCGATAATCAGTAGCAATAGATGGATTATAGAATAGGTCTCTGGGCTGAATTATTCAGGCTACCAAATGTGATTTGGGCCTAATTACAAAATTAAGGTAAATAATAATTGAATTATTGTTTGCTTAAACGCTGAGTCAAGAGCCTAACTGTCAGTCGCAAAATTATCCCTCACCCATGTATGTAACATAGACTACAAAGGGCCATATACGACAATAAGGAAAAGAACAAAACACAACACAAAACTACACAATCCAATTCATTTAACTAGTATATGCGGTTAAATGATAAAACTGCACAGTACTATGCAGACGACAACTTTACAGCGGCTAAGGCAAGTCAGTAAATTAAATGAAATCAGAACTACAACTGATAATGTTAAATTTGATTAGAAGTAATGTTTTATGAATATATCAGCGTCTCTACAGGCCAAATTTATGGTTGTTACGCATCTAGCAGTATGAAAACGTTTGCTTGTAGGGCAGGCACTGAACATATAAAAGTCTTTTAGCTTATGAAGACCACCATCAAACATGGTCACATTTATTTTGTAACAATATGTTATTACCAATGAGCTACATGTTTCGGCCCACAATTATAATCATTAAGCTTTGTATGAAACATGAAAAGGAAGTCGATCTGTAGCTCGTTGGTAACGACATATTGTTACACAGTAAATGTGATTGTGCTTGAGGATGGTCTCTGTTAATTAATTGTTTTAAAACAAAACGGGGCGTCCTTTATCGAAGTAGTAGAGAAGTCAGTAAGATTCCGATTAGAAATTCGAAGACCTAAAATGTCGAAACGGATAGGGCAAAATTTTAGGCCAAATAAACATTAAGTAAAATATAGTGCATTCAAGTGACGCCTCCTCTCAAGTAAGGATGGCTTTTCAGATACTCTAATGCATTAGCATAAATATGACTGGCGTGTTGGTGGGGAGGGGGCACGATTATAACAGCGAGCTGGATGCGTTCCAAGTCTAACGAAGATAATATATAACACCAGTAAACAGTCAAGAGAAGATAAATAAAATGTTACAGTGCATAAAAGATCGAATAAGTTAACAGACTGAGAAAAAAATGTGTGTGTAATTAACACTGTTGAAGTACAAGACAGTTTCGAATCAAAAACACTTCAGGGCCTTTCATGAAGTCAGTGCCCGTTAAACAGCATTAAAAAGGTTACAATTGTAAATCTGCCAGGAAACAAATAATAATAATAATAATAATAATAATAATAATAATTTTTGTTATCGTTAACCTGGAAAGCACGACATCAAGGAACTGCAGAAAACAACGGCCATACTGGTCACTACTCACCTACTTCGAACATTACTAATGTAAAAGTACAGAATATATATAATGGGAAATAACATTGCATGTGCCATCTATTATAACCACATAACAGTAGCAACATTATATGCTACAGAAATATGGTTTGTTTCAGGTACGCAATTGTAAATACTCTGTATAAAGGTGATAAATATAATAATAATAATAATAATAATAATAATAATATCTCCAGATCAAAGTGCACTTGTGATTTAAATGTAACTGTAAATATAAATGGGGCGTAGGCGGTTCCGCAGTTGGTTGAGGCACTGCGCTACAAGCCGGAAGGTCGCGCGGGTTCAATTCCCGATGGTGTCATTGGAATTTTTCAATGACAATCCTTCCGGTCGCCCTATAGCCCTGGGGTCGACTCAGCCTCTAACAGAAATAAGTATCAGGGGTATCTCCTGGGGGTAAAGGCGGCCGGTGCCTAGGACTGACAACCTTACCACCTTCATGTGCCGATTGTTTAGAAATTCTAGGAACCTCAACCTCCTGGAACCCTAAGGGCCTGTCCAGGCCTGTAATGGGTTTGCTTTGAATAAATATAAATGGAACTTCGATTAAATCTCTCAAATAATGTCGGGGAATTATCTCTTCCTTATATAACTTTCTCCCATCGACTGTTATATTCGTTTTTCTTTGTACGCCGAGTCATTTCGCTCTTCCCATAATCCACCTTTTCACTTTTCACTGCACACTGAACACTTGACTCGTTATATCATTATGGTCTAAGTAACTTCTGTCAAGTAGCCAGTTTAGGAGACGTTTATAGCGTTGCTATGGTAACTTTCGATTGATTTATTGAAGTATATATGACAGCATTGTGTTACACAAACGCTTTAATTGGAACAGTTGTATTTCTTGTGTTGTACTGCCGGCTGGAGGGGGACGGGGGTGACACAGAACAACAATTATTCAAAGCAAATGCACTCTCTTTGGCCCCTTTTCAGCCGGTACATCCATTAAGACAATTTTCCGCCAGGCTTCACTTCAAAAGCCTCAGCGTAATCTCCATTACCGAAACTTCTGTCTGATGTAACGAGAGACGGAGAATGTCTGCACACCCTAGAACTCAAGTTTATGGATCGATTTCAACAAAACTTGGTTTCAGAACACTAGGACCTTCGTTTCGATTGAAGTTTGTGTATCAAGTGAGGTCATTCTACTCTGTAAATAAGGGCCTGTGTATTTGGAATGGATTTGTTTCATGTTTCAGCATTGATCTGTTTAAACTGAATTTAGAAGGGTGGGGGGTGTGCAGCCCTATTGGCACTTGTATACTTGAGTCTGTACTCATGAGAGGGAATTGGTTTGACAGATATTTGGTTTCAGATCACGTTTCCTTATATTTAGTGTCTAACTATCATTTTCTCCTTCATCTTGCCCTGTCTTTTCATATATGCCCAATTTATCCATTCTTTTCACGTTCTTTTGTTTTGGCCTGTCTTCACATTTCAATATTGATCTCTTAAACATTTGATTTTAGCTGATTTCCCCTCCTCCTTACATGTTTCATCTTTCTTGCTTATTTTGTTCTCATTATTTATTTCCTGCCCTGTATTTTTTTGTTTTTACTTCGTTTTATCTGTAATTATTTCTTCCTTTGTAGTTATTTCTCTTGTACTTTTATATTTCCCTTATTCTGAGTTATGACACCGTATAGCCTCTTCTGAATATCAACATTTAGGAGGAACGTACTGCTTCCATCTTCAGGGTGCAAGACTTATACCAGACTGCACAGTGTTACAAAACCATTGTGCGGATGTTCACCGAGGTGAAAACCTTATACTCTCAATTACAGTATGTTACGTGAGCTCCCTAATGTATATCAGTTCTGCTTGGTAGCCAGTGTTGTTTATTGAGATTGTTGTCTTCCGGGATGTGACGCCGTGTAGTCTGATAGAAGTGTACATGTGAGAGGAAACACGTGACCCTGTCATTAGGGTTGATGAGTAATCATTTATCCTGCTTACTCATGTAACCTGACGATGGATGCGGCAGGTTCCTCTGAAACGTCGTGTACTTCAACCAGACTATATGACGTCATATCTTAGGACACGGAAAATTTCATAGTCACAGTTGTGAGAACGTAAAATCTCGCTTGCGTTTCTTTATCAGGAGGGAAGTGTAGATTGTGTCTCTGCTTTCTAGACAGGTACGGTGACGTTTCATGTCATTGCTACCGTATTTGTGCATCGCTGTTTGAAAAGATGCTGCATTACGATTTTCTACTCACCAGGTGAGAATACGTTTACTATAGCCTTCAATTGGGGTAATTTAGCTGCTGAAGAGAGATATAATTCTACCTCGCTCATAAATGTCCACGCTTCAGAACTAAATAAATAGGTCCCCAACTGAAAGCAAGTTGCATGTTAGTGATTTGATCAGTTAGAAAATATCAGAATTTGCAAAAGGAACTTGAGCAATAAACTACGTATTCGCTTCTTCATTAACCCTTTAAAGACGAAACGTATCTGTTTTATATAAGGCCGCAGTGCGTACCGCGCTGTAAACACTCTCCACTTCGGTTATAAAAACCAATCTCTTAATGTTTTATAAGGCAAAAGTTGCTGTTTGTTCTGAGACCCTTACAAAACACATAAACGCAATGTGGGCACCACGTAGAATTTTTTAATGTTAAACCTGGTGGTACGTAAAGTTACCGCTAGGCTTTAAAAGGTTAAGGGAGCATTTAAGGAAGTATTCTGTAAGGATGGGATCCTGTCCAGTGCGGGCTTTAGTATTAAGGAGACTTAACCTTTGGGATCTGCTACCAGTGATTTGGTTAACTACAAATAGCAGGAAATGGGTTGTGAGGGTGGGTGGTGGATAGAACTGGCTCAGGATCGTGTCAAGTGATGGAGTGGTGGAGCTTGGTATTAGCTGTATTGGCCTTGTGTGTTATACCTTCAGAGAGTGTACTGTGTTTAGTTACGCGAGTCTGACCTAATTCCGAAACAGTTATAACACGTAGCCAAGTTTGCGTTCGTCTCGGACGGTGAACTGCACGTACCAGCTACGTTAGAGTCGTAACGCCGTAAGTAAGGCAGAAGATACTTTCATACACAAAGATGAGTTGCAGCTGTGAGTTTCGAAAGCGAGGCCATGGTGTGCTGAGTGAGTGGTCACTTGGGGGGGGGGGGGTGGTGGAAATGTTTGCCTTTATCCCCTTCCCCTGTGTACTTAGAAACCTACTCAAAATTTCATGACCTTGTTCACATACTTATAAAGAGCATGAGCACGCACAGATTTCTCATTTAATATCCCATTTCCCCACCCTGTTCGTTATTCCACTAATTTCGCTGCTTGTGCCCCCGGGTTTTGCATTTACCCTCCACTTATTTGGACAGTTGCCCTTGTTGTTATCCTCATCACCTTTCACACACAAGTGAACCTTTGAGGTGGGTATTTTAGTACACGATATGCTTCTAGGCTTTTGATGTAAATGAAGGGTAGTTATGAATTAGAAGGGGGGAGAATTCGTGACCTACCCGAATAGAAAATTCAGTAAATTAATTGTGAGTTTTTAGTATGAGGTTTTCCTGGGGGTGACCAGGTCGTTGCCCGAGGTTACTGTATAAATTAGGGTCCTGTTTCCGTTCTTGAAAGTGTAGCCTATGTTGTACGAAGTCGGACTGTGATTATGCCCTTCCCAGTATACCGAACTGCAAACAAACGTCGTCCCCTCATGCCCAAGTTTAAGTTTGGGGGTGAACAAAGTAACATGGGACACTTTTTTTATCTTAGTACTTCGATTTTACCTGTCAATCGCCTTTCCACCAGTTCTTCATATTCGTCTGTGGCAGTGTTTCAGGCGTGCGAAAGGCTGTACTGTCCAGCGTGTTAACAGAATCTCCCCTATCGGTTGGGACTTATTTAAAACTTTCCTGATTGAAAATGTTACACGTATTGCTATCCCCTCCCGTGCGTGCCGCATACCCTACCCATGTTATCCGCCTAAGCTGATCATCCTAATATGTTGGGCGGAGATCATACATTATGAAGCTTCTCATTGTGCTGTTCCCTTAATCCTGTCAGTCCCTATCTACCACATCCAAACAATCTCCGGAGCGCCATGTTCTCAAACATCCTCAAACAGTACATCTTTTGATTCCTTGGGGCTTCTGCCGCAACGAGAGACGTACTGGGGGCAGCGAGATTTGAGATATTCGTCGCGGTGTTGGTGAAGATTCATTCCTTCTCAGATGTTACGCTGTGGCGTTGAGTGGGCAGTTTCCAATGCTTCGAGGGAACTGCGATCACTCGAAACGTCGGGAACTATTTACCCAACGACACAATGTGGTATTCCAGAAGATGTGGAGCTTCTGGGGGTCTCGCTGTCGAATTGTGTGTATTATTCCTGTTGTTCCTGTCATTCATGAATATTTTAGTTGCAGTATAAATGCAATCACTATACTCACCCTTCTTCTTCATAGCATTATATGTTTAGATTCTAACAGGCCCGCCCAACCCGTAGCTCGCGGGCAACATATTGCCCGCAACACAGTGTTATGCTGCCCGCAGATACACTTGTAATGAGAAAACGTATTTTAAGCTTTTCCCTGGCAGACCTGAAAGAGAAAGCCGAAGCAATTCTGAAAACTTTTCAACTGTTTGTTTATGGAGACGTATATTAAATTACTAACCAATTTTGTAGAAATGTGCTTAAAATAGCGACACTCTAGCCCAGGTTGTGAATTAAATTTTTTTATCAATTTTTCTTATTATAATCAGTGTACTTTTATTGCAGATGATGTATAATAATACACTGCTGAAATTGTGCATATTATTGTACGTACACTTAATCATTCATCCTCTGTATTGAGTTTCACCTTGCCATCGTGCAAACCAAATCCTGCCGAAGTTGCCTGCACCGCATAAAAGGTTGAGCAGGCGTGGTTTGGAGCGCCTGCTGTATCTCCAGCCTGCGTCCTGCGCCTTATTTCTTGCACTCGTATTTCTTGCCTGCTTCCGTCGTAAACGAGGAGATATCGTGTATTCTGTACTTACCTCTTAAAGGGAGAGCTATCCTATAAAAGCTAGGATGTTTAATGAAATCTTCACTTGTTTTTAGGTGTGAATCCACAGTAACAGAGTACCACAGTCTATCTGCATTATAATGGCCAAGCACATAAACTTACTGAGGTCTTCATATAAAGTATCTGTTATTTTTGTCCAGTTATAATCAAGATCGGAATTTGACGACACGCTTTACTAAAAATCCTAAATGTAATATTTCAAGAGTCCGATGGAAGTCGTGTTGTTCCACGTGGACAGACGGTCGGCCGGATTGACAGATGTGATGGGGCCTTAATTCGCACTTCGTCTTATGAACGCACCTAAAATGCGTGGCGTACGTCCACTTTTCCATATGTCTTCACGGCGTGTTGCTTAATGCATTACAGAGACATCTGTCGTTTGTTTTATATTCAAAACTCGACCTTCCTCAAGCCGATTCTTGTTCCGTCTTCAGACAGCTGTTCCCACAGTATCCTTCAGATTACACCCACCTTTCCCCTGATGGAGGAAGCAGGACTACCTTCCGAATCTCATTTTGTATTATTCACACCATGCGTATTTTCACAATCAATGTATCCACCAAAAATTCGCTTCACAAAATACAATTCAGAACAAATATTAAAACTCCTACATGTTTCGGCACCGGGGAGCCATCATCAGAGAGTTATAGAACAAAGGAATGCAAGCCAAAGACGTTACAAAACCAGATAACTGCTTTGGTCTTATTACATATTGGGCTTAATATATTCCTTTGTTCTATAATTCCCTGAGGATGGCACCCCAATGCCGAAACATGTGGGAGTTTTAATATTCGTTACGAATTGTATTTTATTAAGTGCTTTGTGTTTTAATGTGAAATCCAGATGATAATTAACCCTTTAAAGACGAAGCCTATCTGTTTTATATAAGGACTCAGTGCGTACCGCGCTGTAAACACTCTTCACTTCGGTTATAAAAACCAATCTCTTAATGTTTTATAAGGCAAAAGTTGCTGTTTGTTCTGAGATCCGTACAAAACACATCAACGCAATGTGGGCACCACGTAGAATTTTTTAATGTTAAACCTGGTCGTATGTGAAGTTACCGCTAGGCTTTAAAAGGTTAATATGCAGAGCATTAAGATTAGCTGTGATCCATCTTCGACATAAACGTAGAGAAATTCACACTCATTACGTGTTTTTCCCGGAGAGCAAGGGACGAAATTAGACACCCAGGCGTCTATCCAAAAACCCTTCAAAATGCAAACCAAGCTGAAGGCTCCTCCACTTCTTAACAGACCGCTATTGTGGCATAAATCCCTATCCAGGGGCAGATACCAACACGTCCTGCGTACGCTTTCTGCAATATTTAATACTGTAAAGTCTACGGATTGCTTGAAGCAACGCACAGATAAATTGGGTCTTGAATACGTGTTAAAAAGGCACGTGGAAGAGTCGGATTACAGGGAAGACAGACCTGGGATTGAGCGCGGCAAAGAACATGCGCCGTAAAGTCCGAAACGGAGCGAGAGTAAGTTTATTGTAATCCGAAAATAAAAGCTGGTAGTATGGGGCTGAGTTTAGTGCTGGGATATAAAAGTTACACCACATTTTTATGCTCCAAACCCCTTGCAATAAAACACGAGACTTTTAGAGTGAGTAAACTCCAAACTCTGCCACCAGACAGCGCTTGTCTGGTTCATGGGCTACGAATTGTTGACAGCCTTCGTACTATTTTTCTGCTGATCATACAGCCGTCATAAGAATGTATCGTCTGCACTAATAAGCTATCTGTCTAGGCTTCTAATATACTGGCCGTGCGTTACTTTACTTTCCCATTTTTTCTTTAAGGACTATCCTAATCTTTCTTTTGTACGTTTTTACGCTTTTTTTGGGGGGGGGGGCTGCTGTTTTCATATGTGAATTTATTCTTCTGCAACTCTTGCGGCCATTTTAATTGTTGAATACATATTTGGTTGATCACTTTCGTGGCATTGAACAATATTTACAAATTGGTCTTCTTTATATTTTGTGCTTATGTATTCTGCAGTATTGATTATATCTGCTTTGCGGGCCCTGTTTTTATGTACACTAGTTAATGCAAAAAATTTCAGCTATTTGCGGCGTGTGATGGAATATAGAGGCCAATGTTATTTTATTGTTCAGATATCACAGGCTTTTATTTGCCACATCACCGGCATTCCGGACATCTAAATCCAAATGAAAGCTTAACAGAGACATTGAATCCATCAGATTCCAGGCGAATCTCCAGTGTTTGTTGTTACTCATTTCTATCCGCATCACTGGTCCTGGGGCCCTCCCCACGCCCCAGTAAGGCCGGTTAGAGAAATTACTGATGAAGCCATCCCTAGCAAAGTTGTGGGAGAGGAGGGAGGCGGCGCAAATCAATCAGTAATGAACAGATGGGGCAGTGTACAGTCCGAATGAATCAAAAGTTGTCTCTCTTGTCTAAAATTCTGTCATTGATAAGAAGCCGGGATAACTCAGCAGTTATAGTGACTGGCTATGAGCTGAAAGACCGTGGTTCGGTTAATGGGAGCGGCGACTTTTCTTTCCTTCTGTAAGGCGTCAAGACCGGCTCTAGGATGCACTCAGCCTTTTGGATGTCGGCGGCTAAGGCGCCGAGAATAAAGCAACCTGGACGATGAAGCTGACCACTCATCTCTGTCTGGTTGGGGGAGTTAAGAATGAATGTAAGGAAGGAGAGGCACTATTGTGAAGCCATTCTGTCTGTGTCTCGTTGTGTAGCCTGTTGCCATGATGACGCCTGAACGTACTGACCCAATTCACGACGCATTATACCCTGATCCTGGTATTGTAGACCTGCTCAGATCTGTGATTGCACAGTGGGTGCCGAATTGCTGAGGCAATGCTGTCTGCGTTTTCGGGCTACCTTTCAGGGTTGGTTTATACCTTGAAGATGGAGACAGTAAGTTCTTTTGAAATCTCTGTAATCACCCTTGAAATTACATGGGATTATAGTCTAAGAGACAACTGCCTTAAGTTCCACGGGAGGTGAAATCCCCAAATACCATCCATTCATAAATTTATTTAAAATGTCACGACAAGGACGCTGTGCGAACTGCGGACATGGTAATACCAATATCACTGTGGCGCAGTTGGTTGAGGCACTGCGCTAAAAGCCAAAAGGTCGCGGGTTCGATTGTCGATGGGGTTATTGGGATTTTTCATTGACTTAATCCATCTGGCCTTACTGTGGCCCTTGGGTTGACTCAGCCTCTAGCAGAAATGATTACCAGGTGGTTAAGACGGCCGGTGTGTAGGGCTGATAACCCTAGCACTTTCATGTGCCGAAGGTCTAGAAATTCTGGGAGTCTCAACCTCCAGGATCTCTGACCAGGCCTGTAATAGGATATCTTTGCCTAATGAATGTAGGATCATAGAATTGTATTTGTCGGTAACTGCTGTTAGCATCGAGACCCTTCTGAGTGAACTCCTTTTGCAGGTGCACATATTTTCCTAACCTCTAGGAGCCACTTCTATTTTCTAGGCCCCAAAAAGGTGACAAGAAAAGTTCTACACTGATGACTCACAGATATGAAGCGTCACGGTGAAAAATTTGGTCGCCCGAGCGACGTCACATCCGGGATTTGTGCACCCCTCTCTTTGTGTCATTTTAGCGTTTTCTGAACACAATGTAGCAAGCAAACATCGTCTACAAACTTCTCATTTTAAATAGATGGAATGTTCTATAGTTGAAATTATGGAAGTAGAACTAATAGAAAGTTGGGAAAGTAGGGACGAGGAATAACAGCACAAACAAGGAATAAAACAGTAGGTACGAGGTAGCCAGAGGCTGCTGGGCTGTGATTAAAAGATGATGATAGTAGTGGCAGCGTATCGATTTCCTCGCCATGAAGTTAATCAGCGTGTCAGCTTGTCACATGATTTCGGTATGCATTTCCTGTAATGACAAATGGATACACACCGATATCTACCCCGTATTCAAATGGAATTCCGGTCGAAGCCCATTAAAACCATTACTGCTTTCCTCGGTCTCTTCCATCTTCTTTGTTCCGTGTAGCACGCTCTCTGGTTTGTGAAATTTCATGACAATATTTTTAGAAATCTTTCCTGGCAAATATAAGTCGACATACAAAGAGGTTTATAAATTAGACAAAAGATTAACCAGTATAAACAAAAACATGTTTCCGGACCCTCCCTCCCCCCCCCTCAAAAAATCAGCAACCAAACCATTAACAGGTGACTAGTCACTAGTCGGTAGAGCTTAGTGTTCCAGAAGGTCAACCATCAAAGAAACAAACGTGACTCAACTATGCACCACAGACCTACAATTGTCGCGCCCTCATCAAATGGATCAGTTGCCACATAATCAATCACAGAACAACAACAGTAACATTAAATACCGGGAGAACATTCACGTAACAAATTTTGCCAAAGTATAAATAATTCTTTTAGCAGAACACCAAGGTTCATTTCCAGTCACCTAATTTCTGCCTCCACATTCTTTTTCCATCTCCAGCAGATTCTTTAAAGTGACTCACTGTGTAAGAAGTTTCACCGCCACAGTGCTGCACGTACTGTTGTTGTTTTTCATATTCGAACCTAACCTAACCTTTATTAACCTTTCAAAGCCTAGCGGTAACTTTACATACGACCAGGTTTAACATTAAAAAATTCTACGTGGTGCCCACATTGCGTTTATGTGTTTTGTACGGATCTCAGAACAAACAGCAACTTTTGCCTTATAAAACATTAAGAGACTGGTTTTTATAACCGAAGTGGAGAGTGTTTACAGCGCGGTACGCACTGAGTCCTTATATAAAACAGATACGCTTCGTCTTTAAACGGTTAATAAGCACTCTTTTAGTAGTGGGTTGCCTGTCTGTATGACAAAGTTCAACAGGAACACCAAGTTAAAATATCATGTTTTAATTGTGCTTTATTGGTGATTTGTGTTCATTATTCTATTGATGTGGTCAGGTGACACAGTCCTTTGATTTTCTAACGCTTCGGAGATCATCGCAATCTTGCTCTTGAAGTCGGTGGTTCACTTATTTTCCAAAAATGTAGGAGACCTCTCAAAACTCTAGGCGCCGGAAAGATGATGACCCACAAATATTAGGGGCCACCGTACAAAATTTAGTAGCCACGGCGACCTGGCGCCCGTGGTTCAAGCTTCAAGTTATAGTGAGTAGCAGAATAATTTCCATAGCACCTCAAAATGAGTCACGACCTCTTGACGTCACATTCCTTCTGATTCTACATTCATAATCACCCTGCAGATTCCCGATCTACGCTACACAAATTCAGAACTTGATGCATTGTCGTAAAATTATCAAACAACGAGCAGGTTAGTATATAACTATTCTGTTTTTGGACTTTATCCGTCGTTCAGTCGTTGACATTTTCATATTTTCAAACTCTGGACGATGGATGAATCCCAGAAAGTGAGTGGTGCTAAGTGCGCTATACCATTGTCAAAAACCATGTAGAACTGTATAAGCAGGTTAGAGTATCGGCGACTCTGTGGGCTCTTAGTCCACTGACATCCATTTCGAAACTCGACCGCTTTTCCCCAGTAAAAGTGTAACGTGACATAAGACAAACCGCTTACTTATCCGTTATCTCCCTGTATCTGTTTCATATTGTGTAACGTATGCAGTAAAAACAGTGTTGTTAAACAGACGGTAAGTCTATACATACACCGATCAGTTGCGCTGCTCACTGGAAAATTTCAGTTCCTAAATGATTTCAACAACAGCACATATTCCAGCCGCCATGTTTAGCGGTCGGTCATTCCCCCTCCCCCCCCCCGGGGGGGGGGGATGGTCCGGATTACCGGGAAATCCGGACCATCGAGGGGGAACTCCATGGTATAGGTAACGTACAAAATATCATCACGTAGTGCTAAAGTAGAACTCCTTAAAGCGAAAATTCTGTACCTGACAGTATATGATGAGGATGATGATATACTCTCATGATAATTTCCATGGGCAGTATTGGGCACATAATTGTACGGACCACCGGGGGTCCGGATTACCGAGGAGCCGCTGTATCTGTTTTTTGAGTGTCACTTTTTATTTCATTGCTCGTTCCGGTTGAAGATGTTTGTCTCGACCGCCTTAGGATGGCGGAAGATGGAGGACATCTTATCGTTGGTAAATATCTAGCTGCTAATTAAACAGACGATAGCTACAGGCAGCAGACTGTCTGTCCTTTTGTTCTGTAATGGAAGAAACTCCAGCATGTCTCTTTTACTTCTTGGACCCTTACTAGAACTGCGGATATTCGTGTCATGACCGACGTTGCTTATCTTTGGCAGAGGATCGATCAGGCACTGCCTATTGGAATGCAGAGCGCAACTTCAAGAACAAATTCGGTCCCCAAGATTACAAACAATCCATGTGCAGTGACGTATCTTGCATGTGTGCAGGCGGTGCTATAAACTGGGGCCCACAGTACTGAGGGTTCTAGTGGAGAAGGGCCCCGCAGCACACGCTACGGACGCACTACAGCCATGAGGCTTATTGTGCAACCCTATGATGTAGATGAAGATGATGATTATTTTTTGTCCTTTTCCTAGTAATGGAGCACCGGTGGAATGAAATTGACAGGGGAAAACCGAAGAACTCGGGGAAAAACCTGTCCCAGTGCCACTTTGTCCACCACAAATCCCACATGGACTGACCCAGGATCGAACCTGGGCCTCCGCGGTGGGAGGACGGCGGCTAACCGCCTGAGCCATGGCACGGCCCTACGGAGGGGTCTAACGTCCATGAATGTTTTATTATTACTTTCGCAAATTGTCACATCTGTGACTTTTTGAAGTATCGGGAAGTGTATCGCCACGCTTTGTCACCATCTTGTCTGTTTGGTTTCGTAACAGTTGGTGCAGGTATCTGTGATTCCGCGTGTGACTTAAAATGTACGGGACAGCAATCAAGACAAGTTCTTATAAACACAACTGTGTTCTATTTATTACACAGAATAACTTATTGCGACCAAATGAGTTCATCTTCAGGTTCGCAGTTCACAATTATGAACCTGAAGATGACCTAATTTGGTCAAAACATCTTGTCCTATATAGTAAATAGAACATAGTTGTGTTAAGACGGATCGTGTCTTAATTTCTGTTACAAACAACACAACAAAATTAATTCCCTTGAACCCTTTAAAGACGAAGCGCATGTGTTTTATATAAGGACTCAGTGCGTACCGCGCTGTAAACCCTCTCCACTTCGGTTATAAAAACCAATCTCTTAATGTTTTCTAAGGCAAAACTTGCTGTTTGTTCTGAGGTCCGTACAAAACACATAAACGCAATGTGGGCACCACGTGGAATTTTTTACTGTTGAACCTGGTGGTATGTAAAGTTACCGCTAGGCTTTAAAAGGTTAAATATACGTAGTTATGCTCCCATACTTTTTATCCCAGGCAACTGTCAATTGAATTCTTGTCTAAGTGCTAAATTTGGAGGTTATTCTGGAGTCACACGTATAGGATCTTCAAGTGTACGAGAACTGTTTGGGTGGGCTGTCACACATTTGGTGAATGAGATATTCATAAATAATTGTGGTCAATAAATGTAATTAGAAGCGATTGCTTGCTCGAGCTACACGCAGATGGAATGACAGTATCAAGACGTATTGCGATACTAGGGCTTGAAGACGTTGGAATGGATTTAACTGGCTGAGGAGAGAGTACGGTGGAAGGCTTCTGTCAATACGAAAATGACACTTCGGGTTTCATAAAGGCAGAATAATTTACAAAAACACGAATCACCAACAAATGCACAAAGAGAGCGTTATCATCAATCGTAACACACTCCTACATGTACCCAGCAGGGTCGAAACGTGTAGGAGTGTGTTGCAATTGATAATAAAACTCTCTTTGTGCATTTGTTGGTGATTAGTGTTTTTGTATAACATAATGCACGGACATGGAACACATCAAATATGGACAATAATTTCTTGAAACCCGGTGTGACTCTGTTGCACGGAATTCTAAGCGTTATGCATGTTTTGGCCCTTCACGTATTTTTTTTTACCGTCCAATAATAACAAGAAAAGCCATTGTTGTAGCTTATTTTGGAGATGTACCTTTTTTGTGCCATATTGCTGAATTTGTAATCCGTATGAAGCACGAGTTCCTTTGCCCCAGCTGTATGTCCGGACAAATCCGATAGCACATACAAGAGCACCATGGACTTGCTGGCAGTCTGCTTGGGAGTTAATTAAATACAACTTAATAATTAGTACATACTTCCCGGCGCTAGTCCGTTATGGTCAGCTTAATTTAATTATCCCTGCAGGCAAGTGTTGCGAGAACCTGACCTCATATGCTCTGAAAGGGTTAACTGCCCCAGTGGATCAGTTTTCTGGTGGAAGTTTGAGTAAGCTCGACAGTCTGTTTACATGGACCTCGTTTATCAAACTGTTTCCACACGGCACCAGAAGAGTTCGTCACATGATGCAGCTGCTTCGAGTTATATTCGTAAATCGCGTCTTCAGTTCTCAAATTAATGGTAGATTATTATGAAGAACCAATTAACTAATTCATCAAGTTAGTAACTAGACTGCTGGCTGAATTATTAACTATCTGGCTCTTTAATTAACAAGTTGATGCCTATTTGCGCATTACGTTCGAAAGTTTCGTTTCGTTTCGTTTCGTAGTCCTCACCTCTTCTACCTACTCACAGTAGGTGTCGAGGTTGTTTATTTTCACTTGATCACACTCACACACCACATTCGGTAGGACTCCTCTGGACGAGGGATCGGCCCGTCGCAGAGACCTCTACCTGACAACACAAACACTCACAAGAGACAAACATCAATGCCCCCTGTGGAATTCGAACCCACGATCCCAGCAAGCGCTCGGCCGCAGACCTACTCCTTAGACCGCGCGGCCACTGGCATCAGCCACGTTCGAAAATTCAGGAGTTCAGTAACTTGCCTGTCTAATGCCAGGTGTTCCCACCTCTCTTTTTCACTGCTTACATCCTGACCTACATAACTGCTCAGTCACTTCGTTTACCAGCAGTCATTTAATCCGTTGCCCAGTCATTTAGTCAGTAAGTCAATCAGTGTGTTAGTTAGCCAGTTAGTATTTAATTAGTGAGTTCAGTTTTTCTGTTACTCGTTTCGCCATTTAGCTAATTAGTATCGAATACTGTTTGTTTGTTTGTTTGTTTGTTTGTTTGTTTGTTTGTTTGTTTCGGTCTTGAGGGTTGTGACGTCATGTACTTTCGCACCTGTCTACCAAACTACACGGCGTTCCACTCCAGAAGGCCATAATCTCAATACTTACTACCATAAAAACCTCAAGTTTCACACTCATCAATTGCATAGTAACTTAGATGTCCTTACTGTTCTGCTGTCATGTGAAGTGACAGTTGATTCAGCTTACTTTGGATCTCAAGTGCATTTTCTTTCTTTCTTTCTTTCTTTCTTTCTTTCTTTCTTTCTTTCTCAATCTGACCTCTTCTACATACTTAATGTAGGTGCAGAAGGTTATTGTTGCACCTGATCACAACCAGTGACACGCGCGCGCGCGCACAGTAGGACTTCCCGAACGAGGGATCGACCCGTCGCGTAAACCTCTACCTGACAACACACAACCTTTACAACAGACAGCCATGTCCCTGGCGAGATTCGAACTCGCAACCCAAGCAAGCGACCGGCCACCGGGATCGGCTCAGGTGCATTTGATGAAGAAAAATTTTATTAATGTATCCCTCTAACTGCTTGGAGTTAGTGCTGAGGTTAAGACTTATTGGACGTGTACCTCTGCTCGCTTCATATGCCTTCATGGCGTGCACAGGGACCAATTTACCTTTAACTGTTTCGACCGAAACGTGTTTCTGCAGTGAAGCGTGTCTTGAAATTGGCGTCTCTTCGATTGGTTCTCACACGAAATATTTTTACGATTAGTGTCTTCTGGGATGTGACACTGTATAATCTGCTAGCACTTTACTCACCTTTTGGAGAGGCAGCAGTATGTTTATACCAGAATAAACGGCCCCACTTGCTGGCAAACTATACTATTTACAGCCGTTGGTGTGAGAAGGTCAAATCTCAAAACGTGGTCATCATCAAACAAAAGAATTACTTACAGAATGGCTGCCTGTTTCATGAATCATTTATTTGTTGGTCACAGTGATCAAGTTAGCATTTTAAACGAATTTATAAATTTTAATTTGCCTTCTGGTTTCCTTCCTTTTCTCCATGCACCCAGTCCACATTGCCGGGAGAGTATTACAGTCCGATATTTGTTGCTAGCAGCTCTCGTAACCAGATGCAGCGCAACACTGTAAATCAGCCAGTATGCAGATTAAGACAGCATTATGAAGCCGGTGACATACGGTGTCAAGTTGTGCACAGGGTAGAGTACTTGCTCATTTCCGCTGCTGACGTAACCAGGGTGGCACAAATTTTCCAAAAATCTAGGAGCGACCTGAAAATTTTAGGCGCCAAAAGGGTGATATGAAACAAGTTCAGTGCTGAGGACTCATAGATATTAGGCACCACAGTACAAAATTTAGTCGCCACGGGGACCTGGCGATCGGGTTTTTTCCCCCTCCTAGAGCCTAACTGATGTTTTACTGGTTACCCTTACGCCCTCCACGAGAACTTCGTGATATTTAAATCCTTTCTTTCTCTCGGTTCATCATCTAGAATCCTCTGATACTCACTAAGTACTATTGTCAATTGGCTTCTTCTTCTTCTTCTTCTTCTTCTTCTTCTTCTTCTTCTTCTTCTTCTTCTTCTTCTTCTTCCTCCATGGCTCGACAGCCCCTAGTGGACCAAGGCCATTCTCAGTGTCGAGGCTTCACGATCGCACTCAGACACACCACATTTGGTAGGACTCCTCTGGACGAGTGATCGGCCTGTCGCAGAGACCTCTACCTCACAACACACAACACTCACAAGAGGCAGACATCCATGCCACCGGCGGGATTCGAACCCTCAATCCAAGCAAGCGAACTGCCGCAGGCCCACGCCTTAGACCGCGCGAACACTGGGATCGGCCGTCAGTTGATTTAGCACTATTAAATAATCTATAGATCTAAGAGTTTAACGCTAATAAAGCATAAGAAACGAAACAAAACTTGAAAGGGAGAGTGGGTCCTGTGGCTCAGTATACTTATTAGGGCCAGAGCTGGACGAAAGAACTGTCGTGTTGCATTTCTGGAGGGTTTTTCTCTTCGCCACGGCATGCAGACTGGCTTTGGGGTTGAACAAGCCAGGATTACGGTGGTTACCGGAGACTTTTATGCGGATGTGAAGCTAACCACTGACCTCCATGTAGGGCTGAAGGTTAGGATAGACTGAAACTGTAGACAGAGACGAAAACCAAGGCTTATAGTGGGCTGTAGCGTCAGTCCTTTACCTTTTTCAAACCTCAAGTGTAGAAAAAACACATTTCTGCGCTGCAGCCAGCTGCTGCCTACACAAGCACGAGCGTCAGCTGAAAGCGTTGCTGCACTCAGCTGACTGAGTAAAGTCACGGCCTGCACGAATTGCTTTGTTGTCATTATTACTGTTATTATATATTTTTCCCCGAGTGTGTTAACACTGGTTAGTTTATAATTACAGGTTTTACCAAATTAATTACAGATATTATCAACCTTTATTATTGAACAGCGATAAATTCGCAGGCAATCTGACATGTTACAAGCACATCTACCCTTTGGAACAATTTGCTAGCTGCTGATTTAGCTACGTTTCCTAGTTGCTTCTTCTTCTTCTTCTTCTTCTTCTTCTTATTATTATTATTATTGTTGTTGTTATTCTTATTACCTGCTTGTGATGGAACCGCAAGGGTGTGAAAATTTTCCGTTACAACATTTCGTGTTCCACGTCCGTTTTATCTCTGTAGATGAACTCTTGCATTTTAATTTCTTTTATGCTTCCTTTTGCGTGACGTTCGTGTCCGCTGGTATTGCCACCTAGATCGGTATGCATGTTTTTACTTTTTTGTTTTCAATTATTTTTTCTTGCCTGTTTGCCATAACTTCTCTATCTGTGTGTAACTCTTGATTCCATAACACACGTTTATTATTATTATTATTATTATTATTATTATTGGCTTTGTGTATTGTTTGCAAAATCTCGTTAGGGCGATAAAATCGTGAAGGATTAGACCCGTGGGGCATATAGCATGGGTAAGAATGCTTATAGAAGTTTTTGTGTGTACGTGTTTATTTTATATTATTGTGTGTACTGCTCCATTGGCTGTGAGGAAAGTAGTTTAAATTGATAACAGGCGGCTGTGTTCTTTACTAAGCACCTGCGGGGATTTTCTCTGGTTTATTTAATGACACTGTAAGTAACCCCAACTATATAGCGTCGGATGGGAGTATCATTGACGAACTGGGAAGGATTTGGGAAAAAGAAGTGTTGGAAGTCTGTGGAACATCACGAAATACGTCGGTCAGGGTAGCCGGCATATGAGATTCGAACCAGCGTCTTCTGAATACAGATGTTCTGACCCCGCGTTTTTATGTTTTTTATATTGTTTTATAACCTGAGTGTGTTTTCTCAGTTTTCTTTTATTAATTCGGTGCATTAGGTTCTCATATTTATTTAATTTTAGCAGTGCCCTATGTTGTGCTTAACTCTTATTGCCAGTTTTCGTTTGTTACTATTTTTGTTTTTGTACCTTGAAACATGTAGCAAATAGGAGCTAGCAAATAGTCCACAGACCCTAATGTTTCCTTTCTCACGGCATTTCCCTAATTCTTTTCATGGCAGCTGCTGTCAAATGAAATGGACCTGAAGCAAGAATTAGTATTTAACCCTCATTCCAACAGTGCCCTGCATACTGTTTATTTATGCCCACTTGCCGATACAGTGCCCAGTAGTCCAACAGTTTAAAACTGAAAGGCCGGTTCACATTTGAACTCACGGATGCCAACATAATAACGTTTATGTTATCTACTTCAAAAATTCCCTGTCTTCTGAGTTGAGGACAGCCTAATCTTGTATTGATAAAGCTCTTGGCATTATTTTTTGCGGTTCTCAGTTTGAATCGTCCAGTCCACCTCGTTACTGTCTGTTATGCCTGAGAATTTTCATGATTGTCGTCAGTTTATGCAGGCAGATTTCAAAATTGTGCCATTCAACCATGATCATTTCCTTCATTCGACTCTTGTATAAATCATAAAGTTGTGACACTATCACTAACCATTCCCGTGCTGTAGATGCATGCCTGTGTATTACCATTTAACGTGCAATTCCGTTATTTCACTACATACCGTGCCTAAATATTCTGTAATGAGCTCGTTGCGGACATGAATGTCCTCCCTGTTGCACGCTTCAGATAAACCTTCTGTTGACATAAGGAATACCTGCGTATTGAGTGAAATAACGCAACTGCACAATTCAACTGTATAGACCAGGTTCGCAACCAGAATTTTTCGTTGGGAGGGGCGTGACCCTGAGGCTATATATAATGTATGTTTGATTTTAGAAATTATGTCATAAAAATCGTGTCGTAGGTGTAACTTTTGCAACAGCGTTTATGTGCATGCAGATATAACTGCATGTTCCATGACTCAATCAGAGTGTCCTGTCGTCTTGTTTTTTTTTAATTTTATTCATTTATTTTCCAAAATTCTAATGTACTACTCATCAGCCGATTTCAGCGGCTAATTTCGGCTGAACGGTAAATCACGTAAAACTTTTGATATAATATCTACAAAATCTGTGTTTTTTAAATATCGGTTTTGGGGGGTATGGGCGGGGCTGCAGCCCGGCAGCTCCCCCCCCCCCCGGGTGCGCCACTGATATAGCCTACGACATTTGACGGGTTAGGTTAGCTGAGGTTACAGACTTTTTTTTTTCAAGCCTTCATGAGAGTTTTTATTGTAAATTAAAAAAAAAGACGAGCACAGAACGGAAACAGTTAATGCGGTCTGATGAACGTCGGATCATAAACTCTCTCTCATAACAAAATGGTATTAGACGCGAGTGTTCATACTGCCTATGAACGTCAGTTGGGTTGAACACCAGAACCCATCCTCTAACCTTTTGTTATTTCTTGCACCGATGATCTCGAATAGCGTTCTTGTAGCGCTGCAGTATATCCAACCACTGTCCTATTCATTTCCCTAATTACTGTAACCCCCTGACAATGTTTTATTCTTGTGATGTGGTAAAGGGGGGGCCGTAATTTACTATATTTTCTTATTTCTCCCCCTTCCCCCCCCCCCTCACGTTTTCTTCCATTTTTCACTTAGCATCTTTTCCTTTATTCTGTTTGTTACTTCCGCAATTTCACAGTCACTGAATTGAATAATAAGGGTTTGGCAGGAGACGCAACGTTTCGGTGTGGTAGGGCATTCGCTGTGGTGTTGTTGCCATGTGAAGAGCTAGGGCTTGTGTCCTTTTTACACGTTCGTTTTTTGCTGTTAAGTCTGTATCGAGTCAGTGGAAGGATGAATGAAAACGTAAAAAAGGATTTAAAAAAAAAAACATGGCATTTCCTGGAGGGGCTGAAGAAAACCACTAAGAAGCACAGTAACTGTTATCCTGACCGAGATTTGAACCCGACATCTCCCTCGTAGCAGTAATAACAGTAGCGATTTTCCCAGCGTCTGATTCAACCAAATAAATGTACGACGATAACACTTTGTTGGGCTAGCAGCCGCGTCAGGTGGTTTACAATGACTAAACAAACGTTTCGCGAACCATCTCTGTTCTCGTCATCAAGAACTGTATATATAGTATGTATAGGAAATGAGATTTTCAGTTTCCTAGTGAGAACGGAGGTGGTTTTCGAAACGTTGGTTTACTCACCGTCCAACTAACTGACGCGGCTCTAGCCCGAGAAAATTTTATTGAATTCAGTTGCCGTAAAAGCTTTAGATTGTATATCAAACAAATATACATTTATATACAAAGTGTTTTGAGTCTGAATAAATTACCACGCAGAGAATGAATTGATGAATACGTCACAGTTACGCTAAATTATTGAGGGAATGGATAATTTGAGAAAGGAACGTGTAATGAACCGATAAGTGAAGCGATCCGTACATGCTTAAATGTCTGAATTAATTTTTTTTGGAAACAGTGACCAAAACAGGCATATTTATGTAATCATAAAGGTCGGGTAAGACATTGAAAGATTCGCACGTAGATGGCAAAATTATTTTTGAAATTTCCGAACTTCAGAACGGGCTTATATCTCCCAGTGCTTACTCTGACATAATAAATTAATAATAGTAATAATAATAATAATAATAATACCAATAACTGTGAGGAGGTGTGAAGGTATTGGTAATGGTTGAAGGAGTGAGTTAAGAAATAGTGTAGTACAGCAATAAATAAGTGAAGACAAAGGTTAATCCGTATGTGAATGAGAGAAGGAATTGTTATGGCTTGAATAGAACAAAGTGGCCAGTTTTTATTGTGACATATTTTTACAATTTCTTCTAGCAACAGGAACTATATCTGAGTGTGTAATACGTATTGTGGGGTCTCTGCTACAAAACAGTCGTTTCCTTTTGTAGAAAATTTATATTTGTGTACTGACAGCAATAAAAATTACAAAGGTACACACAAGGGCGTTTTTGGCATATGCGTGTCGCAAGATGCCCCACATACAATAAATTGTCTCATTACTTTATTGTCAGACCTTGTATACAAGTAATGCCATACAAAATGTTAAATTTGTGGTAAACAAAATTGTAATCAAATAAAGTAATCTATATTCTGTATCACTGTGAGACTCCTTATAACTTTTTTGTACTTTTCTTACGTTTTTCAAGATTTTAGCATGATTATTAGGAGGAACTGTCGAAGAACGCGGGCGGGGCGTTTGAGAACAGGGTGCTGAGGAGAATATTTCGACCTAAAATGGAGGTAGTGGCAGGAACGTGGAGGGAAACTAAATAATGAGGAACTTCATAATGGTCATCGCAGAATAGGCCGGCTGTTCGGATGACAGAATAAAGTAGGTTGAAATAGATGGGGCATGTAAGACTCAGGGGAGAGGAAAGGCACGTGTTCCAAGTTTAGTTCTGAAAAAAAAAACCCTGAAGGAAAGAGATAGCATGGAAGACACGCGCGTGTATGGGAGGATAATATTAAAACTGATCTGAAATAAATCAGGTGAGAGGGTATATACGCGATTCATATTAATGAGAATACGTAGTGGCGGGCTCTTGTTAACACGTAATGAATCTTCGTATTCCATACAGACAGGAATTTCTTGTCTCATTGATTGCTATCTTAGAGAGGCTGTGCTGCGTGTTGTTAGTTATTTATGAATTAACGAGGTAGAGCCTAACTGATTAACTGACTCCATGTTGAATGTTGGTATAACTGCTTGTTAAATGCTGTAGCTCTTCCACGTTGCACTCTTGCTTCTAAACACGTATAAGGCGGCTGCAAGAGGAACTGAACTTTCTGCGGAGTTGTGACGGGTACCTGCTCTTAATGTAGCGCTGGATTGCGAGCTGCATAAGAACAGCCCAACAAGACCTTGGCCGATCGGTGGAGCGTGGCGGAACGGTAGCCTGTTGTTTCGTTGAACTGCTTAGAAATTCGTTGCTTTTAAACGATGGCGAAATTACAAAATTACATAGCATTTATTTCTGCTGTTGTCAGATCACATTACATACTTTGTATTAGCGATGGACGCTCAGCAATGAATATGAAGTCCTATTGTGTGGAAAGCAGTACATATGCAAATAGCTTCTAGTGTTTCAGAACACACCCTCGATACAACTAGAGCACTCTGGCGGTATGCGTCGGCGACTGTCATGCTGATGCACAATTGTTTCAAGTATATGAGTACGTTACGTCATGACTGCTGCTCATCACGCTGCACCGCTAACCTCCTGTATTATAGAGTCATGATGCAAGATGTAACTAGCTGGGCTGCTGTTATGCGAACTTTGGCATATGGCGTTTCTGTCTTGTTACATTACTGCTTGATAAATAAAATGTTCTTAAATATTTTAGTGCAAGAAAAAAGTAGCGCGAGACAGATGGTAGCAATTCTTATCAAAGAAAAAGAAGTTGTGATAGACAGGGGATAAGAAGGTATATAAAAGTCAAAGAAGGGACGTAGTAGAGGAAGAAGAATGTACAAAAGACCAAATATAAGAAGAAAAAGAAAATATGAGAAGGAATTGGAAGAATCAAGAAGAAATTAGACGAAAAAGGGAGAAAAGATGTTTAAGGAAAGGCAAAAAAGAAGCCTCGAACGAAGAACAATACAGGAGATTGAGTGATACTTTTTAAAGAAGGTCTTGTCACATGGCTGCCTAGCATGATCACACAGCTTGGAATTCTAGCATCCACAAAGTTGTCGCCGCCCTCGGCTAGATTTACTATTAAAACTTTTGCTTCCATGGGTACTCCAATTAAGATCGGTACAGGAGAGAGCTGCGTCTTCAACAGAACCGTGCTGCATTGGGTATGTGAAACTGACAATTAACCGTGGCAATAAGACCACGTGGAGATGTAGGCTTAGAGTCGACGTGTGAAGATACTATTAAAGCAGGTGAAACAGCGTCGGAGAGTGTTGACATGAAGACGACGACGACATTTTAGTAATGTTGTTGACCCCGTTCTGAAAGAACGTCTATATCTTAAACTAACGGGAATTATTTTAATGTTACTGGGTTATAGTGATTAGGTGGGCAGTGTAAACCCTTCCGCTGCTTCAATCCTGGCTTCAGCTTGATACTCGAAGGTGAGTTGACCGAATTATAGCTGCATTATCATTAAATCTTATGTGGAGAAAATTGTATTACCAAGTTTAGGAGCGATTTCTTTAATTTTAGTTTTTAATTTTTGGTTTCGAGCTGCTTATGCACCTTATTTATGGTTTATATGAAGATACAGTCTGAGGCTTTGGGTGATTAGTAAGTAATGAACTTGAAAGACTGTGGAAGAAGACGGTTTTCCTAATGTGATCTCTAGAAATATTGGGAAACACCATAATAACCTTCAGGCTAGCCGATCTCCATGCCGAGATTTGAACCCAGAACGTCCCAGATAAGAATCTGTAATGTTGTCCCACTCTACACTGATATTCGGTGTTTAACCCTTTAAAGGCCTATGGTTACTAATGTACCATAAGGTTTAATACTCAAAAACTCTACATCTTGTCACACTGTTTTTATGTGTTGCGTACCAACTGCTATTTCCATATAGCTGCAACATTCAGTGGTCGATCTCGGTAATGGAGATCGCGTTTGTGCTCTGTGATGTAGGAATTGAATGTTTAAATATTTCTCCTCCTCCTCCTCCTCCTCCTCTGGCGTAAGAGTCCGATATCAGGCCTTGGCCTCCTGATTATATACATCAGCTTCAGTTTGTTCCTGCATTGACTGCCATAACTTTACAACTGAATGGATTATAATGCCTCCAGTGATATTTTCTTCTTATCTTTGTTAACAGTGATGCTCTTTGAGATGTCAGTACGCCCTGTTTATTGATACGGGTGAAGAAATATGCCTTATTTTCAGTCTTCTTTTTAAATATCGTTATTTGATGTTCAGTGACCTTTATAGTCAACTAAAGGTTGTCATTGCAGTGAGTTTTTCGAATTATAGACAGCAGACTGTAAAATTGAGACGGGCAGAGTTATGCTAATCGCATCGCATTCTTCAACTGCTCCAGTGTTCGTGGGCCATTTTATACGTAAATTCTCGTTTCCACGCCTCTCAAGAGGAACTCCTTTTGTAGTACACGACATAGACCCTCTTCCCTTCCTTGCTGACTATTCGCGTTTTCATCCATCCGGAAATTTCGTAATGAAAATTGCGTCGCCGTAGAATTTTGGCTTAATTGTGCATGTTTTGATGAATAATTACAAGGTAGCACGCGTGAACCAGCCCTCGGAACTGCTAATTTCTTAGCAAATTTTGTTTTTTAGCAGGTATGGGTTGAAGGGGGGCGTTATAGTGTCATTTATTGAGAAGAAAAGAAGTTTAAAGCATCAGTAAACACCCTCCTTCCCTAGCTGTGTACTTAAGAAATAGTGTTATTGTAAGAACTTTTTCATTTCAGTCGTAAATTTTTAACTGTCTGCTTTTATGTTCGAGCAGGTCCCTTTACATAGGGATGCCCAAAACACTTAAATGATCTAAGCTTATATTCAGAATTACCCTTCGGCGATTATACAGCCCATTTGTTTAACTGGGTAAAAAAACTTCCCAATTTTAATGACAACGAATTTCCATAATCAGAATTACAAAATTGTGTCGCTGAAGCCTGTAATGTCCGTAGTTTATGTAAGTAACGTACATTAAAATACTGAGCTGTCGTCTTACATTGGTCATTGTCTTTGTACTTGTTTTTGTCTTTTGCTATTTTCAAATTAAATTTGTGACTGTGTAGTCAGGTAAGTTGCTGCCCCTGACTTAGGGCTACAGTAAAGTTTGTTTTCATACTAAAGATCAAGGCGACATTTTTTTCCGAAACGTTGGTACCCATCTACTACACCATCGGGACCGCACACCCCAAAAACAATAATCTCAATATTCGTCACCGTGAAACCTCAAATATAAGAAAAAAAGTCCTTATGCGTTTTATCCGAACAGCGTGTTTATAATAAAACTGAAGTGTGTTTTCCACCAGTCAAATTTCTTCCAAGTAAAACTAAAACGAAACCCTTATGCATTTCATCCTAACTTCATGCTTGTTATGAAATGTAAATGTTTTTTCCAGCAATATAATTAATTCTCAAATAAAATTATATACTTGCTTTATAGGTTGTTCAGCGTTATTGTACCGCAGTACAGGTGATTTGTCATTGAATTAAATGGCAAGTGTAACGTACGATATATTCGCCAAAGTAAATAAGGAAGCGGCCGTCGCCTGTTTCAAGATACTGTCCTAACATTCCTTTAAAATTACGGAGCGAAGTCACAAATTAAGTCAGAAATATCCGTCACCGAGACAGAAATATCCGGCACCGAGACAAATATCCGGCACCGAGACAGAAATATCCGGCACCGAGACAGACATACCCGGCACCGAGACGGAAATATCCGGCACCGAGAGAGAAATTCGAATCAAGTTAACTCCCGAATGGGAGTTGGCCCACTAAGTCTACCTTCTCAATATTTTATGCTGAAACCATCTGTTTACGTAATCCAGAGATATGATTATAGATATCGCTGTGCTAGACGGATTGTTAGTTATGTTTAACGACATGTTTTTCTTTCAGATTGCCTGCATCTGCAACTGTACAGGGACAGCAAAGACCGCTACAAACAAGGACAGACCAAAGCGTCCCTGTCCCTACAGCATTTCCTGGGAGTGGAGTCCGGTGAGTGCGGGGGGCCGTGGAGGATCGTAGCTAAGAGTAGGAAAAATGTAATGATTAAGTGTTTCGACAGTGAATGTTTACTGAAAAGGTCGCATATACTCTTATAAAAAACTAAAGAAAAATATAACTTCTTTACCCCTTTCAGTTTTACGCACAGTGTATCTCGATTAGTAGACGAACTGGTCTTATTTATAATAATTAACCAATAAATTCACAGTCTCTGTACTTACGTAGTTGTATTACATTACAACATTAAACGAACTAGACTTCTTTGGAGTTTGGGGTATTCAGCAAGACAAACATGCCCTGCCAGCCGTCAACAGTTAAAAGTAAGCATTCCTGTTTTTAAACAATACGTGTTATGTCTACGCGTTACAATGGAAGATTCCGTTAAGTGATATTCCCCTGCTTGCAGGCTTTACGCTAGACAAGGAATCCAATACAATCGCCATTATCTGCCAGGATGTCACCGTAATTCTTGCATTCGATACGAGGGAACGACTGATTCAATGGCAGGTCAAGATTTCCAGCAACCTAGGAGAAGGTAAGTGACGTTATTCAGAGTACCGTCTTTTGGCATGTGACATTTTGTAGTGTGGTACAAATGTATGGACATTTCGGAAGAACACACTTTCCTCCATCATAATGTAAACTTTACAAAAGCGTCCGCTTGTGAGTCTCAGCAGCCGTATGAAATTTGTCGTTATAATAACGTAGACTCTGGAAGCAGAGGGAACTGATCACGGATGATCTTTCCGACAGATCAGCAGTTTCTGATACAGATAACATCAGCGCCCCCCAAGGCAAAGATAGCCAGCGGTCCCGCCCGACTTCACGTACAGGATCAGCGTTTCTGCATCACTACCGGCGTGCCACCTCGATTGATCGGCTTCTGGCAGATTGGGCAGCTTAGGTGAGTGTCTGTCACTGGTATAAGTGTCCTTCGGCAGCTCTGGAATCTACAGGACAACACATATGTCTTGTGGCTTCAGAAGTGGAAAAAAATGTGAACTGAATGGGAGCGAAATTTACGGTATATCGTTCGGCTTTTGTCTCTGAACTTATTTTGGTATAAAAATCTATCAAATGTTGGATGCCTGGAGAACATCTCAGAATTGTTCGTATTATAAATATCCTTTATTCAGAAATTAGGCCATTTTCATTGTCACATATTACATTTTTCAGAACATTTTTGTGAGTTTAGGTACTGTTCTTTGGAAACTTTTGTATCATGTCTCCCCTCTTCATATTTCCTTAGCTTTCTGTTGTGAAGATTACGAACGTGAATGCAGTGTGAACTTCTGAGGTGAAAGTAAAAGGGTGAAACTTTGGAGGCAGAAAGAGGGAACACCAGGAAACCAATTGACGCTGGCACAAACAATAAATTTCCTAGTCGGTGAAGAAAATAAATGAAATGTTGGATGCACTACTGCCAAATATATGGTAATGACTGTAATTATTCTACAGTGGCAAAACTGCCTTGCTTTACATTCGCATTGTTACCTATTCCAGGCGCTACGGAGTGGTGGAAGGGCGATTCTGTTTCGAGGGCGGGTCACGCTGCGGGAGGGGCGAAGGTCTCCATGTTTGTGTGACAGACCAAGGGGAGGAAATAACCCAGACATTCCAGTTGGCAGCGCAGGGAAAACTGGCTACTCGACGGAGACCTGTGTCCAGGAAAATGTCTGCCATGGACAGCCCTCGCAAACAGATACACTCTAGGCCCGACACGAGACACTCGGACCTCAGTTGCACAGAGTCATTCCAGCAGCACGTGCTGCCCTCTGCCGACATGACTCGCAGTCTGTTCTGTGAGACAGAGACTTGCTGCGCATGCTCTGCCACCGAGAGCGCCAACGAAGCGTCGCGACACCCCAGCGCCGAAGATCTTCTGTGTCCATGCCGGTGAGTTTATATTGAGTGCAACAGGCTTTAGGTGTTTGTTAGGTCTTAAGGCTGTAGGTGGACTGTGAGAAGCGTGTTTCCGTGTTCCTGCCGAGGTCCTATTGAAAATGCTTTTCCTCTGCCCATCCACCAGTAAACGCGATAAAAACTTGAGAATCGATGAACAGATTTTCATGAAATTGTATACGGCGAAGTTTAAAAGTTTTTGGTCCATTCCAGTTTCGGTTAAAATCGGACAACTGATGACTGACACTTTGCTTGAAGAGTTATGCGCATTTGTCCTACTATCCAGCTTATATAACGGAAGCTGTAGAGCAAAATGAAAGGCATAGTTTATGAGTAGCACATTTTTTATGTGCTGTTCGTCACTGTGATTGCATGAAGCTAGCTATTTAAAAATTTGGTTTCCAAGTGACCGGGATGTGAAGCTGACCAGTCACCCCAGTCCAGGACGCAGGTCAGGAATGGGTGAAGCTATACCTTCACTGTATCCCCATTACAATAAGCATACGCTGTTTACGCGTGTAGTGAGAGTCACATGACATTCGGTGTGGACAAGATTCAGAATTTTCAATGCTGAAGCTCATGAACATACAGTTACCACAGTAACTGGGTAACTCTAAATGGTTAACATTAGGTGACAAAATAAAGATTATTTAATAATGTAATACAGCTGCATCTGTATTATTATTACTGATAAATGTTTAAGTTTAAAATTCAACCAATTCTCTAGCTGTGTGTTAAAGGTAAAGCAATCCCCGTACAGGCCTAGTACAGGCCCTGAGGGTTCCAGGAGGTTGAGGCTTTCAGATTTCAAGACAGTCGGCACATGAAGGTGGTAAGGTTGTCAGCCCTACGCACCGGCCGCCTTTACCCGCAGGGAAATATTCCTGGTTCTCATTTCTGGTAGAGGCTGAGTCGACCCCAGGGCCATAGTGCGGCCGGAAGGATTGTGTCAATGAAAAATTTCCACTGACACCATTGGAAATCGAACCCGCGACCTTCCGGCTTGTAGTGCAGTGCTTCAGCCAACTGCGCCACCGCATGCCTCCCTAGCTGTGTGCTGCACATGGCTATTAAGCAGTCTCACTCAGTGAAATGGAATTACCAAAGGAATGGGTTTCAATTCTTCCGGGCAGAGGAAAGAGATTATTTTCTTCATCAAATTTCCGGACTGTCTCTGAGGACCAACCAGTCTCTAATTGAGTGGGTACTAGGGGTTCTTTTCCCAGGGTGTGACGCTTTAACTGTTTAGGTTAAAAATGAGCAGGCAGTTTGTCTGCTGCTTAACAAAGCATAGCATTATACTGTAGTGTAATTAATGATAGAGGTTCGGGAAAACACAGAAAAGCTTTAGAACAGCCAGTAATCCAGCCCATATGTGAACTGGGTGCTTCCCAAATACAAGTCTAGGACATTACAGCTTCATATGCGTAAATGAGTCCTTCATGAATAATTGTTCCTGGACTATTGTATATGAAGATACGCGAGCGCACATGCACACAGGTGCATGCGTGCATGCTTGTGCACATAATAAACCCAGCCTTTCTAATATAAAAATATTGGAACAAACAAATTCCAAGATGGAGCTAGTATGAAACTTCATTTCTGTTTTATGCTGTAGAGCAACATGTGATTTATTGCTGGTCATTCAATAATACAACAGAATTGCTACCTGGAAATCTGAATAAATATTGCATTATTAAACCCATTAGTAATTTAGTGTCTGCATGGAGCCACTGTGATGTATGTATACACCATCACAATAAAATGGTAATTGAGTCAGTTTGATTGTTCAATCCATTGTGTTCTAATGTATTATGTTTTCATGGGAGAAGCTGAAATTGAAAAAGTGTACAAGGGTTTAATTAACTAAATGTTCCCATCAGTTAGTAAATATACTTTAATAGCATTGTAAAAACAGGGTTCATCGAGGCAGTAGTTCACCATTCTGGTCATCAGCTGAATCTGCAGCAGGGCACCACCACGCAGACTTGGACAGTAACTATGGCTGTGGTGATACAGCATCTGTCACAGAACTTCCAGATCACTTTCACCATCAGGTATGATTAATGTAATACAGTTACATAGTGAAATATATATTCCTAGAATTTATACTCTTTTCTCTTAATAAATTCAATGCAGTTCCCATTTTTCTTATAGCCTTTAATGAATAATGCAATTTATGCCCTTACTTCTTAAATCCCAGTGGCATTAGAATAGCTACTGGCAGCATTTTCCTTGGCAGACTTACTGAGGGGCAGATGCTAGACTAAAGCAAGACCAGTTTGGAGGTTGTGTGAATAATCTGTTCACTTCCCCACCTAAAAAATTTGAGCATTCCTGTACTTGTCAGACCTTGAAAAGATGGAATTCGTATGTGAAGTTATTAGCAGGCGTGATGGCCATGGAATGAAGAAGAAAAAGAATAGTGAGAAGAAGATGAAAGGGAAAGAGGAGAGAAATTCTACCATTTCTCATTGTTCTGTATCATAGTGTGCAAACCCGTTTTGTGTTGTTATTATAAAGTTTGATGTCTTGCCAAGCAGTGTTAACAGCTTCTATATATGCACACCTGTTTATCTTTACCTTGTGTTTTTGTCTTTCATTGTTTGTTCTACAAGTGTACCATAAGTCTGAAACCATAGGCAAAAATGCTGAAATTGGCTCATATTCACAGAATGTGTCCACCATTATTATTGATTCACAAATGCAGATCAGATAAGGTATCCATTCAGCAGTCACATGGTAAATGGTGTCAGAGGTGTTAGTATTACGTGCATTAATGATGTGCTGTGACAGATGTGTGGTACTCTGAATTTTCTCTGTTTAGAGCAATTCCCACAAGTAACCCCAGAGGTAAAAATCAAACTGGATGAGACTGACACTCATTACCAGCCACTTCACAGGCCTGTGACATCATGTCAAATGATGACAGAATTTCCCCTGCAGCCATTCTATTACATATCATGTGGTTCCAGACTTATGGGAGATTCTGTTTATAATGTCACTGCCTTTAAGTGTCTTATGCTGTTTTGGCTTCTTTGGTTTAATTCAGCTCTTCATTTACATGAAGATATATAATGCAGGAATTGCTCTAAAAAGAAGGCTGTGCTTGAGGTTCTTACAACAGTGTCTGTAAGGATTGTTGTCTTCTGGGATGTGACATGATGTAGTGGGATAGAAGTTTGAAGAATTTCAGATGAACATGGTGCCTCAAACATATGTTGCTGATATAGGCAACAGATTTCTATGAAGTATGTGTACATTTCTGCAAGACCACACAGCCATATTTCCTAGATGGCTGCAATCTTCAAATCCTGTCACCCAGTCCGCATTAATGTGAATCTTAATCCATGTTACCTTAATTTCACAGAAATAAACTCCCTTATTGTTAGTTCCTTATCATAAAAGAATGAAACTGAATGTCTAATTTCCTTTCCATTTTTGTGATTTTCCTTCCTCCATCTACCTTTCATGCCTTTAGAATTACCAAAACATAAATTATCCAACAAAAATAAGAAGAATACACAGATATATTTGGCTTTGTGTAGTCTTGTTATCCTATAGATTTTAGGAGAGTTTTTTCAGGGAATTTGTTTTCTTCAGATAATTTAATTTGTTTCTTCCCTTGCAGCGTTTTGTAAGTCAGATTAATATTCTTGCCCGTCACTTCCCTTTCTTAATGACTCATATTAATATTATCATTTCAGCTATTCCTCGAGCTTTCAAGTGGCCCCTTCCATACCAACATTTTGTACATTTTAGTCTCCATGCATGCTACATGTCCTGTTCATTTCATCATCCCTGCTTCAACCATCTTGGTGCTGTTATTTCCCATGTCACCCTTTTCATGCTGCAGAACTGTGTGTTGCAGGACTCAGGCTGGTCCATGGTGGCGCCAGATACGGATCGCCGTGCAGTACCTTCAAGCTTAGAGCGCTGTGCTAGCTGTATCAGCAAGCTGGGGGCACCATCCATGTCAAGATCATCCACTGTCACCAATACAAACACTCCTACAGGAGCCCCCTTTAGCCCTGCGTGGACAATGGATGGCATGACAAATGTAACAGCACCCCCCACCCCCTGTCAACACCACTACCATGTCCACCACCCCCAACATCACCATGCACGTGCAAATGCCAGTTGTGACCGCGTGTCCCTTTCATCACATGGTAGTGGAGGAAGCAGTGGTAACTCTGAGTATTCTGTCCCACGGTTCATCACCCCTGCTCCTGCACTACCTGGAGGGGGCGAGTCTTGCTGGTATGATCGTCCCCGTTCAATAACTGCAACTCCTCCACCCTCACATCCACCCATACCACCCAAGAGTCCAAAAAGTCCACCAATTTTGCAAGCAAATATTCCGCCAAATCCTGCCAATGGACTGCCACCACACCCTCCACTGGTGAATCTCCCAGACGGGTGCAGATGTTCCTGCTGTCCACCCTCAAGGCCTCCAAAGCCGTTGCAACTGTCTGCAGCCAGCAACACATCTGATTCACCAAGCAAAAAGAAAATCAGGAAACCTCCAATGCCATTGCCAATACCTGATCCACCTCCAGTTCAGCAGAACCCTGCCTCCTTATGTACGTGCCATCACCTGCAACATCAGCAGAAGGCAGATGTCAACCCATATGAGAACTACGATGTTCCAAAGTCTTTGCTTGGACACTCAAAACCTAGGGTGAGTTTACTGTCATAAGCATGCCTGTCGTGCATGAAACAGCTGTTAAGAATGAGTGCATTTGTTGACAAATTGTAACTATATGCAACTGCTTTCATTTCACCCACTATAATATATGATAACAATAACATTTAAAGCAAAATTGCTTACAGAATAATGTTTATAACATAAAATGGCGATCGTGCTAGAGAACAAAACTGTTTGACTCAGATGTGACATTGTGTAGTCTGCTAGATAGGTACCAAAGCCGCAAGTTCCTCTAAAACTTTGGTCCTTTTGTACCAGATTACATGGTGTCACAGCTGAGGGCTAATAATCTTCATATTTACTGCCATAAGGATCTCAAATTGCACTTACATTTTTTGTCTGAAAAATTTTAATATAATATTGTGTGTGGCAGATTAGAATGAAATCCTGCTTCTTAAGCTTTATACTGCTCAATTTAAAATTAAATATAAAATCAATTTCAGAAATCAAAGCAACTAAATGCACAATTGAACATTTTAAGAAGATTTTAATAATAGCATGGATAGAACATTTAAGTCTTAAGTGTTTTATATAATAAAGTGATGTATCTTCAGCGAAGATGGCAGCTCGTCAAAAGGTGTTGGAGGAAAAATAGTGAATAAAGCATAAAAAATACTACAAAAATTGTGCATTTAGTTGGTATTCATTTTGGAACTTGCTTCTAAAGTTTAGCTAGTGCTCACAATACCACCATTTTAAACACATATACTCAGATGCAGTATTCTTAAACCTTATTATATTTGAAGAATACTGTCTTATAGAATGTGGTACTATGTAATTTGGTACAGATGTGTAAGGTTTTGGATGAACCTACAGTCTCTATCTTATACACCAAAGGTGAAGGTAATGGATTCTACCAGACCACAAGACATCATTTCCTGGAAGAGAGTGTTTGCCATAGTTACCACGCTGAGAATGGCATATTGTGCTCTTCTTGTTTTATTTTTATGCAGTCATAATTTAAAATCCTGAAGGTACCTGGAGAACTTACAAAACTAGTTGGCAAACAGCAAAGAAAATATAGTTTTGATTGTCACATCCTGCATATACAGTCAAATTTGATGGTAAATTTGAAATTAATTTTTGACAGTACAATTGCATGAGCAATATGAAGTAGAATTTACTTCACTCTTTTGTGAACTACCTCAGAGGTACTGTCTGTCTGTCTGTCTACAGTGTATGCAAGGCCAACCCCAGGTATGAGGTTTTAAATTCGCATAGCAGTGACTGTAAAGATCGGTGCATTCTGGAATGCAAGACTCTGTAGTCTGGTAGTATTGTAATAGGCCCTCAAGTTATGTGTATATTTTTAAATTATGTGTATAATTTTGTTGGCTTAAAATAACATATTTGCGAAGCTTTATATTATTCATCTCCATGCATTAATATCAATTATGTAATTAAAACCAACTGAATGCACAATTTCAGTAGATAATAATCATGTCAGAGGATTAAAAAAAATTAATTGATTATGTTCTGAAATTGTGCATTCAGTTGGTTTTAATTACAAAAAAACATATTTACTAGTTCATGTAAATTATGTGTGTTTACAGGATCCCAAAGAAGACCCAAAGCTTGGTGATGTACACAGTAGGATGATGATGAGTACAACAGATTATTATGACACCCCGAAGAATGTGAAAGAGTGTCTAGTAACATCAGCAAGTGACCCACAATATGGCAACTACGACACCCCTCCTGCAGCAGTGACTGTGCGGAAATCATGTGGTTGTGTCGTGAAATATGCCAAGAAATCAGTAGGAGTGGTGCCAGAGCCAGTAACTGCAGCCAAGGTAGAGGTAGGTGAGGACTCTAGAGGAGGGGAATGTCCATGCCAGCGGGTCATGTGTTGGGCAGAAAACTGGATGATGTTGCCTTACTGCAGACGTGGGAATGGCATGGAGAATACAGGTGTTCCGATTCATAAGGTGAAGCTCAGTGGAGAGGGAAAGATGCCCGTCATGAACCCCAGTGGGGAGATCGCCATCTATGCCACTGTTGACAAGTCCAAGAAGACTAACAGGTGAGAGGCAGCTAAAATATGTAGCATTCCTCTTTTTAGCAGTTACTGTATATCTTGTGCTTTATGTGGTTTTATAAAAATATAAAGCACATTGAAACTGTAGTGGGAACTTTTTAAAAATAAACTTTATTAAAAATATTGAACTTCACTAAGTTGGAACTTTCTTGATAGATGGCTACATCTGTTCCCTTTAATACTAAATTTCATATAATACTGGTATGCATGAAGCAGTGCTTTTGTCTAGAGGACTTCTTTTTCAGCAACTGTTGACACTTTAATACTCATTTAAGCACCTTATTAACAGCAGCTGCCATCTTGTGCTCCAATTTGTAACCACTTGCTGACATGTTTAACAACAGAAGGGCAAACCTTGGAATTGTGTGTGTGTGTGTGTATTAGCATTGCATGTGGAATGCCATTGGGTTAAGAATTCAGACTGCTTACGCACAGATGGTAGATCGTTCATTGAATATCTGACAAAAGAATCTTGTAGTCATTTGCTATTCATGCACATGCATTAAGCCTGTTAATCAGAGTAGGCAGGAGTTCCACTGTCTCCCATAAGCCCGGCATTGCACATCTGCCTCTATATGACATCATATGTTCATGCTAAAATCTTTGACCCTGAAGATGGAGGCAGCATGACCTTCCGAAACGTCGGCAATGCGGCCCATTTTCGCATGACACAAAGGTTCAGAAATAAGGTCAACACTGACACTGAACAGGTTATTAGTTATCCCTTGAAGTTAGTTATAAGAACTAATGTTTCATTAATGGGTGACATGTACAAAGCATCTGATCTCTTCCCTTCACTGTAAAAGCTTTATTGTTCAGTGACCCAGAAGGAGATAACCAGTGGATTTTTTTAAGTGAGCAGTAGATGGGTTTTCCATTATGTGAGCTTTAGAGACCTCTGAAGCATTGTGTGTCATATAAGAAAGGCAATTAATTTTTGATGTTCAGGTAAGCGGACAAGAAAAAAATGTTCATTGCTTATTCCACAAACTGAGGAATTTAACAGCTTTTCAGACGTGAAATAAAACCCTTAATGAATCTGTTCTTCACTTGAAGATTGCTGTCTTCAGGATGTAATGCAACATGCTGCAGTAGATGTGTACTGATATTCTGAGGAGCTTCAGAGAAATAGGCAAATATTTGTGTTTTTTTTAAAGAGGTTTATCTTCTAAATTTTTGAGGTGCATGAACTGCCTTGAAGATGAAACCAACAGATTCCTTTGAAACATCTGTATACTTCTACCAGGCTGTGCTGCATTACTTTTTATAAAATAGGATTCTTCATAATGACTGCTGTGAGAACCTTTTGGCTGTTGAACAACACAGTGTAACACCCAGCTGAGTGTTCCCAAACTTTAAATACAAGAACATGATGTAAGTGTTATTTATTTCTTTTGTCCAGCCTTCTTCTGTTCGTTCATTCATTATTTCTTTCATTTACCATCACCCCCACCCCCACCACTTGCTTGATGATGATGATGATGACGACGATGATGATGATGACGACGACGACGATGACGATGATGATGACAACAACAACTACAATGATAACGACAACAATCACGACAAGAATTGTCACCGTCATTGTCGCCACATATTAAGCTCATACCAGACTTGCAAAGTGCATGTCCCATATTGCTACAAACACATACTAACAGAATTATAGAGCAATATCAATAAAAATAGTGCTGGAATTATTGAGAGGACATAGTACAAGATGGCAAGTTTGTAATATACTTTATGAGTTGGGAATAAGAGTTTGAGTTACTCTGTATAATTTCAGGCTTTCTCTAGATAGTAGGTGTTTATACAGAACATGGTACTGTTCTGGTTTGAGCTATTCTAATGGCTTCAAAAGTCCACAGATGAGTAGACAAGGTACTGCTGGTAAGGGGAAACATTGAACTTTAACGATTCCGCAGAAACTTGAAATAATTAGGAGGCTTGAAAATTGTGAAAATTGAAGAGAGGTTATAGTTTTATACAATGGTGGATTGTAAACTATGATATAAGTAAACAGAAGGACCAATTACAATATTTTATGACATCAGGTGATATTGTGGAGGACCTTTTCAAGCAACAGACATTGAAAGAGCTGAAATTAGCCCAAGTATAGGAGCAGTAACAAACAATTACTGGTAAGAACTTGGCTTGTATAGGTACCGTCTGATAATATGTAACATCTGACAGTCCAGCACCTGTCTGGTCCTGTGTGTGTGCTGGATTGACAGAATTGTATTCTACATGCCAGAGGGACAAACAGTATTTGGATACTTCATTTTTCACATAAAATTTTTTCAGGGCTTTCACTCATAATGGAATTAGCAGTCCCTCTTTTCACTTTCAGTAATCATTTGCCAAACTGTTTTTCCCTCCTCCTGTCAGTGTTTACTTATGTGGCTGTAATACTGTTACCATAGGCGGCAGTGCTCCTGTCCACCACAGCAGCCCCATCAGCAGGATTGTCCTCGGCAACAGCTGGAGAGCATTTCACAACCAGATGGATCCAACTATGTCAATGTGGAGGCTGGTGGAAATGTGTCAGTACCCACTGCTGAGGCTCCACAGACTTGTGATGATGCTGCCTGCAGCCTCAACTATGAAAATATTGATTTTGCTCAGTCACTTGAATATTACGAAAATTCGAAAGACTTGCTGCAAAGAGTTGGTATCAGCAAAAAAGCCACAGAATGCAGTGAGCCACCAGCACCAGAAGTACCTGAGGCAGAGGTGGCTGTGTCATACACAGTTACCAATGGAGTAACATACTGCAACAAGTGTGGTCATGCCTGTCATCTGTACTCTCCCCAGCAAGTTCCACAGCAACCCTTACCAGTGGACAATGAGGCAGATATTGCAGGGGAAGCAGCTGCATTGGTGCAAAGTTCTGAAGCTAGTACATGTGAACAGGATGACTATATGATGATGGAACCAGCAAAGAATGTGAATTCCTCCTCTGAAACTGCCAGAGTCCATGGAAAGAACTTCCCAGGTTACTTGCCCATGTCTCCCATTACAAATGCCACCCCTACCAAGGCAGACATGCTGAAGCTTCGGATGGACAGGGCAGGTCTTCCTTCAGAGAAGTCGGCCAGCATCCCCAGCCTCGCATGTCCAGTTGGTCCAGCAGTGGACAGAAGTCAGAAAAGATCGGAGTCTGAATTTCCTAGAGTTCCGGGGTCTGCCATGATGATGCATCACTCTACTAACAGCCCATACCTGAGACGACTGTTCCATGATTCTGTAGATGAGAATCACAGACTACCTGCTGCCAGCAGACGCAGGTCAAGTTCAGCTGACTCATCTAGGTACCTAGATGATCTTGAAGATCTAGAACATTCTAGGGTTATAGAAAGGGATGTTTCATCATCACATACAAAACTAAGTGATCCAGTTTGTGGCCAGGAGTCTCCAGTCCCACTGCGTGATGAAATTGTTGGTCAGAATGACATATATGAAGCCCCAGCTAGGCTTGAAGAAAGTCCTAGTGTTAAAGATGTTGAGACAGACTCAACTGTGGTGATGCCAGACGTTGAGGAGACTGTAGGAGATGATGTAGCAAGCACAAGCAGTGGAAGTGGTTCCTTGAGGACGTTAGTCAGAGAGTGTGTAGCAGACACACCACAACCTCCAGTGACTGGGTCGTCAGTATCAGCAGGTGTTCATATCCGGCGCTCATCTAGTGTCCCTTGCAAATCAGGAAACAATCGCGACTCGTCAAGTTCCAATGATTCAGGTGTGTCAACTGGTTCCCTCAAGCACAGAGGTGCAGACTTTGCTGAGTTTGAGTTACCACTGACAACATCCATGTCCACCAGGAGGCACCACCATGCACTGCAGGCAAGGCATCATGCTGGCATGCCCCTTACCAGCTGCTTACATGCGTCATTACCTAGACGTTCAAAATCTGTCGATCCTCTCCGGGAAATCAGCTTCCAGTTCCAGAAGGTTAAGATTCCAGCAAAATCATCATCAGCTGAGGCAGAAGTACCCATTTGTCCTGGAAAGAGGGATAGTGCTAAAGGTAAAGGCAGTTGCTGTGTGTCTTTTCACAAAAATTTAAGAAAGTGAACTTGTATAATGGACGTTAAGTTTGAGTGGCTGCTCTCATATTTCATCTCAGAAAAGTGCTGATAGGATTTGTCACTGGCAGTCAACTATGCTGAATATTGCAACCAGTATTTATTTTTGGTTTTTATTGATTCAATATAAGAACAAAAAGTCTTATCCTCCTTTTCCTTGTCCTTATGTTTCTCATATTTCTTTCATTTGTCATTTTCGTTTTTCTGCCTTTCCTACTTTCCATCTTCCTCTTCCTTCATATTTGCTTCTGTCCATAAGCCTCCTGTTTTGAGTTTTCTGCATTTATAGTCTTCCTTTCTCACTGCTGTCAATCGTTCAGATCAAAATATATTTTATAAGATTTGAGGTTCTTATAACAGTGAGCATCAAGATTACTGTATTGTGGTATGTGATGTCATGCAGTTTGGTAGATGGGCAGCAGGGTTTTGAAGGATCATGCTGCCTTTATCATTAGGGTAGAGTCTTCTACCCTAGTATGTATCTAACAAACAATATGGTGTTACATCCCAGAAGACCATGATCTAAATACTTACCACCATGAGAATGCCAGATGTTATAACTGAAAGATCACTGTATTTTCAGCCTTGAAGTGTAGAAATTACATTTTTCTTTTTTTTTTTGAGTGAGATGTTAATTTTACAGGATTTTCAAGTCCTGGGGCTGATGGAGCAATTGTTGTCCCATACATGGATTCTCGGAGCACAAGCAGTGGGACATCTGACATGTCAGATTACATCGAGACATTATCTCTTTCATCTCACAGCTCATCTGACACGCCAGACAGCCTCAGGTATATGCAGCACCAAACAGATTTTTTTTTTCACAAGTTACATAATAGCAGTCATTAGAGTCAAGCTATTAGGATGATTACATCAAGGGGATGATTTGGGTAGGGCAATTAGTATGTATGGGAGAGAAAAGTTTGGCATGCAGGGTTTTGGTGGGGAAATGTGAGGGATAAAGACTACTAGGAAGATACGAGGATAACATGAAAATGTGTCTTGCAGAAATTGAACTGGATTAATGTGGCTCATGAGAGAGATCAGTGGTTGGCTCCTGTGAACACAATAATGAAACTTTGGCTTCCTTAAAATGTGGAGAATTTCTTGGCTAGCTGAGCTTATTCTGCTTCATGGAGTTGTTTGGTTAGGTGGTTAATGTCATATGAGATGCTGCAATGACCATTTATGGTTAGCTTGAAACATATGTGGGCGAGCACTCACATTGTATTTCAGGGTACCAACATAGCATTTGTTTGGAAGGACTGAAAAAAGCCACATAAACTTCCATAGAATCAATGCGGTGGTGAAGATTTAAACATTGTCTGTCTGTCTGTCTGTCTGTCTGTCTGTCTGTCTGTATCTGTATCTATTTATTGTTTATTTAAAAACACTGTTAGTAGTTCAGACAGTGTAGCATTTAACCCTTCAGCATGGACATTTAAAAACTGCATACTGTTTGTACCTGCGGGAGTATTTTTTAAATGTTGATTTAATTTTTGCAGCCCATGATTTAAATTTATACTACTATTGATCCACGTAAAGTAAAAATGTAAACTTTATACAGCACTTTCGTAGGCAGTTGATATATAATTTTACCCTATTTTTGAAACACATCATGTACAGGAGCAACCAGGACAAAAATCAGAAGTTAAGGGTTGTGTGGTAAATGTTGAAACATTCATCCAAACACAAACCAGCCCGCTGTAAATACAGAAAGTTCAGACATACCCTGTATGGGACTTGCACAGCTCGCATGATTTTATTCCAAATTTGGCAGCTTTCAGGGGTATATACTGCTTGAAAGACAGGCGGCCTTTCCACAGAGTCAGAGACTCGTTTATGACAATATATTGTTTTGGCAGGCACAGTTGCTGAAATTTGTGGTTCAGTTGTTCAATTACTGGGTAAATTTTGAAAAGTGTGGCTGGCCGTATATATTAATTTAGTGCAGAGTTGTCATTGAAATGCAAAAATCTTATTATGAGTTCCAGCCTTTCAAGAGCAAGTGTTTCAGGGAAGAAAGGAGCGTTCAGAAGGCAGTTCTTGCTGTAGTAGGACCTTTATGTGGGTTTCTGTACTGTTCCCATTAGCATAAACAATGCTAGGACTACATACATTTCATCCACTGTCACGTTTTTCCATTTTCTGATCCTCGAGCAAAAAGTAAGTGGAGCAGCACTTTTAGCTATTTGTTGTTGGGCATATTTGTTGGTCTCCTCTACAATGTGTTGCAGTAGACGCATGTCAGAGAGCTTCTCAAACATGTCCACAATACCCACGTCACTGCTGATGTCGAACTGTGGTCCACAAACATCACAAAACTTCTCCTGTGAACCAGCAAATGTTGCAAAGTTGCACCATAAAAATGTTGTTGACACCACTCCCTGTTGTCCTTCAATACGACAATCACTATCACTTTTGTCTTCACTGTCACTGATTTCATGTGTTTTTTGGTGTATTAATTGTGTGTAATCTTCTTCATCTGAACTCTCTTTGTCTAAAGTATATTTCCCTGCAACATTGTCTTCTAATATTTCATTAAAACCTGAATTTGTTCAAACTCTGTCAGCCCACATCTTGACGACAGTCCTGCCACGATGACATGTTGTCATTCACTGCTTCAGTGCTTTTTATGTTCGTCTGAACTCCAGTGCCTTATGAATCAGAGTTCTTGCTTTACTGACAAAGAACCGTGTGTGTCGGGAGCAGATTAGTTCAAGCCACATGTCAGTACAGTCCTTAGTTTCGTAGCTAGATGCCGTACAAATGCAGCTTGCTTCTAAGTGTACAGTGTACATCAGACCACAGGTAGATAAATTAAATGCCCGACGTAGGTGTACGTGAAACCACGCTGAAGGATTAAGAGTATGATCATCAGTGAATAATGAATGGGAAAGGTTTTGGAAAGAAGCAGTCATGGTCTAATTTGAGGTGTGATCTGATAATTTGCCTGGAGGGAATGAAGAAAACTTCTAAGTATGTGTCACATTAGTCAGTGTCCTGACCAGGATTTTAACTGGCAACCTTCCACATACAAGTCACAAACACTACTGGTTGAGCTGACTTTCTTGATGATTCCAACTGTGATACCCCCTGAATACAAATGTGTTATCACTTCAATTAACCTGTGCTGTGTCAACATGAAAGCCTTTGGTCTTCTGCGGTGTGACGTGAAGTTTGGTAGACAGGTTCCAGCTTTATGGAGCAACATACTGCCTCAGTCTTCAGGGTAAATGTGAACAGGTCTGTGCAACAGTACCACTCAGTGCTCATGTCTTAGAGGCACCCAGTTTGAGTGTTGGTCTGGTTGCTGACCATCAGGGCAGACATTCTGTTCTAGGTTTTCCTATTGTGTGTAGACAAATGCCAGGACAGCATCTTGAAATAAATCATGACTGTGTACTTCCAAATCTTTACCCACTCCACATCATGTTCTCTCTTATTTAATACAGTATAATGTCTGAAGTTAAAACACTGCATTTTAATTTTCTAAGAATTAGTCAGTCATCTGCAGTGGATTATGATGGTGGACAGATGCACTGGATTGTAATTCCTTCCTATTCTGTACTAAAATACAAATGTTTTATTATTTATGGTTCATTTAATGACACAAAAGTGTTGCTCAGAATATATGGCATTGAAATTAATTTGTTGAAATAATCTCATATTGTTAAAACATTTCCCAATTATTTGTCCTTGTAATTTATGTAACACTGCTGTTAATTCTTGCTGTAAGAACATTATTACTTTCCTCTCTATCATTGCTCCACAAATGAAATCATACGTATATGTGGCTGTCATGGCAGTGAATATCAAGGAGTGCAGTCTCCTGTAGGATGTGCCACTGTGTACTATGGCACAGACAGTCTCTTTTATAATTTACCCCTGAGCATGGCAGCTGTTGTGGGATGCCCCAGGAGGTGCAGGCATTCTGTGTGATAAAGCAGCTGTGCTCAGGGAAGTGATAAAAGAGACACTCTGTAGATATGTGTGGAGTCTGTTGCCTTCAAAACATGGTAGTCAGCACATCTAGTAACATAAGAACAGAGTAAGTCAAAGACAATGGAAAAGTAAAATATTAATCAACAAAAAGCCTGAAAATAATAAAAACCAATTACATTATATCTACACATTAGAACAGTGAAAATAACATGCTGAATGTCAGTCTAACCTCAAAAGAGATAGTTTTAGGTAGTCCGTGCACACATGCGCATGCGCGCACACACCCACCCATTCCTCCCCACACAACAACAACAACAACAACAACAACAACAAACTGCAGAAAACAGCGATATTGGGCACAGCACACATACTTCAGAAAGTACTAATGTAGAAGCACAAAAGAGTTTAATATTGAAGACAGCATTGTATGCACCATTAACAGTACACGCGGAATAGCTGCGACACTGTATACCCTAGAAACATGGTTTGTCTCAAGTATATAAGTGTGAATACCCTGCATAAAGGAGATGATGATGATGATGATGATGATGATGATGATGAACTAGACCCAAGAAAGGCACATATGTACTTAGGAATAGAACAGAGTCATGATATACAGCATAAAAATGAGAAAGAAAAGTTGAAGAGGCAATACGTGAAGAGATTGACATTAGTTCTGGACACAGAATTAAGTGCAAAGAATAAAATACAAGCAATTGGAGCATTGGCAGTACCAGTACTTAGATATAGTTTTGGAATTATTAATTGGCACCAAGAAAAATTGCAAAAACTGGATAGGAAAACAAGAAAACTGCTAACCATCCATGGACAGGATCACCCAAAGACAGATGTAGACCATGTTTGTGTTTCCAGGAAATATGGAGAAAGGGGGCTGATGCAGTTAGAAGAAGCTTACATAATAGAAATTACAAAACTGATGGAATTTGTAGACAGTACTAATACAAATTGTTAGAACGCACTAAAACAACACTAAATCAGCAATGATACAGAGAACCAGAAGCCTCAGGACAGAATTTCAGAAAGGAACAAGACAAATGAAGGAGAGGATAGCAGAGAAGACAAAAGAAATATGGCGGGGGAAAAGGATGGATGGACAATTTCCATGTAGCTTACATGAAAAACTGGTGGGTAATGAACAGCCATATCAGTGGTTAAAATTTGGAAACACTAAGGGAGAAACAGAAAGTACAATAGTGGCAGCACAAGATCAAGCAGTTAGTACAAACTATTTTAAAAATAAAATTTTGAAGGAAGAAGTTTACAGTAAATGCCAGTTATGTAAACAACATGAAGAAACTATTGACCACCAAACTTCTGGAGGCCCCACTTTGGCGAAGAATGAATATTTAATGAGACATGATACAGTTAATGCGCATTTACATTACTCAATATGCAAAGCACTAGGCATCAAACTGACAGATAAATGGTACACACACACACACACACACACACACACACACACACACACACACACAAAAACCAGTATGTGAACATGAAGATGTGACAGTGTTACGGACGCAAGGGCTACACACAGACAGAGAAGTAACTGCAAGTAAGCCAGATATAGTAATTAAAAACGAGAAAGAGAAAACATGCATACTGATGGATGTGGAAATACCAGTGGACAGAAATGTCACCCAAAAGAAAGCAGAACGGAAACTAGAATACAAGAGTTTATGTATAGAGATGCAACGAATGTGGAGCATGAAATGTATGATTATGCCCCTGGTAATTGGAGCCACCAGAATAGTAACAAGAGGCTTAAGGAAAAATTTAGAAGCTGTACCAGGAAAAGATTCGATAGATTTGCTACAAAAAACAGCTATACTTGGAACATCACACATAATAGAGAAAGCATTGCAATCTGAACCTTGATACTTGAGCGGCGGGGATCACCGCTGGTTCAAGAGAAGTAGCAGGGAGAAATGGCCTGTGACAAGAGACAACATGATGATGATGATGATGACGACGACAACGACGACGACGATGATGATGATAAAGAATAATTAGAATTAGAATTTTGCCCAGAATATTTCAGTTTTCAAATTCTCTAGCTTGTGTAATAAATGGTGACATCTTTTCATCAGTAGGTTAGGGCGCCCAGCCACAACCACCCTGAGACCACGATCAGGGAAGGAGTACCAGCTTATTGATCGCTCGATCCTGGATGGCGACATGAAGGTAAACTAGTATGTAAGTTGCGTGCTTCTGTAATAACAGTGACACTGTGTAATGTCATGATAGTTTCTTGTTTAATATTTGCCATTTTCTGGGTACAGAAATTGGTAATAATTGCAAGGCTGCATCTCTCTTTAGGTTGAAGGAGAAAGTACGTACTGTATCATTTGATAAAATTGCTCTTTTCATTAGGCTTTACCATGAGATTTATTTAATGAGCCTCACAAAGCAGGTACCATTTTCTTGTACCCAAAGACTGTCCCTGAAACATTGTACATTTTTCTTGGCAGATGGTTTTGCAAGAATATATTCCATCACTGATAGCAAACTGCTGATAGAAACTCAAAACTACACACAGTTATGTTGTTACAACTTTCATATGAAGCTGTAACTGACAACAAATTTTTTTATAAAAACCTTGGTCTTTCTTTCCAAACTACACTTGTGACAGCAACATCATTTTTTGAAGTAGTTATAGCTTCCACTTCAGCCTATAACTCCAGCATACAATTTTTGGGTGCAGGGTCCCCTTGGAGGTGATAAGGCTCCGCACCAGTTGAGGGGCCTTGTCTCTCATTATGCCAACATCACACCTGTGCCAGAGAAGTCAGAGTCGCCTTCGCCTGGTTACATGAGCAGTTCTCCAGGACAGGAGAGGGAAGACCAATCCCTCATTTCTCACCCATACACATGATTGTGACTGGGAAACTCGAACCAATAACTTGGTGATATTTGTAACTTGCTGAGAGAGGCTGCACTGGTGATCAGCTGTCAAGAATGTCTACTGCCATAGTTTCATCTGTCAGGCTTTATCGTTCTGTTACCTGAGGAAGACCATGATGTGGACCACCACCACCACCACCACCACCACCACCACCACCACCACCACCACCACCACCACCACCACCACCACCACCACCACCACCTCCACCACCACCATCATCATCTATTGTAACTACATACATTACCTGCAAGGTTTGGTTTGAGCTTGCTTTCTCCTGGTATGAGCAGCAGGCTTTCTTACTGACTGAGGACATTACGTTTCTATAGATTGTAGGCTGTCCTAGGTGAGGAATTCTACTGAACAGTGCCAGCATCTTATTATGTATTGAATATTGTACTTTATGTAGGTTTAGCAGTGTGATTTTCAATCTTTTTTAAATGAAAACAAATCATGAAAACAGCTTATTGTCTGTTTCCAGTAAGCATCCTGAGGTGCAGGGTTTTCAGGTTAGGGAGAAAGAAACAAAAAAAACTGTGGTATGCTCACTCGGTATCAACAAGGTATTTCAAAATATCCTGAATCTGAGCTTATCAATACATTGTTGTAATGTCGATTCTAACTTCCCTTTACATTTGCTCCCTTCACCGTAACATGTGCATTATATTTTGATATACAGCTGCAGATAAGTAGCCAGCAGTTTGTACCTGTACCCCCATCGTATCTTCTTGTAAATGAGCTGTAAGAATTGGCTTTTGGTTTCTCCCTTTTTGGGTTTCATATGGGGAGCTTTTTTCTACTCTGATAACTCCTGACTGATGTTTTCTTGTTGGGATTAGTATTTTATCACTCTAATGAATGGTACTGTATTTTCTACTACCAAAACTTAATGACAAAAAATATTAGTCAGTATGTCAGTATGTATGAATGTATGATAGGTTTGTATAATCCAGTGTTGTGCTAGTCATGTGTTTGGTTGATGTTAGTTTTTGGGTAGGAATAAAAAACTTTGTATTTGTGTCTATTCATATGATAAGATTTAATAATACCAATAGCATTCATGTTTTTAAATGACAAGTCATAAGCTCATTTAAAAAACATGACAAAGGTTCTAAATAAATAAGCCTGAGAATTGGGTTGTTACCCTTGCATGTTTTCATAGTTCCTTGACAGTTTATGGGATACTTGACTGAAACAGTAATACATACAGCAACGAAGGTAAAACTCCAGGACACTTTGTGCCGAGACAACATGCCCTCATCCCTTGCGGACAGTGTGACCCTCCCTCCAAGCTGTAAACCAGACGTGTCTGACTCCCTGAGGCACAGTGGAACCTGCCAACCAATCATAATTCTTTAATAAATGATTATGAACTTTGCTACTCTGTATGCTAGCCATGAATTATTTCTTTTTGTGACACAAATCTGTATAGTATTAAATATTAAATGTATAAGTGAGGACAGGGCTTGATATATATATATATGTGTGTGTGTGTGTGTGTGTGATGATACCTAACACTGAAACTTGTTACATTCTCATGTCTAGTCAATTAGTTGCGGTGTGTTAATCAATATTCTCTAATTAATAATTTAAAAGTAGCCAGTAAGTTTCTGAATCAAGCAATTCTGAGAATTACATTATTTGAGAGGCAATATTTATTTAAGAGAATATTATTAGTAATAATGACGAAAACAACAGCAGCAGCAACAACAACAACAACAACAACAACAACAACAACAACTACTACTACTACTACTACTACTACTACTACTACTACTACTACTACTACTACTACTACTACTACTACTACTACTACTACTACAAATTATGTATTAACTGAATGCATCTTGAGGTATTATGATTTGGAGTTTTGCTTGACCTAGAATGTAGAAAAGTTGCTAATGATGGCAGATAATTCTGAAACAAAATTGCTGATTTAAAATGCAATAGTGTGTTAATTTAAGTTCTCAGATTTTGACAGTGGGTGTCACTTCAGTGATGGTTGTGTGGGTTCTGACATTTCAGAGGAGTGTGCTGCCTTTGTCTTCATAGTGACTGGAATGGGCTTTAGTGGATGTTAAAAAGTGTTGGAACTAACTTATTATCCTGCAAGGTATAAGAACCCAAGAAACCACCATTTGAGCATGTCAAGTTTTGACAGTTTTATGAAAATTAAGTTTTTCGACTTAAACATTTAAAATGTAATAGGGTCAGTGAGTGACAGCTACGGGTTTCATGTTTCAGCTGCTTTCTTTATCCTGCTGTGGGCATTGTAATTTCTTGTAACATTATTAACATACTAAATCTCCAAATGAATATTTGAAATTTATCTTTAGAGCTGCCTTTGAAATCCGTACATCCTTATGACTGAATTGTATATAATCCTACAGTTACCAGCTCTTATTTCAAAACTGCTTCATTTAAATGCATTCTAGTTCAGTGTCAAAAACTCTTCCACAAGGGGAAACAGTTAAGTAACTGGACTGATTCTGTAAAATATCTGTATATTGTGAGGTCTAAGGCTCGTGTGTTGACAACTATGAAGACCGCTGTTTTTTGGAATGTGATGCCATGTGGTTTGGTAGGAGTTGACTGACATTTTAGAGGAACTTGCTGCATCTATCATTTGGGTAGGAGAGTGCCCATTACCAGACTTGCAGCAGGCATCATATTCCAGAAGACGACCGTGTTAATTCTCAGCGCTATGAGAGCCTCAAATGTTGCTGGAAGTAATGCTGGAAAAGTCATTTAAGTACTGTCACATTCCACTGAATAGCTTCAAGTGATTCACAATAAATCATTTGAAGGAGATTTTTAATTTCAGGAACACTAATATGGGGCTAAATCAAACAAGTATTCTGAATGGTTCCATACTGATATTTATTTATTTTATTATCTAAAAATCACTTTATCAAAAATACTGGTGAGAAGTTACATCATAATGATGCAAGGTCCACAGTCATGGCAAAATATTAAGTCATGTTCAACTAGTGAACTGCAGTAAACTTCCCAAAACTTTTAAGGCAGAAGTTACTATTAACTGTGTGGTAGGCACTAATGCCTTGGATTTCAAAAGAAGCAATTCGCCATGGTATTGGCCTTTGTGTTTAACATTCACACTTTCTTATGCCTCAGAACCGGGACTTCTGATTGAAGCCTGATATTTTGTTCTGAACTATTCTGATGACCCAAGGTTTATCATCAATCATTAATTTTTTACAAAAGGGTTAGGTTATTATTATTATTATTATTATTATTATTATTATTATTATTATTATTATTATTATTATTATTTCTTACTGCAATTGGGTTTTCACCCGATTGCAGGTTATTCCTGCTCTCTTTCTGAAACTTTGGGTGAATTTCTTTCTCATTTCATGCTTGCCCGCAATATTTGTCATTGGTAACAAGCTTCATGTTCAGGTCTGTGATCAAAATCATCTCACAATTTGAGTCACTTTTACCGTATTGGAACAAAATAGTGTCATTAATGTCTCCAGCTCCATAGGAATTGCTTATCCAACTCAAAATTTGTGTTTTACCCACACTTTTGAGCACATACTAAGTCATTAGTGTTTCCAGTTGCTCGACATAATTATCAATCTGGTTATTTAATTGTCATAATGAAAACAAGAAAAAAATCATACACGTATACACATGCAATTCTGAGATGTTCAGAATGGTTGTAGAAATCTTACATGCATTCTGTAATGTCACAGGCATAATCTGATACAACTTACCTTACTCATTACATGGTTGCCATATACAGTATGAAGTTGTTATGTCTGGCACATCCAGGACCAGAGGGTTGCTGGATATAATAATTTTCCACGTATTAAAAAGTTACACCTCATGTTTGTCTTAGTATACCTAGCAACCTTACGGACATACCTAACCATTTTACATGACACTTGCTATCCCGCCCTGTTTTCCATGCTGCACTTTTTATTCCCATTTTACCACTGCTTGCATAACACAGTTGAGTGTATATATATATAATCTAAAAAACCAGTAAGATATCAATAATTCATTGCTTAACTCTCAGAATCAGTGCTGGGTGCTGACAGTTGATGGAGTAATGAAACTTAATGGAATGGGCTTCCTAGTCAATTGTGGATTAACAGAACTTTACACATGTTCAGTGCCAGATGTTGCAGCTTTTACTGTTTTCTCATCACATTTCAATGGTTCATTTTAAGATCAAATTGTGTTACCCTAATTTGGATTTAAACATGCAGTGTATTACAAATGCCTGATGGCATTTTCAGCATCTGAGTGAACAAAGTAATCTTAGACTGCAGGCCAAGCACATTAAGTAATGGTAATCATAAATCCCCGATAACATTTCCAGGATCTGTGTGAACAGAAAAGTCTTTGATGACAGGGCAAGCAAATTAAGTTATAATGATTTTCAGAGTGGTAAAGAAGTATCTGTGTTGACAGCAGAGACCCTGTTTTTGTTTATCACAATTGCCAGTGCTAGGATTACACAGATTGTTCTAAATATACAGTTCTGTTCGATATTCTGTGCTGGCAGCTGAATATAATTTGGTAAGAAGGAACTTCAGTGCATCTTGAAAGTTATTGCCTGCTTGGTATGATTATGTTTGAATTCTGAGTTTCATTGGCTGATATGTCAAAGACTGTAATAAGTAATAATGTCACAGTTGTGATCTGGTTCAGTTTTACTTTACTTATAGTGTTTGCCGTTGGTTGTGCAGGGTATAGGCATGGTTGAATACGTGCAACTGGTATATCTACAAACAAATTCAAAGCGTTCTTCTTAAATACTGTAAAAACAAAATGTACCTGGTTCAATGCGCAGTTATCGAAGAGGACTGTCAAAGAATGGTGGATTTGCCAGTGTTTGTATAATTGCCAGCACTGTTTGATCTCTATGTGTAACAAATCTAATGTGCTGGAAACTTCAAATTTGTATCTAAGACACACAGCTACAATTTTGGGTTACTGTTTCCCAGCATAAGGTTAAGACGAGGCAAAATAATCTGTTGTGGCTAGCAGAAATTTGACTATCTCCATTGTCACATACTTTTTGTAAAATTTCATGATCCCAATTGTGCAGAATTCATATATGTTTAAGAACCTCCTTGGTAAGTTGATCCCTGCTGAGGTGATGTAGGGTAAATATACCCACTTTTATGACCTACCCTATTGTGTGATACAAAATTCTAAATTGTCTATGAAACTATTTGTGTTCTGCACTGTTGTCAGTGGTTCTCCTTAAATATCACCTTTACTGAGTAAAAATTAAGGCTTGAAGTGTATAATAACAAAAGTCTTATTGGATGAAATAATATGTGACAGTTACACTGCGTGTTGTACAGGTGCCCAAACCCACATTAAATACATCACAGTAGACAAAGATTGGCAGCCTCCATTGTGCCTCACTTTATTGTTTTGTGTATCTGAACAGCCTTAATGAGTGACTGCTATACGGACTGCAGGCAGAAATGACATATTCAGTTGATGTTTAAGTCATAAGTTGCCAGTATGCCAAATGGTTGTGTTTAGTAGAGTTCAGTTTGTGTGCTTTTCACTTTTTTTCTCTGGTGTGCAGTTCTTAACTGTATAAAAGTAAAGGGTGAAGGCCATCAATCACAAGTAAGTTTTATGCTATATTATTTTATAACTTTAATGCGCAACATGTTTTGGCCGAAGTTCAAGTCATTTTCACAATAGGATTTGCCTTTGCACCAAGCATGGTTTGAGCTTATTACATCTACTACTAAAATGATTAAATTCTCTGAGATATGTCACCTGGTTTCAGTTGCTTCTTCATGGCAGCTTGTAAAATCGTTGGTGAACAAACTGTACTAAATCTCAGTCTCAACAAAAATACCTGTTTACCCTCTGAAACCTTTCTTCCATTGTAGATAGTAAATATTGCTGGCTGTTACATTTACCCCAGCATCCATGGCATATATATCTTTTTCATGGCTTCAATATATTGTGTGACAGCTTTTTACTAGCACCATATAAATAGCATATTTTGGTAGGAGGGGCTCCTTCCTTGGGTAAACGAGCTAGAACCTGAAGCAGACCATTCATCTCAATTTAGTACCAGGTCAGTAGTGTGTGTGGAGCTATAACTCCACTCCCCTGCATGCTTAATTAGACAGAGATTTAAATGGCCACCCCACATAGCATCACACTATTTAAGTCCCCACCAGTCTGTGGTGATGCTTCATTCACACCTGGCAGGATGTTCTCCAGTTATCTATTTCAACATGTAGTATTTATGAAATTTTCTTGAGGAACCAACTGTTTCAGTTATGAAGTAGAAGTCAGATGTTTTAAAAACTGCTCCATCTCTGTCACCAGGGCATGGTTTCATGTTGCCTAGAGTTGCCCTCGTATTGCTTGAAATTGGTGTTACTCCTTTGGTGTCACTGCCTTTCATTTTCATTAAAGAAAACCAGTTTAATTAACTTCAATACCGTTCATTTTAATCATTTTTTAATCCTGACTATTTTTGTTTTAAGCAGATAGCTTCATTTTCTTCAGTTTTCACTGAAGGAAATTAAATCAGAAATATTCAGGTGAAGTTGTGTAATGCAGAATTCTTATTTGGGTGTTTGTTTTCCAGCCAGCAGTTAATACATATCATGCACTGCAGGAATGTCAGAAGTTTTTTTATATTTCAGGTAATAAATTCCAATGTGAATATTGCTTGATGCGAGGTGGGCAAAATGTTGGCATGGGATGGCCTTCCTTTGCCTGTACTTGTAACACTGTGTAACATGGAGAGAAGGCCCTGCCACAGTGCAGGCAGCTAGGAAGTGGTTTCTCGCTGTAGAACAGTAAGAGTTCTATACTGGGTGCGTTCATATGAGATTTACTGTGGACAGAGTGGCTTCGGAGCAGGTTCATCTCTGAATTTCTTCCATTTTCCTCTGCTAATCGTAAGTTCACCATTACTTCAGACTTGTCTGTCTCTGCTGCTATGAGATGTGTAATGGACTTTATCTCTGGCCCAGCATGTGGCTGGTCACAGAGGTAGGTTATGTAAAGTAAAATAGAAAAGTATATATCTACTATTACAAGTTGACTTCTAAGGCAGAACAGCTGTTATAAATAGTAGTCACTTCTGTCTGCTGTCTGTAGCTATGAAACCCATATCTTTCATTGCGTGTGCTGCAATATGCAAGTAAAAATACATGCACTGGGGCCATACTGGACTGTGTACAATTATATTGGTCCCCAGGGAAGAAGTGACTGAGACATAGATGATCATTATCCTTAATAAACATATTACCATATTATTATTATTATTATTATTATTATTATTATTATTATTATTATTGCAATTATTATCATGATGAAGCTCTGTACAGAGATTTAGAAGTTATAGCAAAGCATTAAATTATTGGATTTAGCAATTTAACAGTGTGTGATTTCCTTTTTCTCCCCCTTCCCCCCTTCCCCTACACCCCACAGCAGGACCCTCTCTACCTTTGACTCCCCAGTTGATTTTGCACTAATGAGATCAATTAGAACACCTAGACATAGATGGTACTATGATATTAAAATGAATCTTAAAGAAATAATATGTTAGTGTGTGAATTCTGTAATGAACCTTCAGATTCCATAAAATGAGAATTTCTTGAAATCTCATTGTTTCTTAGCTTCAAAAGGATTGCTTGATGTAGCTAGTTACGTTAAACATAGACGTGGCCACTGTTGTTGTTGCTGCTGCTGCTGCTGTTCTTATTTTGCAGATTGGGACTTCTGACTTGCAGAAATTAAGTAGTAATTTGTGACATTATGAACCTTTCACACATTTGGCATTACTGCCGACAGGAGATCGGCCCATCGCAGGGCCTCTACCAACATATGGTAACCCAGTTACAGAACCAGAAAAGCAGACATAATTCATACCTCGAATGAGATTCAAACCCGAGATCCCACTGCAATGTGTGAGTTTTCAATGAGTTACGCGGCCATTTTTGTCGTCGTCCTCATCATCGTCGGCCGGATGATTGGATTGTCTGCTGGGCCAAGAAATTTTTCTCATCTCCAAAGCTCTGGCTCCACTCATCCTTCTGTTCAATGGGTACCAGGGGTAAAGTGGCCGGGACGTGAAGCTGACCAGTCACGATATAGTGCCAAGGTTACGAATCCGAGGAGTTATACCTCCACTCCCCCACAAGTGTTCCTGGCTTCATGCTTAATTAAGTACTACTACCACCACCATCATCAAGGTTAATTCGTGGACCTCCGCTCCTCCATACATCTCTACGCCATGGAGCTTAAGCAAGCTCAGGGACAGCTTTATCTTACATTCTCATTCTTATTCTTATCGTCGTCGTCGTCGTCATCATCATCATCATCATAATCATCATCATATTACTACTATGGCTACTACTACCACCACCACCACCACCACTACCACCATAATTTCACCGACCGTTGCTCTCCAGTGGGTAGCATTGCTGCTTCGTATTCATAAGGTTCGATCATCAAGACTTGGTCCGGCCACCCACTTTTCTTTGGGTTTTTAGTGATCACGCCCGTGCCTCCGGGAAAATGCTGTGATGTTACGTAAAACTATGTAACGACCACATCGTTCCGCTTCATTCCAGTTCATTATTCATTAATTATCCCAACATTCCATGGTATACAGTGTGAAGTACTCAGCGCGCTAGCAACTGAACCATAAATAATAAATGTAGGAGCAAGCCACTTACCGCTTTCTGCGTTGTCAGTGGCCGCTTCGCCCGCCACCTGTAAGCAGGCAGGTGAATGAGATGGCCGGATTGTGTCAGTCTACTGCTTGTAGCAAGGTGGAGCGGTTGTGTGCAGCGGTATCGAGTGTTGTGTTGACAAGTGAACAGCAGGAGGGACTTGGCCGTTTGGACGGTTACAGCGAATGTTCTTGCAGTACGGTTATGTGAGCAGTTGATATATCGAACGACGTCGTTATGAAGAAAGCAACTTGGCTTGCAGAATAAACAACAAAACGTTACAGAACGTTTCGTGGCCCGTAAGGTACGTTAGAATGGTTCGTTTTATTTAGTAGCTATATTATGCTATATTAGCTATAGTAGCTATATTAAGACTGGTCATGAGACTTATATACACTGCATTGGTTTAATGGGTCAAATACGTAAATATAACACAAATGGAGGGGCAGGTTGTCAGGTGTATCAAGTGTATATGACAGACACAACACGTCACTTCCCTGTCTGTTTCCTACTCCGATCTGATACAGAGCACCAGAAGATACAAGTCTTACTCTGTACGCTTGCTAACCTGTACGGTAACTACGGCTACTAGAGCGATGTACAGTTATTGCGGTAGAATGTTTAAGTGCGGTTTGAATCCTCGTGCGCAATGTGAGTAAATATTTAATTACTTAATTCGAGTGTCATTCTTTCTTGTAAAGGTGTAACTATTGTGTGCTTTGGTATCGAGAAGGAAAGCAACCATATCGCTGGGTGAAGGAAAGAACCGTCACTGCTGTTGAATTAAAGGCTGGATTTAAATGAAGCCAGAATGCAGGTTTATGTAAGTAGGGTGGAATTGTGTAGAACATATACATTTTTACTCGGGAAACCTATAGAAGAGAGAGAATTTTGGAGATTTAGTCGTACAGGGCATGATTATGATAAGTGAATATTAAAGAAACTGGGGCGTTAAGATGTTCACTGGATTTATGCTGCTAAAAACAAGGGTCAGTAGTTTGCTGTTGTAGACAGCAATGGATTTTCCGATTTCAACAACTTTTTTTTTTAATAGCAGCATTGCTAATAGACTCTCAAGGATGCTGTGCTCCATGGAGTTAGTTGGATCTGGGAAAGTAAGTAACACCGGATTTCAAAGCTTAAATCGGTATAAAAGATTTATATTACGTATATTAACTATAAATTTAACAATGAAATGAGGGCAGGCTACAGAATTTAAGTAGTTTGGAATGGGGGTTTTAGGTCTAGTAGCTGTAAATGAAATTAAAACCCGTAATTTATTGTCTGGTTTTAATGGTTTGCCAGTCCAGTTGATTCTAAATAAAAACCTTAAGTACGCTATGGTAGTTAAAATGTTGTCTGTTGAGGCTAAGGAATCTACATAAAACCCGAATTTAGGAAGTGTATTGGTGTTTATCGTGAGGTTTTTGGGTCGTGTCACTGTTTGTCACCGGCTGCTCACGGCGGTGAACCAATTTCGTTCCCATGCCAGTCCGTGTGTGATTTGTGGCGCACAAAGTGAGTGGGGCGCGTTGTGCTCTGAGTACTTCGGTTCTTCTCTGTCAATTATCTTTCCACCCGTACCCCATATTCACGTCACACTGCGAATGGACAGTAGTCCCATTAGACACCGCACTTCGACTCTGACATTGTCTGGCCCCCACGTAGGGGGGAAAATGCATTTGTCTTGTTATCTTTGTGCGCGTTCTTTCCTTAAGTGAAATAATAATAATAATAATAATAATACACAGTGCGTAGGGATGCAGTTTTACAGACCTTCCTCGCATGTTGCAAGAGAGCGCATAAATCACGATTATGACTAAGATGGCGGCAGGGACAGATGTTTGTCTGTAAATGTTTACCAAAGTACAGGGTGTCATATGCCAAAAAAACAGTGTTGTGTGTATTGTACGTGCTGTCTAATGTAATTTACTGTTCACAAAAGACATAAATATAATTTCCATTTTCCTTATTATTGCAGATTTTTAATTGCAGTCACGTTTTGATCTGTTTACTTAGTCATTTATTCATTCATTTAACCAGTCACTCGCTCACACAATGACGATTATTCGCCTATTAGCTGTCAGTCAGGCAGAAAACCATTCAGTCGCTGCCAAGTCATTCACTCAGCCGTTCAACGCCTGTGCCTTAACCACTTTGTCACTCGCCCACTCTTCTACTCATTTTCATTTTTACAGTAAGAAAGAATTATATTTCTGCAATCTCTTCTGCAGAACCTTGACAGATTGACACAATTTAATGCCAACATATTTACAAGTGTTAAATAGACACTGCCGACACGAATAAACAGAAACACGTGACGCCATGCAGTCCGTACGACTCTTAAAATGATCGCGCCACACAACGTCTGATAGGTGTCTTAGTGTGACGTAACATCAGTGGCGGTTGGCTGTACTCAGATAACGTAGTAAATGCTTGAATTAACGAAGCCCTCAGAGGCTAAGATTATGTACTATTGGTGATGGGTGAACGACTTGGCATAGAGGATTGTTGGAATGATACTGATAGGGGAAAGCCGAATTACTCGTGGAAAAACCAGTCCCAGTACCACTTTATCCAGCAGAAACCCCACGTGGACTAGCCTGGGATTCCATCAGGGACCCTGCAATGAGAGAGCGAAACGTCGTATTCAGCGGACGTTCGACAGTATACCGACGTGGCTGTAGTTCTGTTATATTCTATTCTGTTCTGAGTGTTCCTCCTTGTTCTATCCTCTCCTGTACTTTTCTTTTCTGCTCTCCATGTTGTCTTGCTGACTTGTTTTATCTTGTTCTCTCCTTCTCATTCCTTTGCTTTCCTGCTCTCCATTGCCGTGTCCTCTCCTGTTACCTTGCGTTGTTCTATTCTATTCTCTCTTGTCCTCTCACTTCCTGCTGTCCGTTGCACTGTCCCATCCTGTTACGTAATGCAGTGTATTCCATCTGGACAGAAATGTTTCAGCCACTGAAGAGTCTTGACCATCGCTTAGTAACGTATGAACGTGACGTAGGGCGTAACGTGACTAACAAAACTGTTTCTTTTGGACAGCCCTTTCGCGCCTCAGACCCTCATGTCCTTCTGTCCGTCTGGTACGAAATTATCAGAGAGACGTAATTTTAAGTTAGGGTCTTAATTAAAATAGTTAACGCAATCGTCTATCCGTAATTTCGGGATACGCGGTGGCGCAGTTGGTTGAAGCGCTGCGCTACCAGCCGGAAGGTCGCGGGTTGAATTTCCGATGGGATCACTGGGATTTCTCCCAGGATCGGATGCTTGTTTTCCTCACTGTATAGGGATTTCGTAGTTCTGACCCGTCGAATGCCAGGCGTCTTCATTCTCGGACCTTCGGCGACCATCACGTACAGACTTAGTCTATCGACTTTCATCGCTAGGAAGGCACAGAGACTATTGTTCTGTAACGACGGGAAAATGTGCAGCTTGTCAGACTACAGTCGATTGGCCTTGAATGAGGAAGAAAAAGAGGAAGAAGAAGAAACTAAGAAGGAAAGAAAGAAAACTTTTGAGGGGTTCGTATGAGATAGTATTATTACAGGAAGGTACAACATTTTACGGCTATAAGTGTTCCCAGGCAGTGCCCGCTCGTCCTTCTGGGAAAGGTATTTTTGAGGTAAGATAAAGCGTTGGGAAATGAAGACGTTGGTTATGTGAAGTGGATGGTATTGTGTAAGAAAAGAGGAAAGACGTTGAGCTGTTGCTGTATTAGTAGTTGATTGACCGTTTAAAATGCCACTTCATACACCTCACAGAAAACTGGCCGTGTATGCACTGCAAGTATGCTCTTTTGAAAAATACCACTATTCATTCAGAAAATCTTATGAAACGTAAATAGAGTGTGTGGGTAGAATACATATTCCTAATATTAAAACAGATAGTACGTAGATTAACTACTTTGCTTAATTGGGTTAAAGTTAATTAAAAATTAAACGGAAATAAATTCCGTGAGTATCGCTCACCATTGTGCAAAATCAACTTGTCTAAGGGGAACAGGCGACAGTAATTTACAAATCTTTAATATATGTGTAGAACGACAAACACGGCTAGTTTTATTAGCAACATTTTAATATGCTTTACACAAAGGAGCTCAGATACGTATATTTGTTAGTTGTGACGCCGAGAGGCGCTAGGTCAGTGTGAATGCACTTCGCTGGTTTTGACATTGAGAGTGTCCCTGTCGGGCGGCCTTGCACCTCAAGAGGTTCCGACAGATTGGGCAGGTCAACGACCAAACTCAACCAGTTCGTACTGAAGAAAATCATGCGACAGGCTGGGTATGACGTTTTTATATTCTTGGTCTAGCTGTAGTTCGAGCTTTGCCATAATCAGAGTGGTAGCTGCTGGCTTCTGACTGCGGAGGCCATGTTCAATCATAGAAGAGTAGCAGAGGGACAGATTTCTATCCCAGTACTTCGGTTTTCCCCTGTCTGCGTCATTGCATGAATACTCTATAGTCATTAGTGTATCACCACGGGGGTGGAGAGTGGGTCAATTAGAGGCCTATTTCTCCAGGGATTTAGTGTCATCGCACCGCAAGAGAATAAAAAGGCAGCTCTTTCAAGTTTGGACCCTAAACATACTATAATGTTTTTAGTTCTCGTTTATGTTATTCCTTCCGGACAGAGTTTGTTTTCTGTCCTCGTAATATATGCAGTTTATGTATTACAAAGTAAATAAAGTGTCACATGAGGTGTTTGCTATAATATTTATCGGTGGCCACACGTAGAATTATATGTGACACAGATATTAATTACCTGGCTGTTAACTTACATAATCCTCTACCACAATAAAATGAAAATATCACAAGGGTGCCGGCAACAATAACAATGTGGAAGAGCAAAACCTTACACGGAAGACATGCCTATGAACTTGAAAGAGGAGATGTCAATAAAACAGCATCGAAAGCTGGCAAACTCTTCCCAGAAACTGCTAGATTTATGATAGCGATCTAGGATCAGGTCATTAGTAACAGTAGGCCTGATTATAAGAAGTTTATTTTGAAGGGCCGATTGTTATTGAGGATATCTGCAGAAAATGCTGAGGGAATTACAAATCATTCAACATATAAAAGATGCATGCCGTGCACTAGCTCAAGGCGATTACACCCATCGTCACAATCAAGTAGCCAACATTGTCCGTCAAGAATTGGCTATCAGGCGTGGACTGGCAAAGGGACCACCAGTGCCGTATTATAAGTGTGAGCCACAATATGTGTTAGCGAAATCAAATTATGGTCTGTAATATGACAGGCCCATAACGACTGATCGAACTGTCCATAACAATAGACAGGACGTGGTTATATTTGACAAGACCATCAAAGAAGCATACTCAATAGATGTAGCAATTCCTAACAGTTAACAACCTTCACAGCACCATCATCAAGCATCTCCGAAGTACACAGACTTGAAATAAGAGCTAATAAGAATATGGCAACTGAGAACAGCCTATAAAATGCCACTAGCACTGTCCACAACGGGTATTATACCAAGCAAACTACACGAAAGTTTAAAACTGCTCAATCTCCGCCTTGCTGTATATATTTTAATGCAGAAAATAGTATTATTTAACACATGCCATATAGTTAGAAAGTTTGTGACAGAACAGTGGATAAGAAGAGTTTGGTCAGTGAGACCCGTACTCTTTTGCGAAACAGCTAAACTGCTGTGAAGTAAAGAATGTGGCTGTTGTTGTTGTTGATGATGATGATGATGATGAAGATGATGATGATGATGGTGGTGGTGGTGGTAATTCAATTCAATGGGTATTTATTAACGTGCAGGCTAATAGCTAAAGTGTCTATTATAAAGCCAGCACAAAACACAAATGAGACACAAAACAGTACGAATACACAAAAACAAACACTAAACAAACAAAACAAAACAAAAAATAATAATAATAATTGAGGAAATTATTGACCCAGAATCAAAACCTCTGCCTAAGCAGTTATACACAATTCTGATGATGGAATTCTTGTAGTTTTGTTCCAAAATTTCGGAAGAAATGTTCTGTCTCCATCTTCGGGTTGTAAGAGTAAATAATATAGGTAACGATCCGGCATTGTTACACTATGGATATTGTTGCTGCCTTATGTGATATGCCCATCGATGCTGTTAGATGGTGGTTTAACTGCAGCACTTTTAGTGCTCAATGAAAAGAGTCGATAATTAACAATGTTGAAGGCCAAAAATTCAAGTAGGAACCACTTATGACCTCATTCTGCTAGAAGATAGATCGCCGTAACAATCTGAGGAATTTAATATGCACATACGTAAACTGCAAACATCTGAACTCGAATGGAGACAGCAGCATAGTCACATGTCTTCCTCTTTTTCTATCAAACAGCTGTTGCTCTTGCCTCTAAATTAACCTGGATTTTCCTCGGATCCGGTAACTTGTTTCCTGTCCAGACACACCAATTATGAAACCAAGTTGCGCCATCGTTTGTTTAATAGCCAGCTGTATTTTGCGAATATTCGGATCAGCAGTTGGTATGAGAGAGAAAGAGTGGAGCAAGTGGCCAAAGCTTCCATTTTCTACGTAACATCTAGTAATCCTTATCATCATTTACAAGACAATGTAAAGGGTTTTTATAAGGCTTGTTACTGTAGTGTATTGTGCCGCTAACACGTGTATTTGCCTTTTCACATCATCTCGTTTTTGTTGAAAATCGCTTTTCAAAACCTGGCTCTGCATCCGCCATCAGGTATGATGCAGACATTTTGAAACCTAATCTGTTGGGTCGAAGGGGTGGAAAGATTCTCTGTCAGGGAATAGAAATGATCGCCATTTTGTACACTATGCAAGCACAAGTACCTGTTCTTCTTCCCGGATATGGCTGATTTCCTGGTCGCATCAGAATGCGCAGTAGCTATAATGTAAAGAATTTACTCCTGTAGATAAAACGTGTTAGGAATGAGGATTCCAGTGGCGTCCACAAACTCTACCGCAACAACTTCACATAGCTTTAACACCCGTGACGGGCCGGGATAGCTTAGTCGGTATAGCGACTGGCTACCGGCTGGACGGTCCGGATATCAAATCCCGGTGGGGGCCAGATTTTCCGCACCATCGGAGACTGGTCCTCAGGCGTACCCAGTTCTCCTGCACAATTGGTACCGGGTCATTCCCGGGGGGAAAGCGGCCGGGGCGTGGCCTTGACTACAAGCCCCCATCTAGCTCCGAGTTTAAAGAAAGAGTAGAACTATACTTCCACTCCTCTTTTGGGCGTTCGTGGTCTGTTCTAGGGTGAATTTAACCTTTGCTTGTTTAATACCCATGGCTGCAGTACATTTTGGTACAAGTACGAAACAATATTCTTCTGTCTGTTAGGTCCGCATCGGAATCTCAAATCAGAAACAAACCGTGAAATGTGCTGTTATATTGACACAACGTGTGATGTAAATTACCAGCGTCCTGTTTGTCACGTACGGCACATGCTTTAGGGAAAGGTTGTTTGCTGAACTGCTGGCTTGAACTCAGTATGCAGAACATCCTAACACTGGCCCTTTCGACACGTGTTTTCGTGGTCTTACTCTATATTCAAGCAAATACGGAGATAGTTCTGACGTTCCAAGCCGCCGTGCATGCTCCTCGTGCAGAATTCCCGATTTAAATTCTTCAAAATTAATCCCCTTCCTGCGAATACAATACCGCAGAATTATATATCCGAATTGCGCACTTCAGCATTAACCTTTTAAAGCCTAGCGGTAACTTTACGTACCACCAGGTTTAACATTAAAAAATTCCACGTGGTGCACACATTGCGTTTATGTGTTTTGTACGGATCTCAGAACAAACAGCAACTTTTGCCTTACAAAACATTAAGGGACTGGTTTTTATAACCGAAGTGGAGAGTGTTTACAGCGCGGTACGCACTGAGTCCTTATATAAAACAGGTACGCTTCGTCTTTAAAGGGTTAATCAGTAAATAAAAATTCCGTGGCCCTTATTTTAAGTTACTATTTCTCACCATCCTAACGTCATAATTTCGTATTATTCGTATCAGAAGGGCAAGAGGGTGAAGTCTCAGTCCCTCGTAGCAAAGTGGTCCTATTTTCACCACCTCCTGTCCCTCTAAGTAAAGGTATTTCTCTTCTCCCACAACTTTCCCTTTTGTAAATCCTTCTTTCTGTCACTTTATGGGAGGGTTTTTTTAGCATAGTGACGCTCTTTCTTACGTATGTGTAAATAAGTTAAAGAAATATTAGCTAATAGGATATGATGTCAATCCGTCTGTCCGTCTGTGGCTGAGCACAAGGCTCTAAATCACTAGAAAAAAACAGGTAGCCTTTTATTTTATTTATTTTTCATTCAAAAAAGGAAAAACGAGCTTTAGAAATCATTATGCTCTTTCTGTGTGACCTCATTCCAAGGTTGGAATTAATTTTTCGATGTTCCCGGAACTTTGTGTGTACTGTGCGTTACTGTAGGTCATCCCAACGCCGCGTTATTTTGAATTCCTACAATCAGTCATAACAACATGAAGGACGCGCGGGAATATGAGACTGGAGCCACACTACCTGATTTATTTAACGGCCCTAAAAAGTGCTGAGTTGGGAAAAATTGAAGTTTTTGTTAACACAAATATTTTTTAGAATGTAAAACGTAAAATGGATACAGTATAACATTTTGTTTCTCCTTCCAGCGTTTCGAAGGAACCTGCTGCGTGTTCTTCGGGATTGATGGAGATGGCAGGCTCCTCCGAAACGCGATTACGCACTTAACAAACTGAGCAGGGTCATTTCCAGAAGATCAATTCTTCGGTCACGCGCCTTCGCCATATTAGCATTTTTCAACATGAGGTCAGAAGAGTTTTGTGCGAGATTTTAAACAGAATTTTATAGATGCCAGTTTAATAATATAAAGGCTCGGAGTTAACACTGATATTCGCAACCTGCTGTCCTTCATGATTTTACTGTGTTATTTACGAGTGTAATAAAGACCACGACACATTTCTTCCGTATCGTTTCTAATAAGATAAAATTATCTTTCAATTAAACATTATGCAAAAAGTTAAGTTTGCAAAGTAGCTTTAAAAACGCGTAAGGATCAGACAGACTGCCCTCCATAATTAGTTTTACTGATGTCTCTTCAAAATTCAACAGGAAGTTTTAACAGTTCCTATCTCTGGCTACGATTTCCACAGCTAACCTTTCCATTGATCTACTCCACTTAAATTCGCTTTCTCTGATTATACACGCTGTGAAAAGTTCGATGAAGATCAAGACTCCAATAAGGACTGAATCCGATATAGGCCTACCTCGCGCTGTCGTGTAAGCATACCACTTTCTGGCCCTTTTGTTAACAGTTAAACCCTAACAAACATTCATATTTCTGCAAAACACACACACACACACACACATACACACAGTCATAAAGCGCATGTTATTGCCTGTATATTTGTGTGAGAGTGAGAGAGACAGTGTGTGTTTGCGCCTGCGTGCGTGCTAATAATATAGGTCTACGTACTCGCATAAACTCAGACCATAGGAATTACAGATATCTAGTCACAGATTTGCACGGAATTGCAGAATGGGTTTGGATTTCAGGGCGTGAAGAATGTGAAGTTACATGTCTTGCACACACACTGTCCCAGAATGTGAGTGTGGACGTTCAGACTTAATCAGTTAAATTGTCACGTGTTTGTGGAGAGGCATTTCTTAAGGTATTTACCAAGAAAAGCCGTGGTGAATGGACTGCCGTGGTGCAGATAATAATTGAAGTAATCTGATGTGTTCCATGTCCGTGCACTATATCATACAAAAACACTAATCACCAACAAATGCACAAAGAGAGTTTTATCGTCAATCGTAACACACTCCTACATGTTTCGACCCTTCTGGGTCATCTTCAGGGAGAACTTTTTGTTACCGTTACACTAGGGTTGCACTTCACAGTTGAGTGAGAATGTGCTGTTGACTGTGTACTGCGTTGTTTTTGGAGGCGTGAACTCTCTGCCGTCCGGGCCTGAAGAGGCCCGGACGGCAGAGAGTTCCCCATGAAATCAGCAAGTCTTGCCTGATTAATATTTATGTTGCGGAAAATGCCATATGCTGTTGGATGCCCTAATAAATTTACGCGTAAGAGAAACTGGTGGAAAAATACTAAAATTAAATAGGGCAAGGGTTTTGTCTCCGGATCTGGCCCTTTGAAGCGTTAAAACTATGAACTTAATAATGACAATAGAAGAATATGTGAAAGGGAAAATCATGGGGAAAGTGACAGAAAATTCATGGGGGGGGGCCGCCCCCGCATCTTTTTCTTATTACATCCCTACGTTTTTCCTGATTGTTTTTCTGAGAAGAGAAGGCTGAATGTGAAGACGTAAGAAAAATGAGAAGTAGTGGCTTGAGAAAAACGCCGGAATTATATTGAAGATTTAATTCCTACCTCACAGTAAATACACTGAGTGTCCATTACAAAGTCTAAACGATTAATGTATATTAGAGAAATATCACTGTTTATTGTTCAAATTGCATCAGACACATAAGACTAAATATAGACATAAGTCTAAATATAGTGTTGTTGTAATCCTTTATTCAGATGTTACAATATAGTAAAAGGTACCTATAGTGGTGAAGGGCCCCGCAGCAGACGCTACGGACGCACCGCAGCCTTGAGGCTTATTGTGCAACCCTGTGATGGAGATGAAGATGATTATTTTTTATCCATTTCCTTCGTAATGGAGCACCGGTGGAATGAAATTGACAGGGGAAACCGAAGTACTCGGGTAAAAACCTGTCTCAGTGCCACTTTGTCCACCACAAATCCCACATGGACTGACCCGGGATCGAACACGGGCCTCCGCGTTGGGAGGCCGGCGGCTAACCGCCTGAGCCATGGCACGGCCTACAATATAGTAAAAGGTAAAGCAATACCTTTACAGGCCTGGACAGGCCCTGAGGGCTCTAGAAGGTTGATGCTCCCAGATATCAAGCCAGTCGGCACGTGAAGGTGGTAATGTCGTTAGCCTTACGCACCGGCCGCCTGTACCCCCCAGGAAATATTCCTGGTACTCATTTCTCTTAGAGTTCGAGTTGACCCCAGGGCCGTACTGCGGCCGGAAGGATGAGGTCAATGAAAAATTCCCAATCAAAGCCGCGACCTTCCGGCTTGTAACGCAGTGCCTCGAGCAACTTCGCCACCGCGTCCCCCACAATATAACAAGCACTAAGGTACAAAAGATTAAAAAATTGAGGTAATATCTGTTGTGGTGATTTCAATGGGTGTTTTGTACAGGTTTACGCGGAGTGGATAAACAGTATGCGTGCACCTGTGTTCTGAGGGATCCTGTAAGTGGAATGTTCGGACATGTGTCCTTATGCTACGTAACACTGTGGACTGGTGATTATCACCATGCATCACCACAACCAACAGCAGCAGCAGCAACAGCAAGGAACGGTGCCAACAACACGCAGCAACCACTACAGCAACGGACACGTCAAGACGAACGGTCACGTTCCGAGTAAGTACCAATTGAACCGTTGTGTTGACTGTCTGGACACTTCCCTTACACAGATGCTCTCCGTAACACCATTTGTGAGGTGCGTTAGCAAAATTACGAAAAGGGATTGTTAGCTTCGTCATGTCTGTCCGTCCGTCCGTCCGCATGGCTCCCACTGGATGGATTTTTATATAATTTAGTATCAGAGTACTTTTAAAAAACCCTTTAAGTTCAAGTTTCATTAAAATCTGACAAAAATGACGGGTACTTTATTACATGAAGACCTATGTACATTTAGGGTAATATCTCGCTTCATTCTTCTTAGAATGAGAAATGTTTTAGACAAAATTATAGTGAAAATGAAAAACACATATTTATGTTCAATAACTTTTTGCAAAAAAAAAGTGCCTTTTATGAAAAATGTAGAAATATATGGTAGAGCCAGTCAGGCCACAGATGACAATATAAAACGGCGCATGCGCTTTGCATGGTGGGTAACTAACGATACAGACACACTCAGAATATGTAATATTTCTTGCATTTTCGTGGTAAAAGTTGTATGCGAACGCTCCTCGATGTTACATTTATATGCACATTACCTGTCTTGTTAAATTGAGGGACGAATTTGTATAAAATTTCGTATGAATACCTGGACCCCATAGGTCAGCCCAACCTTGTGCTTTTAAGTTTCCTGCGTGATAGTGCTGTCGGTGTGGTGATAAGGCTAGGGGCTGGATGCGGGGAGCTGTGATTTCCTCAAGGGGAGGGCAGTTTCTTCTTCATTGCTTCCAGACTCTCTCTGGTGTTCGCCCTGCTCCTACCGCTTGGTAATGGGAGATTTTTTCCAGATGATAAAGTGACCTGGACGCTAAGTTAGCAACACACTTCTATCTAGCACAGAGGTTAAGAATGCGCGGATTTACATCTCCACTCACTCGCACCTTCTTCATGGCATGGTGCTTTAATACAGGGAGACTTATTTTTACTTCAAAACCTATCGAAATGGCAGCTGTGCAAATTTATGTATTTTGCTATTTCCCTTAAGCATGCTACATGTCCCAACAATCACATCGTCCTTGATGTAGTTACCTAAATAAAAGGAGATGGAAAGGCAAATTTTCGACTCGCCATCGGCCATGAATCTTTAGTGGCTCATTTATTCTAGACTTTGATTTATCCATCCCCACCGCGTGTCTTGTGCCAAGAAAATATCGCCTTAACAAACCAAGATCATCTCCCAAGTTGCACAGTTCTAAATCCCGGGAATACTCTATCAACTGTTAAATTACATTGGGATGCTACAAGGCGAATGAAATTCCTCCAAGCGCCTGAGAATTAGCTGCTGCTACTGTTACTACTACTACTACTACTACTACTACTACTACTACTACTACTACTACTGGATCAGGCGAATATTAAAATTATGGAGTGTTTTCTTTTTCGTGCTAATTGCTATTTCTCTTAGGCTGAAGTTCTCTTCTTAGCAATTTATTACACATTCTGGTGTTATTTCCTTCACTTATAGCTCTTATATTGAACAGGCCAAAATGTGTTTGTTCTGGTGTCGTCTGAGGTAAGAAGAACTTAAATGATCACATGCCTGTACATGAAATGCATTAATTAGCCAATTAGCACGAGCCGTGTTTTACAGACCTGCTTCCTCCAGAAACCTTGATTTTTCACCTCTGAATGTATATTTATGAGGGTACTCAAACTGCACAGTTACATAAACATGTTTACTTACTGCCTTGGTATAAAAATTGAAAGCCCTTATATTGCGAATAAAGAATGCAACGCCTGAGCGACAGACTGGCTGGCTTCGGACCTTCAGAGCAGCGCTTCTTGTGTTGTCATTCATCCTGTTTTAAATGTTACATAACATAATAAATGTTAAAGGGCGTAGTCTTGCCGTGACTAGGCTACAGGCTGGATGGGTGGGAGATCGGTGTTGTATTAAAGACAGGACTAGAGATTAGATGTCAGGACTAAAACCAACAAATGCACACAAGTTCATGAAAATACATGATAAACGTAGCAATACCTCCTACATGTTTCGGCCACTCATGTGTCCGTCCTCAGGGAGGTGCTTTGCGTAGAATAAATACAATGAGATGTTACAAAATTCATGTGAACCAATACACATGTAAAATATTAGATTTTAAAATTACATGGTTTAAAATATGTATTAGAGTTTAAAATGTAGCTAAAAGTTTAATTTGTTACACAACAAAATTAAAAGTTTTTCTGTATTTTAAACTGTAATACTTATTTTAAAACATGTAAATTTAACATATTTTATATGTGCATTTGTTTACGTAAATTTTGTAACACCTCAATGTATTTATTCTCCGTAACGCACCTCCCTGAGGATGACAACACGAGTGGCCGAAACATGTAGGAGGTAAGACTACGTTCATATAATATTTTCATAAACTTGTGTGCATTTGTTGGTGTTAGTTATCATATCTAACTGTTCAATGCACGGTTATGGATCATTTAAAAGAAGAGGTAGAAATTTTTCTGTTCTGCACCGTGTGCAGACTGTCCCTGGGGCCCTTAGAGCATCGTATCCAGAGGTACCGGGTCTCCTTTCGCCTGGGGTAAACCGATTAAGTATTGAAGCTGACCATATACTTCCAGGAAGTGCCAGGATTAATACGCGGATCCTTACCTACATTTATCCACATGTGTTCATGCCATGGTGCTTGTTAATTAAACAAAATAACTTCCCATAATTTCTTGATTAAGGCCTTATGAAAAGTGACGCCTTGTTTGGTTGTAGATAATTACCAACATTTCGGGGGGAATCTCTTGCCTCTATCTTGTTTTTGTCCTGAAGATGGAGACAGTTTCTTCTAGCGTATTTCTATATATCCACTCAACCACAAGACGTCACATCCCAGAAGACCGTCGTCTTGATATTCTTGTTTGTTTTCTTATGGCGAAACAGCCCAACTCGAGCTTGGCCGCCTGATTGCTCAGGTTACTATATCACAAATAGACACACACACATACACACACACACACACACACACACATGTTAGGATTCCTCTGAATGAATGATCAGGTCGATGCAGAAGCCGCTGCCTACGCAACAAACACAAGAGTCGAACGTCCATGCCCTCAGCGGGATTCGAACCTGCGATTCCAGAAACCAAGCGTCTTCATACCTATGTCTTAGACCGCACGGCCACCGGGATCGACTTCTTAATATTCACCGACGTGAAAACTTGTTTATAATGAGTCTGTGTACATAGTGCTAGTTATTAAAGGTAGGTTGAAAGTGCAGAAAGAAAATCATTTATCAGTATTTTCTTCTTTACTATACAAAGAAGTCACGTCATGAAGTAGATTCCTCGGTCAACTAGCTGACATTCCCTCAGCTTCTGCCCATCTCCCACCGACTTCTATTTAAGCCCTACAGTTCCCAGCATGGAAGTTTCCATGGGGAAGTGTTCTTAGTTAGCAGAACTGAAGGCCTACCTGCTTGGTTTTCTGCGACTGTTAAAATTATTTGAAGCTGTCTTGGATATTTTGAAGTCGTATTCTTCCTCCTTAATCAATGAGTTTCTAACTTCTGAGCGTATAATTATGGAGCGCAATCCTTCTTCAGAAACTAGTAGACGCTTACCTGGTCAAGTAATTCTTAAATTTCTTGCAAAGCGAAGGTTCGTTGTCGTGTAACACTGTTAGTTTCCAGGACAAGACGAAGCCCGTGAACATTCTGCCCACCCTTTTCTTTAAGATAAATTTCAATGTGGCGTTCTTAAAGCCATGACGACGTCTCACCAGTGGCCACTGTCCTAAAGGCAACAGTGCCTGGTACGTGTGCCGCCTACTATACCATTCAAAAGCCCTGCAATCCGTACGGTTGGAACTGAACTGTCAAACATAAGTTACATGAATTTCATGCTTTACAGGACTAAATGTGTCACTGCGTCCTGCACTTGTGTTTTCGTGTCTGTCCGTTGTATTGCCATAGAAGGATCAGGCAGATCCTTGTAGCCGTGTGCAAGCAAAGTAACCGGCCTGCTAGCCAGTAAAAAACCAGCAGCTTTCCGCTTCTCACTGAATATATTTGCGTTACCTTTCTTGTGTCAGTAAATTGCTATGTGTGATTCCTTTTCTACACAGAGGTTGTAGGATTTTTACAGTCAGTACGAACGGAATCCGACCTTGCAGCTGATAGATTACGTCATCTGTACACTCCTGTGTGGCTGGTGTTTGTGTTGATGATGGCACGTAGCTTCCGGGCCATGTCTTCAATCGGCTATGTTTTTCCGAACTGTAATGAAAGAATTTTCATGCTACTTAAGTTACGCCGTTTACTTTGTTCTTTAACTGTACACTGTCGATGTTAGGGTGGTTCGTTAAAGATGAAATGGAAGAGGGTAGGAAGGATAGGATTGTGGCATAAGCGAGACGGTAACCTGAAATTTGCCTGGAGGAACCCGAGTGGGCCCTTAATCTTCCAGAGCCAGTGTTGCTGGTTTTCTTACTGGAATTCGAAGCGGACACCTCCAAAATACAAGCTACATCAGGCTGGTAAGCCATTCTAAAGAGTGGCCCATAAGTCACCTTTCCCCATGCACTGGGTATATATTTTGACCAATTAATAATAAAAATAATGATAAACAATAACATACATATGAAGTATTTATAACGTGATGAACAATATGGAATGGAGCATCTGAGACGCAACAGAATTGGCGGCTTTTTGTATCAGCAACGTTAAACTTACGGTGGCTTATGACCCACTCTCTGTTGTCAAAGAAGTGTCCGTTGGTCAGTTCTGTTAATATCCAATTTATATTCAGCCCGGATGGTTTGTGGATGATTTGCCGAATTCAGACTTCGACACGCACATTTTTTGCGTTTTCTTTACTCATTCTTACATGGAGTGGGTCTAAATTCGGAGTTACTAAAATATTTAACGAGCACAAGTTCAGGTATAGCGACGTGTCGACGACGGACAAATTACAGTGCTGGCGTCTATTGACAACAAAATTCAGTTTTGATTCTAAGTCTGTGGAAATCGGTTTATTCTTGCTAGGGAAGTTGTGGCGACCAAATTCAGTCGTGATGACGAATTTGTGATGACCGAATGCGGGCATTGAAACTAATTCGCAGAGACCGAAGTCAGCCATGATGACGGATTGGGTGATGACCGAATGCAGACATCGAAATGGATTTGCAGAAACCAAATTCAGGCGTGAAGACGAATTCGTTGATGACTGATTGCGGACTTTGAAATTAATCAGCAGAAAACAAATTCAGGCGTGATGACAAATTTGTGATGACCGAATGCGGGCATTGAAACTAATTCGCAGAAATCAAAGTCAGGCGTGATGACGAATTGGGTGATGACCGAATGCAGACATTGAAGTGGATTTGCGGAGACCAACTTCAGGCGTGATGACGATGGGGTGGAGAACATATTCGAAATTTGTTTTATATAAATGAGGGCTAAATTCATACCAGTCATCTGTTGGCAACATTTACATTCAGACCCGATAACTTATAATTTGAGCGAATTTTGTGCAATGCGGATTATTTTCTGTTTAAAAAAATTTAAGTAATATTGTCGCTTACATGCGGCTGTTTTAGAATCCGTACGCATCTGTTCATTTAGGCAGTCATCCAATAAATTGGACAGTATATTTAATAAACTTGAAAAGGATTTTCGAAGCTAGTTATAGTGGCGCAACTGAGCCTGGCTGATATACTGTGTTCGTCTGACCCTGTCCGCTACAGTGTGTTACGAAATATTCTGCACGAATATGTACAGTACGTAGTGGTTTCGGCGTGACTGGGCTATAGAGAAAGGATGGGATTGCTTCACCACAGAGGCGGGGGACAAAGGTCATCAGCTGGGAATGATCTTCAGCAACCACAGGTGTTTCACGTCTCGGCGATCGAGGTAATGGGACTCAGTTAAATTTCGACACACAGTTCGTATGTGCTTTCCTTGATAATTCGGAGTTACTCAGAGGTTCAAGAATTTATTACTTATTAACTAACAACATCGCACATCAATGTGTTTACAAAGGCTTTCTATCTCTCTCCATTCTTTCTTCTTTTCTTTACTTATTTTCTGACAATGGAGGCCGTCTAGGATCCCATGCCAGTTCATGTGGGATTTGTGGTGGACAAACTGGCACTAAAATAGATTTTTCCTCGAGCACTTCGATCTGTTGCCGTTAGTGCTCTATATTTATTTATTTTTTATTTATCTTTCACTGACTGTGTGTAAAGCACCGTTGAAAAAACACGACCGTCTATTTCCGTCTGTATCCTCATTTTTTTCTTTTGTATCTTTAAGTTGTTATTATTGTTCTGAATTACCTACCACGAAACAGTCAAACGCAAAAATCTATTAACAGTCACTCTCTTCCATATATACTGCTACAAGTTTCGACCAAATTACAGTAAATCATTCTCAGGCTGTAGTGTAAAATATGAATAAATGAAATTTACTTAACACTTAAAAATCTTTAAAATGGAGATAGACATCTCAATTTCATGGTGATGTTTTCTGGAAGAATCTTTTAGTATTCAGGTAGTTTTTAAGATTAAATTCAATACTGTTAGTTCTTCCATTGAAAAACAAGAGATATATCTGTACACTTTAGTGTCACCGCGAAGAAGGGTTATGTATGGAAAGTCTATATACATATGGACAGCAGCTACACAATAACTTTACTGTACATAAAAAATTGGACGTTACCTTAAACAGATAGTAAAAAATGAAAATTCTGAGTAACTTTGTTGTAGGATAGAGGGCTCGATGTACCTTATGATGATTTTATGAATGGCACCTGAATTTCTTCTCTGTATATTTGTCACTGCAACCTAAAGATTGCTTACTATAAAGGAGCCGAAATATACAGCTGTGTAGATGGAAGACAGTAGTTTTTGTTAAATATTGGCGTTTGACTGTGTTTTAATGCATAAATATTGTTATAACATACAGCCCTATGTCCCATATTATAAATAATTACATGTACTTGAACTTTAGTATCGGAAGCCCTGAATTTTTCTCACGCAGTTTTTTTGAGTTTTTTTTATGATTTTCAGAATAGACGGCAAGTATTTCGCTAACCGAATGGTCTTTTTATTGGAGTCACACACTGTTCTGTAGGGTAGTAAGTGAAGGGTCTTCTTTTGTGCATTTTTATTGAGAAAGTTATTTGGACCTAAGGTGGCGAAAATGGGAGGAGGTTAGAAATAAGTGCATGATAAGAGAAGCTTCTTCAACCAATTAGTGGACTGAACAAATGTATTAACACTCAATTCTTGTTGTAGTCTAAATCACACCCTGCAATCTCAAATCCCGTTCTCGATTATCCCGTTAGCTATGATCCTTTTTCAATAATCTTTAGGTAAAACTTGTTCTAACGTGTATTATTTCCTAAAGAATAAATTAGGTTCACAGAGTTTTAGAACAACCATTTAAGGGGAATATTTGGACGTCGGAAATTCATATGGGCGGAATGTGTAGCGCTTGTAGAGAAAATGATAGATGTTTATATACCTTTGAAGATTACTGCCCTTTAGAATATGAGGTTAAGTAGTCTGGTAGACATTGCCGAGTTAACAGAGGAACCTGTCACCTTCATAACTAACTAACTAACTCCATGGAGCAGAGGCCTTCTTGAGACGCTAACAATTTCTCAGCTAGTCAAGAAATTCCCCGCATTTTATGGAACCCGGAGGTTCATTACCGCATTCACAAGAGCCCGCCACCTGTCCCTATCCTGAGCCAGCTCAATCCAGTTCATGCACCCATCCCAATTCCTGAAGATCCATTTTAATATTATCCTCCCATCTACGCCTGGGTCTCCCAAGTGGTCGCCTTCCCTCAGGTCTGCCCACCAAAATCCTGTATGCAACTCTCTTTTTCCTCCATACATGCTACATGCCCCGCCCATCTCATTCTTCTCGATCACATTCATAATCAGGGTAGATTAGTATATTCTAGCGATTGAGACAACAGATTCCTCTGAAACTTTGGTATGTATATACCAGGCTATACGGTGTCGCATTCCAGAGAGAGTAGAAGTTATAGTTATCGGCATTAGAATCTCACATCTCAAGTATAAAATGTTGATTCGCAAACCTGAAGGGAAGCAGCCGCTTGTAAAGTATAGACGTAGATGGGAAAGTAGTATTAAATGGATATTAACCCTTTAAAGACGAAGTGTATCTGTTTTATATAAGGACTCAGTGCGTACCGCGCTGTAAACACTCTCAACTTCGGTTATAAAAACCAGTCTCTTAATGTTTTATAAGGCAAAAGTTGCTGTTTGTTCTGAGATCCGTACAAAACACATAAACGCAATGTGGACACCGCGTAGAATTTCTTAATGTTAAACCTGGTCGTATGTAAAGTTACCGCTAGGCTTTAAAAGGTTAAAGAAAAGGTTGGTAGAAGGTATCCTGGATTCATTATCGCCAAGTGTTATGATGACCATTCTTGACACATTAATTAAACTTGAGGTTCCAAAAAAAATTGGGGCATGGTCCTACAAACCAGGTGAGCAACTCGTCCTACCCATTTCCACATAAGATCCTGCACCATAGTTTCAGAATTTTTCGAGTCCACCCACTTTCATGCACGATGGGTGACCGGTGACCCTTCCCTCAAGGTAAAGGGCCCGGGTCATGAAGCTGACAGTTTGCCTCCATCTAGTGCCTAGGTTAAGAATACATGGAGCCATACCTTTACACCTCCGTATTTATTCTATGCGTTAGGCATAGGTACAAAACCATGCCCTGCACCTTGAAGCTAGTTGCGTCCGCACGACATTCCGGTCCGTGCAACAGACATGCAGCACGCTTTTCTTTGGAAAAGTTTCTTGCAAAATTAGACAGAATTGAGATAAACACGCGAGTTCATTCGCAGTTGTTCCGAATTACGACGGTGAAAGAAGGGGTTACGGGATGTTGGCTTACGGGTATACGGCCTGCATATGTGCATAAGTTCAAAGTGAAGTTTTCCCTGTATAGACAGTGAAGGCATATAGGATTGGTAGCGGTATAACTCCACCCGTTCTTAACCTTGGCATAAGCTGGAGGATAGTGATTAACTTCATACCCCGCCGGCTTTTTCCCAGTGAGAAGACGCCGGTACACATTAAGTAGTAGGCTGAGTGGGTCCCAGAACTGGTCTGGACATTTTGAATTAAAAATAGTCTCTTATCTCTACCGGGATTCAAACCCTGGACCGTCCAACCTGTAGCCAAATAACTATTGCGACTGCGGTGTGAAGGTAAAATTTGTCATTACGTGATACCTATTAGACTGTATGGAAGCGGGAATTATTTCCCTAAACAGCACGAACAAGTCCGTCTTCATAATGGAGACACATTGTATTCTCTGTGGGGTAGGAATTGGATCGCAACACACACACACACGCGCACGCACGCACATGTATGTATATAAAACGTAGACCAACCTTAAGTCTTCTAAGGTTTAAATAAGCAATACTTTCAGACAGTTATATATTTATGTAATTATGCTGCCAGCTGCCGGCCTGTAACATTGGCTTCAGCTCTAATTGGATCCCATACATCAGTGGTTATTAAACTATGGTCCGTGAACCTTGTTTGCCCGTTTTCTTATTTCAATTATTTTAACATTCTGCACTTTGTTTTCTTCTTTTTCCTACTACCGCCTTTCGTCCTTTCTGGAAAGAAACGAAATATCATTATTTTTCATTTACTAATTTATTCACGTCCTACTTTTCTGCCTTTCTGTTCCTACCAAGCAAATATTTGTATAATTTTATTGAAACATAATATTTACCACCAGTTCTCAAAAGTTCACCATTAGAGAGTGATCTGAGCACAACTTATGGCCTGAATTTTCGCATCTATTCTTAGGTCTATCAAGTTTGTTTTCTACTTTCAGATTTACCTAAAAATTTTGTATGCATTTTCCCACGCGTGCTACATATGCTACTTACATGATCTTTACTCTTTAAATCAGTCACGATATTTATGCCCTGGCTCTGAAATGCTCTCATGCTTTTCCTTATTTTGTGTCTTTGTTGTCCCGAAATCTGCCTCTGAAATGTATCAGCTAAGAAGTCAACATATAGAACCTAAGGTTTCACTTATGTTTTTCCACGTTGCAATCATCCTTCTAGTCACCCATACGTACGTCAGGTGGTAGCGATTGCCGAATACAATCTGTCTTTATTAAGCAATCGAAATGTAGGCCTATTTATGCTTTAGTCGGTATTGATTCCCCTACCTTCGCCAATAAATTTTATTTGTAGGTGGTGGCATCGGTTATACTCCCAAGAACTTTGCAACATATTGGTGGGCATATTCAGTGAAACTGTGGTTTCAGAATGTTCCTCAAGTGTCATTATGCATTAAAATGCCCCAGGTGAAGGTTTGCTCTTTGAAAAGTGTAGCTATAGATGGAAAATTTCGAAATTTCCAGCTGAGACTTCAACGGATGTTTTACTAAGTGGTATTTGGGGGTTTCCTGTCGGTTACCATGCAGGTTAGTACTCCGTTTAGTCTTCTGTAGTGTATCTACATTTGAGGTGATTGTGCTGCCTTTGACATCAGGACCTCAGAAGTGGTATACAAGGCTACACAGCGCTACATTTCTGAAGGCAGCAGTCTTCACGGCTTGATAAACACACACCTCTCTTCGTCCAGTTCAACTTAACACTTACGTGACCAGACGCTGTGTTCTTGCGATCAGCCCCACACCAAATCCCTACAGGCAGAACGCAAACCAGTACTGTCAGTGTAGACGTGATCGTAGCCTTGTATTAGCCTGAAGAATCGTGTAAGACGAGAAACCCGTCACGGAGGACCGCCCTATGAATCAATACACCTCGGGTTTTTTTTTTGTGAATTTTTGGACCGACCGAATTTTTTACAGAGGGCCTACCTCCAGTCAATTAGTTGGTGGCCAGCCAGTTATTCTAGGTTTTTCCTGATCATTTGTTTTATTTATGGTATGTGTGACAACACTGTCAGTGGTGCAGCCAGTACATTATCGAGTAACAGGATGACTAGTGAAGAATGAATTGGAAAGAATGTGAAAGGAAGCAATTGTTGCGCAATTTGAAGTAATACTCTTACATTTGCCTGAAGGAGCTGAGAAAAATCACGTAGTAATAAAGCCAGGAAAGAAGGTGTCCCTGGCAATTTTCCAACTTGTCACCGACAGAAAATAGGCTGCAAACGACGTATTATTAGCCGCAGTCAACACAGAAGCCGTCACTGAACCCTTAGCCTAATCCTGTTGCAACCGCTGCACGTTTTATAATTTATTTATTTGTTTATTTGTTTATTTAGGACCCATGTTAGAACATCGATACGTCTAACGTTAAATCCTTTAATGTACCCAAAGAATAGTTTATATTTTCCCCCCATTCGTGCCACATGTTTAGGTCCTTCAACTTTCTTGTACTTATACCATCTACGTTAGTTACATGTACAGATGAGTTAATTAAATAAAAATTGTTCAGTTAATTGATTAGTTACATAAATAGTTGCAGTCTTCGAAATTCCTCTAAAACATATTTTGCTAACTGATGCTAATTTATGAGATTTCAGATATTTTCAGACTACTTTTGGTCTCTCACACTGAGGGGAGAACGTAGGATAAAGCTGTTCAAGAATAGCATGCTGAGGAAGATATTTAGGTCTAATAAAAAGGACTTAACAGGACACTGGAGGAGACTGCTTTGAAGAGCTGTATCACACCTACTCCTCACTGTATGTTATTCGGGTGATCAAGTTGAGAAAATGGTATGGGAGCGGTATGTGGCACGTATGGGGTAGAGGACACGTGCATACAGGACTTTGGTGGGGAAACCTCAGGGCAACAGACCACTTGCGAGGCCGTAGTGTAGAGGAGAGGATTATATTAAAATGGATCTTGGAGAACTAGTGTGGAAGAACGTGGACTGGATTGATATGGTGCAAGATAGGGGCAAGTAGCCGACTCTTGTGAATGTGGTAATGAACGTTCGGGTTGCATGAAATGCATGGATTTACTTTAACAGCTGAAAAAGTGTTTGTTTTTCAAGAAGGGTAATGCCATGTGTATTTAGTTGGTAATTTATTTACTTATTTGGGTGAGTAGTTAGTTAGTTAGGTAGCTAGGTGAGATATGGAACTAGGATGTTCTGTCCCATTAATTGGCCTTTGACGCGGCAGGTTAAAATTGCAAATATTTCGCAAATAATAGATTTTGGCAAAAATAGAGCTGCGACTGGCACATTTCCCAGATATAGAAAAAGTTGCAAGGGGGGGGGGGGTAGGATTCGCTAGGCTAAATTTTATAAATATATTTCAGTTTTTACCTTATTCGCGTTTGAAATGACTGACTAAGGAATGGAAGGTCCGGGGTTCCAAACTCGGTGGGGGCGAGAATTTCCGAACCCGTCCGTTCGACCTAGTCCCCGGTATAAAATGTACCGGACCCCTTTTTCCGAGATTAAAGCATCCGGGATGTTAACTACCCACCAAAATTTAGTGTCGAGGTTAAAGAAAATGTAGAGATACGGCTTTATGTCTCTCTGTATCTTCAGAGTGTGTTACGGTGTGAAATATCATGTGTTATTATGTTTGGAGGAAGCGAAGTTTCGCTCTGGTTAGAAAGTTATGCAGTGCCACGGAAGCAGTATGTTTTGCACACACCTACCAGACTACACGAAGTAACAGCTCATAAACAGTAATCTGAAATGCACAATGTGGACAAAGTTTTCTTTGTCGGTATTTCTTGTCTGTTTTTCCTTCCTTTCCTTTCTCTCTTTCTCTCTCTCTCTCATTCCCTCCCCCAGACGTAATACGTTCTCTACATGTGGTTCAGTTACTTGTTCTGCTCTTCTCTCCTCCGACCTACTCCTCTATATTAACCTTTTAAAGCCTAGCGGTAACTTTACATAAACCAGGTTTAACATTAAAAAATTCTACGTGGCGCTCACATTGCGTTTATGTGTTTTGTACGGATCTCAGAACAAACAGCAACTTTTGCCTTATAAAACATTAAGAGACTGGTTTTTATAACCGAAGTGGAGAGTGTTTACAGCGCGGTACGCACTGAGTCCTTATATAAAACAGATACGCTTCGTCTTTAAAGGGCTAATATGAAGTCCTGTTCATGAACTAGCTTTTGACAGTCGGTTTGCGAACCACAGTCTACAAACTATTGCCTTGGGCTGTCTGGAATTCAGCTAGAAGACAATAAATTGCTCCCTTGTGTTGATGGAGTTGTACGGAGACCTACCTGAAGTTTAATTTAAGACGCTGAGGACATTATCATAATTTGGGCGAAGCCAAGGTACTGTCATGAACTTGTTTTAACGGAAGAGATGCCGGGATCGTATCCCGTTATGGGAGGAGTCACTGTGTGTCTCTTTATGTCATAAAATCTGGGATATGTGGCAGTAGAAGTTTGATAACGAAGCACTGAGTGCCTGTTGGGTTTTAGCCTGATGAAACTCCTAACTTAACGGTCTGCATACCTAAAGTACCTCTGTGGTTGCGGCTTTGAGTGTGGGTGAATGTACTTATAAACAGACATCGCCTCCGATATGATGTCCTTAGAGAGATACGCAACTTAGACTGTGACTAAATGTGAGGGAATATATATATATATATAGTTTTTTATGTGTATGTCATCTCAAGTACGTCCACAAAAATAAGTTAAAATTATTATTCCAAGTTATTGTCATTTTCTTAAGTTTCTTAAGTTTGAAAAATGCACTTCCTGCATCCAGAAGGTTTATTAGAACCTTCATAAAATTCCGAAAGTGGATGTTATTTTGAGCCCCTTTAAGCCCACCTAAAATTCACAAGTTACCTGGTCCTCCTTATAAAAATTACAGTTAAGACTGTATGATAGTAGAAGAAGAAATAAAAAATTGAAACTAAAATACATGAAATAGGTTTACATATAAATACGAAAATTTTAAAATTAATAACTTTGTAGTTTTCACTCGCTGATGATATGATAAATCAAACTGAATTTTATCATGTCACAATTCATAAACTACGCGTTTAATAACGCAGCATTAAGTAAGTTAATAAACCTGCATGTGTAGACACTGCGTATTGTGCTATTCTGGCTTTTGACAAGGTTTCGATAGAATATACTGTCTCCATTTCCAAGGAGAAACTTTAGCACTAATGTGCCAGATTAACCTATCAACAACTACAAGACCACTGCCGTTTATTTATATGTAGCTTATTTAATGACTCTGTCAGTTCCCCAGGTTTTGTAACGCTAAATTATTCAATGATAATAATAAATTGGGCATATGTACAGGGAAGTTGCTGAATTTAAAATATTTGGCTTTTGCTTGGAGAGACTGAAAGAAAGTACAAGAGAAACTTCACATACGACAAACGATGTCCAGAGGAAAGGCGAAACATCTGCCTCCCGATTTCAAGTGAGAACTTAACGTGCATGGTTTCACCTCTTTGGCAACCTCAAATACCATTTAAGATGTGTTTCCAAATGAAATGTTATGTACACAAGATGGCTGAAGTGAGAACATCTCACGACTCAGAACAACATATATGATTAAGCCCTACCCAGGTGAGAGAAGGCCGCTCGCTAGCTGTGTAATTATGCTACACATCAATTTGCATTAAACAATTTGAAGTATTTACAAAACATTATAAGCCTCCTACGGATTATTAAATAAACTGGTATTTGAGACTTGTTCCACGATCTGACAGGCCACCATAACGGTTTGTATTCCTAGAAATTTAATTTCTTCCGCAACTTTTAATTGCTCTTAAAACATACTTCGTCATGCACTAACCAGAAATGTGGCCACACTGAAAGTCACGGTCGAGTTGGTAGCACGCCTGTTAGTAATCGAGAAGTCCTGTGTTCGAATTACGGCCTGGACATTAGCTGTCGTGACCGGAGGTTTTGTACTTTTCATCACTTCTTTCAGATATGCAGAGATAATACATGAAATTGCGACAGTGGTCACTGATTTCCACATTGTTTAGTGTTCATCCGTCGTCACAGCGATAGGTGTTACATAACCTCAGCAATTGCTAGCGTCGTTAAACAAACCATACACATATAAACAACTACGAGATATGGGAGTCTCATTAACCCATTAAAGATGAAGCGTGTCTGTTTTATATAAGGACTCAGTGCGTACCGCGCTGTAAACACTCGCCACTTCGGTTATAAAAACCAGTCTCTTAATGTTTTATAAGGCAAAAGTTGCTGTTTGTTCTGAGATCCGTACAAAACACATAAACGCAATGTGGGCACCATGTAGAATTTTTTAATGTTACACCTGGTAGTACGTAAAGTGACCGCTAGGCTTTAAAAGTTTAAAGTCTTAATCTAATCATCTCCGCAATATTCTCACAGTAAATAAGATCATGTTCTTGGACCTTATTCTTTGGCAGGTGAGAACGAGCAATACAAACATTTTAATATTATCTTCCCATATTGGCCTATTTCACAATATACCTCTTCCTTTAAGGACTTACGTGTCGTTAATTTTCCCCGTGCCTATTGCATGCTTTGTTCATTTACACATTCTTAGTTTGTCTTAATTTAATATTCTTGCTAGAGTTCCGTTCAAAAATCTTTATCCTCCTTTGTTGTCTACAGAGGTATAGATTAACCTTTTAAAGCCTAGCGGTAACTTTACATACGACCAGGTTTAACATTAAAAAATTCTACATGGTGCCCACATTGCGTTTATGTGTTCTGTACGGATCTCAGAACAAACAGCAACTTTTGCCTTATAAAACACTAAGAGACTGGTTTTTATAACAGAAGTGGAGAGTGTTTACAGCGCGGTACGCACTGAGTCCTTATATGAAACAGATACGCTTCGTCTTTAAAGGGTTAAAATACACAACGTTACACTTTTATTTCTTCTGTAAGGGTGTGAAATATGATCTCCCGCTTCAAGATAAAACACCGATTGAATGTGTTTGAGAACAAGACGCTGAAAAGAGCATTTGGCTCTAAGAGGAAATAAGTGAGATGAGGAAAGAGAAAATTACGCAAATAGGGGGTTCAACTTCTTTGATCTTCACCAAATATTAGTATTTTGTCTTATCAGTTTCGATGAAGAAGGTGAGGCATTTGGTACGCATGGAAGAGATCATGGCTGCGTACAAAAGTTTGGCCGGAGAAGAGAATTTAGAAGACGTCGACGTAGAAAGAAAGAGATCAGTATTGGAAAGTGGCATAGAGACGTAAGGGTGGTCCGTCTTTACTGGTTTCTATAGATCAGGAAGGGATGAGTGGGGGGTAGTGTTTATACAGTAATGAACCACGGGTTTCTGTAACGTCGAGGCATTTTCTTGTTACTTGAGTAACCATTATGTTCTCCAAATTATGCTTCATGAAGCATCCTAGTGTGTGTGAGTTTTTGAGTTAATTTATATAGTTCCGTATGTACTTGTTTAACGATATTAGAAAATAGGGAGTGGAAATTTAAAGTGGATTTATTTGGCTTATTATCCAAATGATGGTTCTTGTATCCGAAATACTCGGTTATTGATAATGTTATATTTATTTTTTGTGGTAAAGTTTAAAATATTTTAATCGATATAAAAATATGGAGTCACGATTATTGCTGCGTTTCGGGTGAGACGCCGTGTGGTGTGGTACAGTGTACTGGTGTTTCGAAAGAACATGCAGTTTCAATTATAAGAAAGATGAGAAACCGGTAACCAAAACGAGGCCGTTGTTGAGGAAGATGTTTCCTCTGAAACGTCGATAAGCGTGTATCAGATTTCACGGGCTCACATCCTAGTATACAACAAAATTCGCTGCCATGGAGACGCTAAATTTATAATCTCAAAAGTACCTAACTAGTTATGTATTTTTAAGTGTACAAACTTTGTGATTTTGTCCGAAATGCAATAATTTTGAAATCATGTGTTGCATAATGAAAGCAACTTTGTTTACCTGTTGTAAAGAGTAATGTAAGGCTGAACACCGTGTGGAAGTCATCACGAAAGTGCCCCATCGTTTGGATTCCGAGACTCCATTTCTTGTTGCAGAATGATTACGATGGTTACCGAAGACGCGGTTAACACGCGGTTGATGGCCAGCAGTCGATAAAACGCACTCCTGAGTTGCGTGACCAGGCTTTAATATAATCACCTTGACCGCATTACTTCTCACCGCGCCACCGTCTTTTTCTCTAAGGACAATGCATTCTATGTTAGTACATATTAACTTATTCACCCTTGTCGTGAAGAAGGCACGGCTTGTTCTCAAATCGATATTTTGCGTTTCAAATCGGCCGCCTGCTCGTTATTGTGTTTCCAGTTCAATCCAATCCCATTAAAGTGCTTTTGGATTTCCGGGTAGAACAAAGAGTTTTCATGCTACAGAGCGACCACACGATATCTGGGACCCGCCCAGCTCCGATTCGTTTGTTACTGGGGGGCGCTTTGCGCCAGGATAAAGTTGTCGGGATGCTATGCTGACTACGTACCGAGATTAAGAATGCGTGGATCTATACCTCATCTCCCGCATAGGTTTTAACGGGATGAAAGGGGCAGACTACCTTCGCTCTAAATTTAACCCTTCCGATCAGATAGGAAATTTGGTGCATAGGTTTATGACACTGGTCTGCTAAGATGCACTTAGGATACAGGCATGCTAACGTGCACTTAACGACATAGGCCTGCTAACGTACACTTATGACACAGGTCTGCTAACACATACTGATGACAGGTTTGCTAACATGTACTTACGGCATAGGTCTGCTGACAAGCAATTATGACACAGGTCTGCTGAGACACACTTATGACACAGATCTGCTAACACATACTTATGACACAGGTCTGCTGACAGGCAATTATGACACAGGTCTGCTGACACACGCTCATGACACAGATCTGCTAACACATATTTATAACACAGGTCTGCTGACAGGCAATTATGACCCCGGTCTGCTGACACACACTTATGACATAAATCTGCTGACATACACTTATGACATAGGTCTGCTGACATACACTTATATTATATCTGCTAATATAACACCCGTGACAATTCAAAGAGGAAAATTTGACAGTTTCTATCTCCAGTTTTGGTTTCCACAGAGAACACTTCCATTGGTAACATCTGGAGGTTATCACAGCGATATTATTGAAGTAGCGTACTGTCTTTGAAGTATGACGCCATGTTTTCTAGTAGACGTGTCTCGACACTTCACACGATCCTGCTGCCTCTGTCATTAAGATCTGCCCTGATAGTTTAGGGAAACTTAACTGATAAAATTCTTTAATTATTCCCAGTGTTATGACAAAACTCAGTACCGGCTAAGAATATAGCAAATATGACAATTATTGTGGTTTCGCAAAACGGCTGCTGCTCTTCTACAATGCTTGACTAACTTAAAACGGTTGAATAATTATAGTATATTTCTTGAGACAGGGTCTGCATTTAATAAATGTGATATTTCGGAAGTTCGGTGTACTTCTGTCTGTGTAACTGCTGTTAACAGACTAATAATAGCAACTAGAGTATGTCAAAGAAACACCTAAACTTATTCTTCCACCTATTCTAACTCTTGCAGTTCGTGTCCACTTTAGTATTTTCTTCGCATCTGTAATCGATCCTGAGTTTTTACTAACCGAATTTCTATATGAGAGTTTTGTTTGTTTTCAGACGTTATATAATACACTTTTCTCCTTGTCACTTTACATTTCAAAGTACAAATATTCTGACTCGTAGATTTCAAAACCCCTTAAACGTTGGCTATTCTCTGGAGCTGGGAGAAAAATAGTAACTATAAACCTGTATTTAGTTAGACGTTTTGGGGCAACGTCGTACAAAGTTCAGAGCTGTGTCGAATATCATATGTGAGGGAACATGTGTGATGAATGGCGAAAATAAAGAAGCAAACCAGTTGCAATTTCCGGGTTTATCTTAGACTCACATGCGTGACTAGCTGAAGAAAGTCATGATAATCAGAGGATAACACACGAAACGGATTTCTTTGGTATAAGAATCTCAACCGTTAACCCAGAATTAATTTGCTCAATTAATTTTGGAAGAGATGGAAACTATAAAACCTCTATCAGTGATGTAAACTAACTCTGTAAGGTAAAAGGAAAAAAAGTGGAGTTGTTCTCGTACATGCCATGAAAGCATATAGGGGGAGTGTAGTTATAACTCCCCTCATACCTAATTTGGCACTAGATGGAGGTGAGTTAAGCGAGTTTATAAGTCAGAAAGCTTATGAATACATGACAGCCGGTGTTCTTACTAGGATCACACCGCACATCACCGTCTACTGGCATGTGAGGTTGTGTAGTTTTGGTAGAAATTTAGCGACATTTTAAAGCAACATTCTGTACCCAACTTTAGATTTTATATCTTCAAAATGGATACGGCTTTATAGCATTAGATCGCGGAAGAAGATAACTGTCTTACCACTGTGCGTACCTGTTGAGATATTGCGACACAGTGCCGAAAGTAGGCACAATCTTATGGTTGGTAAAACGTGAAGGAAGGTTACGTACAAGATGGCGAAAACACTCTTTTTAAGTGGGACGTGAAGTCACAGACCGTCTCTAAACAATACCTTCGCCATACCGGGTGAAGTATGAAGGAAGTATTTTACAGACGTCTCAGGATCACTCGCTTGCCCTTGTCGGTCCTACTGTGAAAGAAACGGCAGTATGTTCTGTCCAAACGTCAGAATCTTCGTCCTGTCCTGAAAGGCGCTGTAAATAAAGGTCAAGTTTGTTATTATTACCAACCACTGAACAATAATTATTTTTATTGCTACATGTTTCGGCTAACCACTGGCATGCTGTACGCTGCGCAAGTCTGAGAAGAGTGACGCCCTGATGATGGCTGCGATAGTTAGCCGAAACATGTAGGAATAAAAAGAACTATTGTGCAGTAGTTGGTAATAACAGAAACTTATATTTAAAGTAACTGCACCGGATCAAGGTAAAATTTTACATGCTTACTTCGGCCTGCGTATGGGGGGATGGAGGAGCAGTTCCACTTATTTTTAACCTCTGCACTAAATGAACGTGAGCGTTCAGCTCCGTGACTTGGACACTTTACCCTTCTTCATTTGATTATCCTAATAATATTCGTATTGCGTACCATAAAACTTCTCCTGTGCAATTTTTATATTATTCACAACGTGCATATTCTTATAATTAATACATTAACCAAATTGTACTCTTAATAAAATACATTCAGAAGCAAGTATAAAACTCCTACGTGTTTTGGCACCGGGGTGCTATCATCAGGGAATTATCTGAACAGAGGATTATAAGGCCATCATGCTTATGTAAGTGTTGTGTCGTCTTCATTAAAATGTTTAAAATATTAAAATTCCAAAATGCACAAGGTTATTAACCATAAAATCGCAATATTTTAAATTTAAGTTTTTTTAAAGTGAGATGTTCTGCCTGGAACATCTCACTTTAAAAAAATTTTAAGTGCAAACAATGCCTGAAGATGGTACCTCGTTGCCGAAACATGTAGGAGTTTCATACTTACTTTGAATGTATTTTATTAAGCGCGTAAGTTGGTTAATGTATTAACTCATTTGTGCAATTTTTCCCATTCTCATGTTATTTCTTCCGTCGTTGGTCCAAATGTTATACTAAACACCCTCCTTTTAACATACGCTATTCAGAGGAATACATATACAAGTTTAATGTGTTCCGTGTCCGTGCACTGTATTATAACAAAAACTTTAAACACCAATGAATGCACAAAAAGTTTTTTTCGTCAATTAGAGCACATTCTCGCTTAACTGTATAGTGCAACCTAGTGTAACGACAACGGAAGGTTTCTTCCTGAAGACGACCCAGCAGGGTCGAAACATGTAGGAGTGTGTTCTAATTGACGAAAAAAAGCTCTTTGTGCATTCGCTGGTGTTTAAAGTTTTTTGTACGTATACGAGATTATCACTTTATATGTGGAGGCATAATTGGTGACATCTTTGTGACAATGAAACTGTGCCAGGCATATAGGGCCATCACGATCACTAACGTACAATATAAAGAAGACCAATTTTTTGGAAAATATGTACACAGATTTTCTAGTACCCATGGCTCCTTTGTGTATACCGCGTGTAGGCCGCGACAGGTAGACAGATATAGAGACGCATTCCAAATCGCTCGAGTGTAACGCGCGTGCGTCAGGGAAATATTGTGTTCTGTTCTGTTATGGTCTGTTATTGTCGGTTATTTATTTGAATCCAAGTTCATGCACTTGTGTGTATCAATGTGTGTCATCAAAGTAATGAGTCAGCTGTTTATAAATACCTTTATTATGTGTGTCAGCAATCTCTTGCTGTGACACATGTAACATGTTATGCAGCCAACAGCACAAGGATGTTCCTTATGACGCGATGCTGAGGCTTGGTTTTATTCCAGTGTCTTATATAAATGCAACAGAGTATGAGCTAATTGTGGCTGAACAAGGTGTGGCTCTAACAGGTTTGAATCCTTTAAAGAGCGAATTTCAAATAAGAAATATAAAAATTCAGTTCCCACATCACAGAAAACATTGATACGTTCTATTACAAAGGCTAACCAGTTAGTACTGGTTTGGGAAATAATAGATGTTTATTCCGAGTCTTATAAAGGACACAAACTGTGCGGAAAAAACAGTTTTCTTAAAGTGGGTATTATTTGGAGTCACCAAATAATGGGTTTTATACCGCATAGACGATACACTTTATCTTAAGTAAAATACATTATTAATTTTTAAACTGCTGTTAAAGAAACAGAATGGGAGGGTGTGGACGGGACTCACTTAGCTCAGGGTACATAGTAGAGGCAGCATCTTGCGAAAAAATTGATGAACCTCCGGGTTCCACAAAATTTGATGAATTTCTTGTTTAGTTCAACAACTGTTAGCTTCCCAACAGGGATATTACTTCATAGATTTAGAGAAATAATCACTGCTTATTCTGAGAATCTTCATTAATTAACAAGAATAGACCAACAAAATACACAATACTCGTCCTTAGATGTGTATGTTACAATAACACATAATGTTCAATATGATGTTTTAACAGAAATATCTAAGACACGGTATTGTGCATTTTGTTGGTCTAGTGTTGTGAAATGGTTATCGAAAATGCACGGAATGAATAATATAAAATCTTAATCACGTATGACACTGAATGGATAAGTTGCAGAACTTGTTACTGTTAAAAGCTGGTGGCGATTTAAGGGTTTAAATACCAATAGGAGATTTTCTTTTATAACATGTCATATGAGTTTCAGAATTCACGATAAAATGATTCGCCAGTCAGTACTCTTTTTACAAAATGTATTGTGCAGGCGTCACTTTACGAATTCCCTTTCTTTAGCCACCATGAACAACTTCAAGACGCACATTCAATGTCGATAGTATTGTTTCTATGTCAAAGGGTCTCAATAAAGGCTCTTTGTTACTTTGTTTCACATAAACGTAAGCAGCACACAAACAAGTAAGTAAAGAAAAGCGTGTTATTCATTTCGAAATATTATTAGGGCGAACAAATCCGGTAATATTACATGCTGGGAGGGGCATGTGACATGCTTGGGAGAAATGAGACATTCATAGAGGATTTTGGTAGGAAAACGTCGAAGAAAAATATCTCGTAAAGAAATATGATGGGATAACTTTGATTGGATTTATCTGACTCCTGATATGGATCAATGGCAATCCCTTGTGAAAATGTCAATGAACGGTCGTGTTACATAAAATGCGACGATTTTGCTGAATAGCTGTTAGCTTTCAAATAAGATCTGTATTTCTCGGAGATAGCTCCATATATACATATATATATCCATCTGGTGTTACGTGACAATCTGTGTCACGGGGCTGACAGAGACACGCAGGTCGCTAATTTAGTTACGTAAGCGGAATATTGATGAAGAAATAAATGAGAAGGTTTGTATTGTCTAGATAATTCAGCGGATTCTTTTCTTTGGGCCTGAAGATTAGATTCGTCTCTTATTCTTGTGTTGAAATCACCTCCTGCCGAAATAAATTAACTTTGTAATGCCAACACCTGTCGGAAAAGAAAGAACCGTTTACTTAACTGCGCAACTGTTGTTGTAATCCCTCTGAACAATGTCTGTAAATACTTTTCAGAGAACATTCTTACTTTTTGTGTTTTATTTTGATTTGTAGCGGCTAGGACCATGTCATAGCGGAGGTGAATAAACGCCGGCTTCTCACCACGGGGCCCGGGTTCATTTCGATGTGGAATTTGTGTTGGATAAACTGACGTTATATTACGTTTCTCTCCCAGTATTCCGGTTTCTGTATCAATGTTTATTCCACCAGCGCTCCTTAATCTTCTAGCATCAGATTTAATTTGAGGACGCAAAAATTAGGCGCTCGATCTCACACTGCTGCTGCAACTTAAACATTAATCATTTACAGGGCAGTAGCAACCGGGGCTGTGGAGTCGGAGTCGGAGTAGGAAGGAATTTTAGGTGGAGTCGGAAGGAATTTTTAGATGGAGTCGGAGTCGGTAAAAATTTACCGACTCCGGGGGACCTCATTATAAAATCTGAAGTAGATACTCCAAATCCAGAGCCCTGATAGCTACAGTAACCATTAGACTTATACTTAAATATAGGTTATAAGTCAAAAAAGTAGCCTGATGATTCACGTGGTGGTAATGAGATATCGTAGAGGTTTACCATTATTGATACATATTGCGATTTTACGAAGGAGTCGGAGTCGGAGTTTTAAAAATCGAGGAGTCGGAGTCCGAAGTTTTAAAAATCAAGGAGTCGGAGTCGGAGCTTTTGTGTACCGACTCCACAGTCCTGGTGGCAACTATGTGTCTCGCATGATTTAAAATTACAGACAGGACATTTTGTCTGCATAATTAATTTGTAGGTTTCTTTTGGCTTAGAGAATAAAGTGACAGTTGTGGTGGGCCTAGCAGTGTGTCAGATGTGCGCTAGTAGGTACATGTATATACGGAACATAGCTGTGCGCCGGTATACAGATTAGCTGTTGCAATGGACCCAAAAGATTAAGTTTTACACTTTTCGGTTTTTAACCTGATGACGGAAGCAGATCCTAGTTTCGAAATGTCGCATATTTTAACTAAAAGCAATATGAAGCAAAAACCTGAGTGTATGGGTCACCTCGGTGATTGTTTCACTCAATATCATAAAAAGACTAATGTTTGTAATGCAGGTCTGTTGTGTTATGTGAGAGGTAAGAATCTGTTTCTAACATTTAGATTAATTTCGCCTTTTGAGAGTTTAGTGTATTGCAATTGGAAAATTCTTAGTAATCCGGAAACTTTATTGAATTCTGTATGGAAAAGTAATACTAAAACGCGTGCTTGGTTCTGATTCTGAAGATACCAACTGAATATATTTGACTTTGTACTGAAACCAGTTTCGGGTTTTGGTTGGCTTGGGCGGTGGTGAGCTATATAGTCTAGTAGAAGCTGTCCGACATTCTACAGGAACAAACTGCTTCCATTCTGATCACGACGTTTAAGAGTAACCTGTGATTTCAGCATAATTGGCATTGCTGTGTCAGAGTGACCTGCCACTCCGTGATCAGGACTCTGATGGTGGTGGTGGCAGGCTGGCCACAGTTCCGATGTTCAGGTTCCTTCGAACCATAGATAACATCTACAAGAATGTACGGCGTCACACACCAAAACACACCGCGACGAAAACGTCAGGTTTTTCTTAAAAGGAATGAAACTGCGGTGGTCCGCACTGCAATTTTATTACGCCTCTGATTTTTTTCGCCGTGTTATCTGGAGACGTTAAATGGATTCTACAAATTTAATGAAATGTGTTGCTCTTTTTATGTGAAACGAGATTGTGAAGTATACAGCGTACACTTAATAGGCGCGTTTGGTAGAAGTTATAAACGACATGATAATATTCATGCTGTTTAATTTGCTCCTGGGGAAGAGAAATGTGGTTATTGTGAGATAGGGAAATAATGTTCTCATACTGATGTGAAACCTTCCCACTTTTAGATGGTCTGTGGATGTGAAGCTCTTCACTGGACTGAATAATTAACACTAGTATTAACCCTTGAGTGCCCTCCTCGGTGCACTGTACCGACATTTAATTCGACATACGCTGCTGGGCTCGGTACGCTCTATGGTCGTCAATGCATTTAAGGCTACTTGAAGTTAAAAACCTTCCACCCATTGCAGTAGTTGGAGCTGAAGGCCCCGAGTCGCTGAAGGGTTCAAGATTTCCATATAAATCAACATCAGATTCACACGCGATGCCTTCCTGTCAGTTCTTTCTAGGATTTTTTATTTTGGTGACAGTTCAAACCTGTGTATTTAATGTACAAAAATGAACGTTTATGACTTAGTTTCCGTCGTTATTACATAAGTTGATAGGGAATGAATATTTACATATTTATTAAACACATTACGCGCTTCAGGGAGCTCTGCTATAATATTACACTGCTTTAAAAGTTTAAATAGTTTCTGATATCAAAACGTTCTAAAACAAGTCAGGATTTTTTATGTTATTAATGTGCGAGGATGAATAAATTATGTTCATAAGGACTGTTTTTCAGTATTGAAGTTCCTGAGGTTTAATTACCTTGCAGCAAAGTACGCTGGCTATAAAGTATGTGCTTTACTTATTGCTCCAACTTTTGTTCTAAACACTTTTCGCCCCGATATGTACTGAAAGACTTTTTCTCTCCGACGTGCATGCAAAAGCTTATTTATTGCTTCATGTAAAGTAAGCGTTAAAATTGTCCAAAATAAATAAAAATTGGCTGGGCAGTTGTTCTTAAAGTTTTTCAGTATAAACTTTCATCAAAGCTCTTTCCGCGGTTTTTGAGTTATACATGTTCGTACGGATGGACGCAGCCATGCCGCTGTGCAGACAGGGGATGACACAGTGACAATCCAGGGTTAAACGGAGGGTAGTCCCTAGAAAAGAAGGATAAACTGAACACAGTTACTACTACTACTACTACTACTACTACTAATAATAATAATAATAATAATAATAATAATCCACAGGCATGCAAAGGCTTCAAAACCCTGACACACATATCCAGACTGCTCGTCTTCATATCCAAGAAGTACAGGCAGGCTATTAATTTGAGGATTAATTTACTGTAAATCCAAATATGGAGGACATTGTAGTGAAACATACAATTAATTGTGATTATTTAGCTACAATCGTTGCCGTCAGAATCATAGGACAAAACAAACGAAGCTAGTTGCAAATAAAACATTTGAGTGTCGACCCCATCAGGGCCACCTGGTGTCACATAGCACCCGAAAGAGCAAACACTTTCCGGTTGACCTTGTAACCCCGTAGTTGTTCCTGTCAAAAGATTTAGTGACCTCTAACAACGGCCATTATCGGTTCATTGAGTCCCTTTCTAAACTCAGTTACTCAAACCCTGCAAAGAATGTAGCTTAACAGGAACACAGTAGCCGGGTTTTATAAACGCGGAGAATTATTGAGACTTTACCTCTTAAATTTATGACAATAATAATAATTATAACAATAATATAATGTCGAGATTGCATTTCCCTAATTAGAATGTATCCATTTTCTAAGTACAGTTAAACAATTCTGTAAACACGAACTTTCAGGAAAGGGCTGTGTATGTTTCAATTGTGGGTCGATTGCGAACGCTCAAAACTTCGTTTTTAATGGCCAAAATACTTCAATAACTAGCGATTTTCAATTTTGAAGATATGTCTTGTGTCTCGAGTTAGTTACGTGTCGTAATGTAAGAGAATAACCATCAAACAATCTATATGTGATAATGAGGCTTGGTTAATGGGTTCCATCAGTCAAGGTTCCATAATGGATTAGAGTTACTTCCGCAGCTGGCCGACAGGTGAGCTGGTTGCGATCTACACATAAATTAAACAGAGGGTATGCTAGGCTGTGTGAAGAATGTTACATACATCTAATGCAGCAGGAATAATTTTTTCGTAGTCCTCACCTCTTCTGCCTACTCACAGTCGGTGTCGAAGTTGTTTATTTTCACTTGATTACACTCAGACACACACCACAGTCGGTAGGACTCCTCTGGATGAGGGATCGGCCCGTTGCAAAGACCTCTACCTGGTAACACAAACACTCACAAAACACAAACATCCATGTCCGCGGTGGGATTCGAACCCACGATCCCAGCAAGCGCTCGGCATCAGACCTACTCCTTAGACCGCGCGGCCACTGGGATCGGCTGCAGCAGGAATAGTTCGTGGTTCATATCTTTGAAACATGAATATTTGAGGATTGAAGAAGAAGAATAAGAGGAGGAGAAGGAGGAGGAGGAGGAAGGGAAGAAGAAGGAGGAGGAGGAGGAGGAGGAGGAGGAGGAGAAGAAGGAGGAGGAGAAGACGAAGAAGAAGAAGAAGAAGAAGAAGAAGAAAGAAGGGGTTGTATTGAGAGACACTAAATTTATTACAAAGGATAACGTAAAATTTTACAACTCTGAAAATTTCCAGTGAATACCCCATTTTCTTCTGGTAAAAGCAGGCCGGAGGTGGGATGGGTCTTTGTGAAGTGAACGAGACAAACGTGATATAAAGTGGACTGGTTCAGTAGGAAGCAGAGGAAACAAGCTTAGCATATGGGCTTAATTTTGAATTTTCTATTTGGACGGCTGCATTAGAAGAAAATGCGATAAACGGAGGTCTATGATTGGGCGCAAATGTTGAAGCTGGCGTTGGGATTACTGCATAAAAAGCATGCAGTACGACAGGGAATTCTGGTGCTAACTCAGCATTTGTTTTGGGAAAGCCACGGAAAACCTTGATAGAGTTGGCCTGGGTTCGAAACCAGGCTTCCGCAATAACAGATTGGTAACTAACACCCTGAGACAGAACTCTGTGAAATTTAACTGAATTATACTTAAAAATGCAGTTTCCCCTACACAGCATACAGACAATATAACCAGTACACAGACAAACTGGTTAATGTTATTTAGGGTAACAATTACTATTTATTCTAAGAATCACACAAAACACATGAATACACGTACGGGCAAAATGCAGAATTTGTTACTGTTAACCCTTTAAAGACGAAGCGTATCTGTTTTATATAAGGACTCAGTGCGTACCGCGCTGTAAACACTCTCCACTTCGGTTATAAAAACCAGTCTCTTAATGTTTTATAAGGCAAAAGTTGCTGTTTGTTCTGAGATCCACACAAAACACATAAACGCAATGTGGGCACCACGTAGAATTTTTTAATGTTAAACCTGGTTGTATGTAAAGTTACCGCTAGGCTTTAAAGGGTTAATGTAGTAGTACATAATGATAACCACTTATCTTTAAAGGATTATTGTAAGCATTAATCTAGACGGCAACTAAAACTTTCCCAATAGCCTGCGTGGGGATTACACGTCGGAAAGTCCGGAATAATAGCCTGTGCGTTGACCGTAACTTAAGCTCTTTAGCTGTAAGGCAAACAGAGACTGCTCTTTGTGCGATGTGATGAAGTAATGGAGACGCTGTACCCTAAATTGCTGTCCCGGGTTCTGTCCCGCCTGTAGCTAAACACGGCTCTCGGAAGGAATGAAATAAAATAACGGTCCAACAGTATCACTGTAAAAACAGTCGGTAGATATGTACCAGTGCTTCGGAGGATAATGCCGCTTCTCTCTTCAGGGAGTAATGTAAAGGCTGCAAGTTAGGCCATGCCATGGCTCAGGCGGTTAGTGGCTGACCTCTCACCGCGGAGGCCCGGATTTGGGTCACTCCGTGTGGAATTTGTGGTGAACAAAATGGCACTGGGAAGGTTTTTCCCCGAGTACTTCGGTTTTCTTCCGTCAATTTCATTCCACCGATGTTCCATTACACGAAAAAACGAAAACAACTAATCGTCTTCATCACAGGGTTGCACAATGTGCCTCAAGGCTGCGGTGCGTCGTAGCATCTGCTGTGGAGCCTTCACCACACACACACACACACACACACACGCGCGCGCGCGCGCGCGCGTTCAAGAAGACTGCAGGTCTCAACAAACGTTACTGCAACCTTTATCAAAATACAGGGCGTCACTTCTCCAAGACCGTTAGGTAGCCTTCAATACCATAAGAACCCAAAATCTGTTTGTACAACGCAAATTTTATGAGAGCAATGGCTTTACGACAAGGTGGTATTCAAAGTCGCATATTATCATTCATTAAAGACATTTTTGGAGCTGATATTCCTCCATATTTTGATCAGGTTACGTGAGAATGGGTTCGATTTTTGCAGCAGGCAATTATATTCTTCTTCCCAACTGCATGCAAACCATTTCTGAGACCTACTTAGCATCCCATTTAATTCATATAGGGAACTCTTCCCGCTTCTGCCCTTTCCCACATTTCGTTGAAGATTTCTGCTTAATCAAGTACAAGAACAACAGTATTTTTGCCTTCACATTTCATATAATAATGCAGCAAGGCATAAAGTACGCGTAATATATTATTTAGATAAATATAACATTGAGTCTGCACAGAAGCATCGTTTTTCCGTACGATCGCCCTTATTTCGAAAGCACTTACTCCACCGGGCCATACGTTTCTATATGCCGCAATGAACAAAACATCCAACACAAAGAACTGCAAAGAAACATCTTTCTGGATCCGTTGAGTATTCAGCATCTCTTATCAAAATATGTGACCGCTAACACCTGGTTCTTCACTTTTAACACTGTATTAGTTTTAAAATGCGGCTTTATGTAACTAAGGAGACTTTAACGTTCTGCGTACGAGCATACTGTGCCTTTAACGTATAAAACGCTATCTGTAGGCTAGATGTTTTGTTTTTGAGTGTCAGTACTAACTCGCAGAATGTTATTCGCAATTCAGGAATTTCACATCGAAATTAACATCAGGAGTAAGTGCAAGAAAATTGTTGGTTAGATGATTAAGGCCAGATGCGTGCAGATGAAGATGGTGATCAGTTATGGACGGCGAAACGGGAGTTTCTGAAGGTCAGTGCAAACACGCGTTTCGTGGGAGTCCACACAGGGGCACGCGAGCCCCTTGCACGTCTGTTTAGCTTTTAAATATCTCTTAAAAACATTTCGGCGACTTTTAAATATGTCTGTATTCAAGTTAATAATGTTAAGAGTCTCTACATAAGTTACTTCATAGAATGGAAGTGGAATCTCTTAAGATATTACCATGTTACAAGTTTATGTGCCTGTAAATATCATTAAGTGGATGTCGTTGACTTTAAAATGTCCTTAACACATATATTTAAGGTTAAAAGGAGCGCTAAGTGTAAGACAGTGACGTTAAGAGTCTCTAAAACATAGCTAGAGACTTGAAACGTTATTTTAACGAGGACAAATTATGATAGGTACCGCCTCCTGTGGGGGCACGCCGTGGTGCAGTTGGTTGAGGTACTGCGCTACAAACCGGAAGGTCGCGGATTCTATTTTTCATTGACATAATCCTTCCGGCTGAACTGTAACCCTGGGTCGACTCAGCCTCTAACAGACATGCGTACCAGAAATACTTCCTGGGGGGTAAAGGCGGCTGGTGCATAGGACTGATAACATTACCACCCTCACGTGCCGATTGTCTTGAACTATGGGAGCCTCAACCTCTTGGAATCCTAACGACCTATCCAGGCCTGTAATGGGATAACTTTACCTTTACAGCCTGCTGTAATATTCAGTAATCTGTACAGCACAGAGTATGTTTATATTTCATGTAATTCTCACAACAAACAGTGATTATTTTCCTAAACAGCAAGAAATTGTATTTGATATGAGTTAATATTGGTTAGAAGAAATATATCAGGCTTTTGAGGGTTAGTAATCGTTTCCTGGCTTATGAATCTATCTGGAAGAATGTTTCTAGCGTTAGGATATCCTTAGCAGATACGTGTCAGTGTAAACTAGTTCTACATGTTAATTCATATTCTTGGCTCTTCAGTGTGTTGGAATTTATAACTTAACAAATATCGAGAAAATGTGTGCGTCATGAAACTTTACACTTTACACTTTACTTCAGAAGTGTTAAGCTCGAATATCGTCCAGAACACCCGTTATAGGGCCTGAGATTTCTGTGACTTTGCTCAGTTTCTCAAGGAAAATACCAGATACTTCCTAAAATTCTTCATTTTATCATCCACCAGTCACTGTATCACCGACGCTATGTAATCAGTATTTGGTGAATTTTGTGCGTTTTTTGCCAGGGAAGAATCTTTATCCAGTGATAATCCCGTTAGAGAACTCACGGCAGTGTATTTAAGTATCGACGCGCATTGCCATGACGAGCGATGTCTGACCTAGAAGGATGAAACTTGATACAGAAGAGAAATCCTGTAATAAAAAGTGGCCATCGCGTCCAATTAAACGACTGTGCGTTTGCTATCCTAACGGTAATGCTGCATTCCAAGCGGAGACCAGCCGGTAATACAGAGTCACCACGTTTCGTTATAAAAACCTTTTGTCATGGCCAGAAATTGACCGGCAGGCCGACATATCTCTTTTCTGGTCGTATGACTCTCCAAGTGTTTGCACTGTGAAACTGTACTTGTATATTTCTATGTATATTATTAACGTCCTCTAAACATGTGGGTCAGGAAGCAATAAGAGGTTTTGTGTGGAAGAAAGGAGTTTGATATTTATTAGTTATGATAGGAAAGGTGACAGTGATAAGAAATGCCTAATAAGAAATCTGCAGCTTTGGTTATAAGTGAAAATTTAGCAAAAGATTAGAGATAAAATTGTAGGATGCATTGCTTCCATAGAATTTGACACACTTGTCTCTCATCACTTGTCCAAATTTTTCTAGTTCCTTGTTCCAATGTTGCCTCACACACTTGCTGTTCTCAGAAATCTGTCATGTGCTGCGTCTAAACATTTCTTTCCGCCAGTTCTTAATATCTGCCTCACTTCTACATTTAAGGACTTGTTTAGACACTCTAGAATTTGTTGTACATTCTTCCTCCTGTTCTATACCAAAGCATCTGTTCATGTATCTATTTAAAATTGTGTAACTTATAGCTTCTTCATACATTTATAAGAACCGCTGGGTTATGAATAGCTGCTGATAATTATGATTATGGTGATGACGAAGATGTTGTTGATGATGATGATGATGATGATGATGATGATAATATCTCGCGGAAAATGCATCTCATAGCAAATCCAAAGGACAGCAGTGCTTGAAACACATCGTGCGAGTAATTTCCGTAAATTTCTCAATCATGTAGAAAAATTGTTGGCAAAATCTGTATTCATCTTGATAAAAACTGTAATTATAAATTAGATAGCCAGTGTAACAGCTGAGGATGATTGATGATGATGATGATGATGGTGATGGTGATGATGATGGTAGTGATGATTTTAGCCTTGGTAACAAATTGTGCTTTGCTGGATAAATGAATACAGCGCAGGGCTAAGGTATTTAACATGTTGTATTTAACATGGCTGTACCTGAAGTGTGCCAGCCACGTCTTACATATATGGAGAAAAATCCATCTGTTGTAAAGGCAGCCGGAACGCCAAGCAAATCTTTATCCATTGTCTTAAAATACTCTGAATTTTACTGCCATCACCAGACGTCATGGTCAAGTGAATATCACTCCTGCGTAGTAAGCTGAAGGTCCCAGTTTCGAATCTCCGCCCATAGGCCTGCGTTCTTGACTGAGAATTTTTATGCTTTTCTTCAGTCCCTCCTGGGAAATTGATACCATGACAAATGAGGTAATGATTGCATGCTACCTCGTCCTTTACAATTCATTGTCAAACTGCCTTTAGACGATTACTTTCTTCTGGGACGTTACACTGTGTACTGTACTGAAATCTACCAACATTTTAGAGGAAGTTGCTGCTTCCATCTTCGGAGTAAATTTAGAAGCAACTACATGGCATCACATTCCAGAAGACAGTTTGTTTGCTGTCACCAACTCGAGAACTTAAAACATCATATCCAACCATTTGACACTGTGTACTCTGAGCTATTGATAGCGTAGTTAAATAAGCAGTAACTAAAATTTGCCCTAACAGTCTCTATACGTCCTGGTTCTTACGTACAGGAGTAACTCTACCTTTATAGTTACACAATAAAACTAATAATACATATAATATTTAATCTCATCTGTCATCAGTAGTGACAAGCTCATCTCGAATTAGCTCTCTGCAGCATAAAAACCTTTATGGCATGAGATGAAAACGTCCAAGGCCATTAAACGCTTCCTTTTATGTGTTCTTTATACAAGAGCACACGTTCATTGTGCGCGGAATATTTAATCTTGTTGCGAGCCATGTCCGTTGCCATGGGAACAGTTCCAGCTTTTGTTTTCTGCAAATGTAACTCCCACACTATGTTGAAACTGCCAAGACATTAAGATGTACGTTTGTTTTGTTTGTTTGCCTGCTTAAAGATATGAGACCGTGTATTCTGGTAGAAAATTAGCAACGTTTTCGGAGGTTGAAAATAGAGGCAATAAGTTCCTTCAGAAACGTTCACAAATTTCTGCCAGACTGTATGGCGTCTTATCACAGAGTACGGTAAATTTCAGTCACAGCTGTGAGAACCACATGTCTCGAATGCGCTTCTTTATTTCCTTTGTCAGGCCTTTTGAAGTGGTTGTATCTTCTCCTGACCTTGACATCCGGACATTTACCTGGAGCAACTGAGGACGACTAACAGAAATATCAGGCTAGTTACCGAGCCAGTAACTTCAAGCGGTAACGATTTTGACATAGAGTATAAGCTGCGATGTCCAACACTGGACAATTTTTGAAAGTTCTGTTAAACGAAAATTAACTGACAGACCCATTATATTTTACTCGGTCATCAACCGGCAGCACCCGTCACTGATTCCGAGAGTTCGGACATTGAGTACTGGAATTTTGCGTGATTTCAGACTTCCACCATTATATAGATGATATCTACGCTCTTCTGGTGTGTTAGGCACCGTTTATTAGTAGTCCTGCAGCGACGTTGGGCAACAACGTATCGGTCCCATCTTCAAGGGTCAAGAAGTCCAATAAGAAAGCTTTCTTCTTGGACTTCTTGACCCTTGAAGATGGGACCGGTAGGTTGTCCCAAAACGTCGGTAACGAACTACTACTCAACGCTGCGTAATATCCCAAAACGTCAGTAACGAACTACCACTCAACGCTGCGTAATATCCCAAAAGAGCGCAGATGCCACGTACTGGAATTCTTTCTCTTTTTTAGATTGTATAGACACACTGATACGTCATCTACAAATAAAAGGGTGGAAGGTATGGCAGAAAGAACAGGACAGGATATAAAATGATAAATGAAATATTTATGCCTACCAATGAGGTTGCTAGGTACGTTAACCTTTATCCTGCTAAGGTGGAATATATGGTGAGCTGCCAATAATGCCAGCACCGCTAATGTGTAATGTTTGGTGACCTACATTTGGCAACGCTGAAAGGAGCCTCTTTGTCTCTCTCTCTCTCTGCACACTGTCTCAACACTGAATCAATCGTGAAAGACGTCCTATGTCATATCCGTGTGCACACACTTACTCGGCTACCAACTAGGCCCTTAAGGGCCTAGTTGGTAGCCGAGTGGTGCTGACATTATTAGCAGCTCACCATATATTCCGCATTAGCAGGATAAAGGTTAAGATATATATTAGGTAGAATACAACTTTCCAATATGCAGAAAATTACGAGATCGGACAGCCGTTTGATCAGAGAGGTGCAGAATATTGCAACTTCTACTGCATTTAGAACGTGCCTGTCTGGAATCTTGGCTGATACGACGAACATTATGACTGATCTTTTTCGTGGTTTTCCTCAGTCGCTACGTGCGAATTCTGGGATAGTATCGTAGATTAATCCACGATTACTTCGTTCTTTATCTATTCATTGACTGTGCGTATTCATCCTGATAACTGATGCCTTGTAGGTTGTCAGTTCGATTACCGATGGTGTCACTGGAATTCTTCATTGACATAATCCTTCCGGGCGCACTATGACCCTGGAGTCGACTCAGCCTGTAATAGAAATGAGTACCAGGAATATTTTCTGGAGTTTAAAGGCGGCCGGTGCGTAGGGCTGACAACCTTACCACCTTCACGTACCGACTGTCTAGAAATTCTTTGACCCTCAAACTCCTGGAGCCCTAAGGGCCTGTGCAGGCCTGTACAATGAATGCTTTACCTTTATACCTGGTGCCTTATGTTTTGATTTACCGATGGCGTCGTTAAACAAATATAAATTTCTGACCGATTGGAACTCATTTATCATTTGCCCATTTAACAAGAACACGGCATCAGTGCGTGAATTTATTCGATATTTTGTTATACATGCTGTACATCTTATGAAATCATCCTATGTATTAGGGAAGTAAAGAAGAGTCCTGGAGATGGAAGCATTATGTTACTCCGAAGCCTCTTTTACACAGCAACCTACAACAAAAATGTGGTCTAACCCAGAGGAATACAGTATGAGTGTACGTGGATACAAGTTTCCACACAACGTATGAGAAAGCGCTAATGAATAATAAACAGTTAAACCGGTACAGGCATAAAAAAGAAAACAGACATGCACATAAATTAAAGAAACGTACGGTGGGCCTTACGAAGTTTCAAACTAGAATTTGCCTGAGGAGAATTAGGAGAAGTCAGGTTAAAAGGGTTTCAAATTCCAGGCCTCATAATACGTTGAACTCAAATCTGTGACGGTGAATGTCGTTAACAAGACATCGCTTTACAAGATAGGCATATCCTACCTTGCTGACAATCTACAGAACACTGGTTACCATTTGTACCACGTATATATGGGTATAATATTTGTTTATTCCGAGCATCTTATGAAACACATACATATATTTTGTTGGCTAAGTGAAAAGATTTTAGATGTTACAGCGCGGGATACATGCAGAAGCTACTCCGCTTTGCCAGCGGAACTAGGTGAAGTGTGAGACCGCTAACCAGCGGATTACCGCAAGATGATTCGCTTTTAATTTGCAGCCTTCTGTCGCCGACAGCTCCGTACCGCTATATCTCTGCGCAGAGGAATTCACCAGAACCGTCACATAAATTGTTCTTTAATTATGAAGCGACGTTGATGTTATCGCAAATTTATTTTTGTGTATAAAATCAGGACTGCCATCTGCAGGACACGCCGTACACTTTCCTTATCGCCAAAGTGACATGAGTCTCCAATATGCCTAAAGATGAAGACTACTGCTTTCTGAATTGTGACACCGTGCAGTTTGGCAGCTCGCTAGAAAAGCTTCGGAAAAATTTACTGCATCCTTTTTCGTGGTAAAAGAGTAAACCATAATGAAAACGTAGGGTGTCGGTGTACAGAGACTGTTGGAGATCCAATGAAAGAAGGTTAGCACGAATTTTCTCCATCCCGGAAATCTGTGGATCGAACGACTGGGAACTGTACACAGTCCTTGAAAAATAATTTGTTTCACCTTCTTCCCTTCTGGTGTTTATTTTCCATGTCCTTTCTTAAAAAGTCTGGGCCCGTTAATTTAGAAACAGCCGTTTCCCATTAGCTTGCATGGAGCCTAGTGTCCTCTCTACACCACTTCGCATAAACACGTAGATAGATTTATTAGTTGAGTCAGACATACACGATATTATAACGCTATGTACTCGTATGTGGTGTCGCCGCCGCTAACACCAGGTTACTTTGCAGTGCCCAGGTCACGAAGCTTTATTAAGTAGAAATCCTTGCTAACAAAATCTGATCTACTGATCACTCACGACCATAATGCTCTCTCCTCTTCATACCGTAATTTGCCCGTGTGCTGTCTCTTACATTTAACCTTGTGTAAAATTATGACTTAATTTCTCAGATCGCTAATTTTGTGCACCCCACACTTTTCTTTATCAATAACCACATTTTTCATAAATTTTTTCCTCCATCTCTTCCACTCCGTATATCTACACTCTTGTTTCCTTACGCGCCCCATTCTTCTTCCGTGACGTAAAGGCAGCAGCTTCTTCTAAAACGTATGTACATTTATATCAGATTAAAAGGAGTTACTTGCCTGAATATCAAAATCTTCATTATCATTGCCTAGAGAACCACAATCCTCGCTCAGCTTCAAGCCCTTTGTTACTCGTTGTGAACAAACTGAAGAGTTTTTTCGATCCATAAAACTTGCATGTCTAAGGATTCACATTCTATTGTTAAGCATTTTTGTAGCAGTTAGTAGTTGGTTTTATTTACAAATAGTGTTGGAATATGACAACAATATGGCGGTGGATGGTAGCTATACATCAGACGATATCACGGTCTCAAAATAAAAAAAAAACTCTAGAAAGGGGCCTTCTCTTCTAGCAAGCAGTCCCCTAGAGCTTCTCCAAACTCAGAATGCATATTCAGCAAACTGTGATACCGTAATATCTATCTAGGGTTACAGTATGTAAGAATGGATAAGTAGAAGAGCTGTCGGTAGAGATCATAGCATGAGATTGGAAATGTCAAATGTTACAGTTGAAATTGCAATGGCTTTTATACTGCTTACAAATACTGAGGGACTACAGTTGTACAGGCTTTAGCAAAACAAGGACGTTTCTTTTACGCATATTTAACCCGTAATTGAGGATGGGATTCATTGTCTTCTGTGTATGATGCAAGGTCTTTCTTCAGCCGTTCATTATGAGATTGTTCCAACCCATTCATAGAATTCGGGAGTGTCAACACCACCCAAAAAGCAGCCCGACTCTGGGCGCTATCCCGAGCCACCTAAGTCCCATGTAGACACAGAAATTATTTTTAAAGATAATTTTTCTTATACGTCTAATTTATCTCTCAAATTACGTAACTTTATAATGTGCAGCGCCCATTCTTGCAGCCAAACATGATACTTAATATGTTTATATATCATAAACCTACGTATAGTTATATATAAAATATACGTTTTGTGCTGTAAATAACATCCATTAAATCGTTACATAGATTTGATCTTATATATACAACAGCTATTAAGTACTGGTCACTTATACTTGTGACAGTTACGGAGTGGAATAGAGCATTAAGTTGCATAGTTACTAATTCATTGTAGCCGGGAATATTAAATTTAGCGTGTCGCTTTAGATCATACGTTTTATATTTCTGTCCCTGTTATTAGAAAGTAGAGAACGAAGCAAAAGAAGGAGTTGGACCAGAATAAGAATGAGCGAATAATTTATTGTAATTAAGTGGCACACCCTGTATTAATTGTATCGAGCTAGGTGGCCGAGGTCATTAGACCGTGACGGTAGCGGAAGGTTAGTTTCCAAGGTTTCCGGTTCGAATCTCCCTCAGAACATGAGTGTTTGTGGGTGATATTAAGTAACAAGTGCCACACGTCACGCTGTTCAAACAGAAAGGCATTAAATTACGGAAGAATAAAAAAAGCAGCAACCGTAGACTGCGTTGTGGTCAGGATCCGTGGAGACACCTGCTTTAATTGCAAGTAATAGTTCATGTTACGCTAGGCGTAGATGGGAGGATAATATTAAAATGTATTTTAAAGACGAGAGCGAAGTGTGAGATCTGGATTTGTCTAGCTCCGACACGGGCCAGTAACGGGCTTTTTTGAAACAGTTAATGAACCTTCTGATCCATATAATGAGAGGATTTCGTGAATCCCTGAGGAAAAATTTGTGTCTCAAGAAGAAAGCTGCTCTGTAGGATTGAATAGTTAGTTAACGTCGCAAAGAACGGAAGCTACAGACTGATCAGGCTGCGTATGGTTACCGAAGTTTCGGAGGAATATGTTGCCCCTATCTTCAGGGTTGAAGACACCAACTAGGAAGAAAGAAGGACGATGAATTGCCTCTGAGTTCTTCCTTAAATCCAACCGATATTAACCCTTTAAAGACGAAGCTTATCTGTTTTATATAAGGACTCAGTGCGTACCGCGCTGTAAACACTGTCCACTTCGGTTATAAAAACCAGTTTCTTAATGTTTTATGAGGCAAAAGTTGTTGTTTGTTCTGAGATCCGTAGAAAACACACAAACGCAATGTGGGCACCATGTAGAATTTTTGAATGTTAAACCGGGTAGTACGTAAAGTTACCGCTAGGTTTTAAAAGGTTAATATCTGATTTGTCTTACGACCTGATATTTATTTCAGAATGCGCCATCAGAGACTCAGTTCAGTTGCCTGGTCGTGAAGTCCGTACACCTGAAATAGAAAGTAAAGTAAAAGTTAGCGTAATAAAAATGTTTGTGAGATTTCATTTCCTCGCTGCTCTCACTGAGAGGAGTACTGTACGCTGGAGTCTGACGCCTTGTGGTTTGGTAGAGAAGTACCAAGCTGTTGGAGGATAAAGGTCAAGCACCAGGTTCCTCCGCAGTTTATTTGTTACCTACCAAGTTACAAGGTGTTACACTGCAGAAGGCCCTAATCTTCAACAGATAGTTCAATCTCATATTTCACGAGGATGACTCAAATGTAGCTTATTCTTCACGTAATAGGAAATGGCTGGAAAGGAAAAACTCTTAACTAAAGCTGTCGCTTACTTAGGATCTGATTTTTAATTTCGCAGTCTATCTTACGAAAAGTACGTAGATTTTCCGAAGCGAGTTCTCCACAGAGTATGATCTAATGCGTGCTCTTTCAACTCGCAGGATCCTCTAGTTTCCTTAAGGTCATCCAGTAGCTGCTTATTCTTCTTCCTCGTCTTCCCGTCACTTCTATCCTTTCTTTTATATTCCGTTCAGTAACGTGTTTTAGAAGGCGTTTCCTACCCAAGATGTGACCAATCAAGTTAGTCTTCCATCCTTATATTGCATGTAGGACATTCCTGTCCTTCTTGACTCTGTGAAATACTTCATTTCTCACACGATCAGTCCAACTGATCTTCTCCATCCTTCTCCAGCACCACATTTCAACACTTTCCAGGTATTTCTGATCTACTTTCCTAAGTGCCCAGTTGCAGCACTTTACTGCTTTCTTCCTTAAACTTAAGTCCAATTTGTTGGTGAAAATAGTCTTCTTCCTTTTGAATCCCACTTTTGCCGTGGCAAGTCTGTATTCAATTTAATGTGTACATCTTGCAACATTTGTTATCATTCTAACCAAATATTGAAATATTCCGCGTTCTCCAGTTGTCTTGGATCTATCACCATCTGTCAATTGGAGATGACTGCCCTGAGATTCGTTTCGTTTCGTAGTCCTTCCCTCTTCTACCTACTTGTTCACAGAAGGCGTAGAGAGTTCTTTATTTTCACTTGATCACACTCAAACACACACCACAGTCGGTAGGACTCCTCTGGACGAGGGATCGGCCCGTCGCAGAGACCTCTACCTGACGACTCAAACATAGTACAAGAGACAAACATCCATGCCCCCGGTGGCATTCGAGGCCACGATCCCAGCAAGCGCTCGGCCGTAGACCTACGCCTTAGACCGCGCGGCCGCCGGGATTCTGAAATTCTCATTGCCTTAATTGTTTCTACACTCATTGCCATTTCTTAGCATATTCCAATTTCGATTCGTCTATCAATCATGCCCAGTAATATTGTTTTTTCCTCAGCCCGTAGCACGAGGTCGTCTGCATATTTCACGAATTTGTTGTCCGCCTAAGGTGTAAATGCAAACCAAAACTGATATGCGTGAGGCAGAGAACCGTGCATGAGTAATTTCAGTGATGATTTTCAGAGCTTATCTCTGAAAGTTATAAATATTTTTCTTAATCCCTTAAGACACATGGGTAATTATACGTACCACTCGTTTTAGAAAACTGTGTATTTCCTTCGAAGAGCATTATCCTTGATTTTTGTAAAGGGTTGTTTAATGTAAAGCACATACTGACTTACGAAATGTTGTTTTCATAGGATTATGAGACACTTTGTAACTGTAAGAGGAAAAATCTCTTTTAATATCCAGCATATCTCTGTGGCATATTTAAATTTTCACAAAATTTCAGTCTCGATTACGAATCTTACAAACACGTCCCGATAAAAATTGGCTGATGTAAAGCCTACTACTTGTACCCTCTTCATTTTTATGTTAAACTGCTTGTTACTCGCCCAAAACAACAGACAATAAACAAACCTCTCCAACAAGAAGTTGCAATCTGTACCTGTAGAAACCAACTGCATGTAGAGAGTGTAGGCCTGTTTAAATTCCAGCCTGTTGGCTGCAGTTCAATAGACAGCTGAGAGGCCTTGCAATAGGCCAAGACTTTTTAAGGATTGGGGGCGGGGGTGTTCCTCATCCTGGAGTAAATTTTAATTTCCATGTAGAACTCCATGACTCTGATGCAGCACTCCAACGGTAATAACCGAATTCAGGCCAAACACAGTAAGTGCTCAGCTTCTTTCCCCTGCTGCGATCAAAAGGACGCACTTTGCAAACCTGTACCTTTTCGCTTCGCAGTGCTTTACCCTGCTTCCAGTCTATCGTTACAAGGAGGATGATGGGGTATTCCCTGAAAATATTCCGAGCTTTAAAATCTTGTTTTCCTTCAATAAATGTAGTGTGACAACCCCTTTCCTCATATTTGTTCTTCACACACGTCTTTGTTAGTCGCAGATTAGTAGCTTAGGCGTGGTTGAGAACAAAAGACTTCTGCCATTATGTCTCTTGACTTAACTAAAGTACCTGAATCACATAACCTTTTTCTTTTGTCGTTTCATCCTTTGTGATACACTACTTTTTTGACCATCCATTTTATTTTGTCCCCACTTAACGCTTCTGTATTTTGTCTCTTTCTCACTAAATTTAGTCTTTTTCACGTACAGATATTTCTACGTCTGTGTACTCCTCCCTTTGTTTACAACGTGCCGAGGTTAGTAAGACCAAGATGCTAATTGCACACTTCAAAACAATTAAAAATAATATCTTGCGGGCGGCGGGGCACAAGATAACAAAGTACTAGTTTTCAGTTTCGCTAACAGCCACCGGCCTGACTATCACTGTTGCCAGGTGTACTGACGAAGTTCACTTTGACGTTTATAGCTGAGCTGTTGAAGATAAAGCTGTGAATTGCAGGCATATCGTCCTGTTTCTTCCATACCCAAGTCTTGACTAGAGCAGTGTTTCTCAGCCTTTATTAGTCGTGAAACAGAATAGGCCAATAGATTTGTCTTGCGACCCCATGGCTCAGAAATAAAGATAAGTGTAAAATAAACACCTGAATCCGTGTAATTAACATGACATTTTAATTAGTCAAACGAAGACAAACACTTACATGCTTCCGCGCGAGCCTGAATTACATGCCGTGACTCTTTTATGGGCTGATACTTAGAGTTGGCCTTCATGGTGCTACAAATTTAAATTTTTCCTTGTTTTGTTAGGTATTCCACAAACTGAGAAAATTCTGCCAACTCTGTAATAACTTTGGCGAAAAAGGTAACAATTTTAGTGTTCATCATCCCGTTGTGCATGGTGTTTTTATCTGAAAAATAAAGCAACGGCACAGCACAACTTCATTCACTACTTTGTATTTTAGTGTTGAAAATATATAAAATACATAAAATCTCCCTATATGTTTCGGCTATTCCTTAGCCATTTTCAGGCGTGTGCGACAGGAACTAATAAATACAAGTATGTATCATTTTTTAAATAGGAGAAGTGTGATTTTAATTGTAAACAATGTATTGCCTAAAATGTTTTATTCAGACAAATGTGAGATCTCACACTTATCATATTTCAAATATGACACATACTTGTATTTATTAGTTCTTATCGCACACACCTGAAGATGGCTAAGGAATAGCCGAAACATGTAATGTGATTTTACGTATTCTCAACACTAAAATACAAAGTAGCGAATGAAGTCGTACTTTGCGCTTGTTTTATATTTCACATGTAGAAAAAAGATAACGTTGTTTGGCTGATCCCATAATTCTTTGTTGAAAGGTTGGCAACCTTGGAATTCAATTGTCTTTGTCAACTTTACATAACGCGACGGTCAAGGCGACGCTGCCACAATGTCACTTCAAGTGATTAGGCTTACAAAAAAGTATTGTTATTGCTTTTAATACCCTTGTCACCGTAGTGTAGGTTAGTAAAAAATAGATTCATGAAATTTTTCTGCGACCTGTGGAGAGCAGCTTCGCGACCCAAATTTCAGTCGGGACTCATACATTGAGAAAAACTGAAGTAGTTGATTTAGAGCGTGGCCTTCTCGGTTGCGAGAACGTAGAGTCTTGTAGGTAGGGTAAACTGACTGTGTCTACAGAATCCTTCTGTAGAAGGTAATATTTACTCAGGCTAGAAATTCTTCGCGTTTTATATAACGGTTGATCCTTGGTTCAAAGAAATTTTCTTCATGCCTATCCTGGCCGATGTGAATCCAGTCCCAAAACTCCGACTGTTTTTCTATTAAATCGATTTCAATATTATCCTCCAATTTACTCCTAGCTCTTCCAAAGGGTACCCAAAATTTTTATGCGTCTCTCCCTTTCGTGCTCTATACGCCATCCACGTCACCCTCCATTATTTGATTGTCATAGGAATGTTTTGCAGGGAGTGAAGTTGTTACATGGAGTGTCACAACCAGAAGACCACTCATCTCCATGGAAACCACGAATCTTGTGTAAGCGGCTGGTCATTTATTGTTGCTTTAACAATTACCTGCACACACGAAGCTGTTGCACATCTCTGTCTACAGCCAGTCAAATGTCCATACGCATAAACTGTCAGATACTCAGGTTTCTGTTTTCTGGGATGTGATGCCATCCAGTGTGGCAGAAGTGTATAATTGCCGGCACGAAACTTTGCTTTCGTCGTCCGTTAGAATTAACTATGGGGATCCCGGCGGCGGAAAGGCAGTTTAATGAATATGTATTCTGCAAATTAGAGACACTTCCCAAAGTTAAAGCAGAGATAGGTTTCGTGTATACCACTTAGTTGAATGTGTGTAGTGTTTCTGTGTTTACACAGCATATGCATTTCTTTTACTTCTAAAGTTACGTAGGCGAAACATAAATGTTGGTCTCAGCCATTCTCTCGAGATATCAAAGGACTCTCCTGCCTTCAGCACGAGGTTGGAAGCCACAAAGTACTTTTTTAGTCTGCGCACTTCTACCAGACTCTAATGAGTCCTATCCTAGAAGACAAACGTTGTGGTAGTCAGCGCCTCGAAGTAACATTCATCTAGAAGATAAGTGTAAATGTTTCGCTCACATTTATTAAAAGTACATTGCCCATTGTCTAGTTTAGTCTGGTCCCTCCACCATGGTTCAGCGACCCCTATTGGACCAGGGCCTCGTCATTATCGAGGTTTCACCATCAAACTTAAAAGCACCACAGTCTGTAGGAGTCCTCTGGACGGGTGATCAGCCCGACGCAAGGACCTCTACCTGACAACACACAACATTCACAACAGACAGACATCCCTGGTACCACCGGGATTCGAACCCGCAGTCCTGCCAGGCCAGCAGCCGAAGACCCACGACTTACACCGCGCGGCCACTGCGATCGGCTCTAGTACGGTTACGAAACAAAAATCGCGCCTCTAGTCTGTTAAAAATTTGCGTTTTACTGTGTTTGGTCATTTAATTCCGGTGGTAGAATTTAGCACCTTCTGGCGGTCCTAGCATAAGGGGTTTCTTTGATTTAACTGATGATTGAAACAGAGAGAGACTCCGAAACTCATTGCTTCTTAGGCACTTTTGCAAATTTGTGAAATTGACTGTTATCTTCTTCAGGTTTCTCCGTTCTGTCCGCATGGGACAACCCGGCTCCCAATCGAAGGATTTTCGTGAAAATTTATATTGGGTAATTATACTAAAATCTGTCACGAACATTCAAGTTTGTTTAAAATACGACCAATCATCCATTTTACGTGAAGATCTAAGTATGCCTATGATAGAAACTCGCTGAATTCTTCCCGAAATGATAAACTTTTTAGATGAAAGTTGTGGAGGAAATGACAATATACATATCCTCTCAAGTAAATTGTTCCCGAAAACTGTGCCGTTTAAGAAATAATTATGAAACATAGGCAGAACCAGACAGGCTATAGATGATGTAACACATTACCGCGTAAAAATAGTAGTAATAATAATAGCGTCGTGTAATATACGTAAAATTGTGAATAAAAACGAAAAATGTGACCCCCGCAGGTTAAACGGTGTGACCATTTTAGAAGAGTCCAGGATGCAAAGAACTGAATGCTCTTCAGTGTTAAAAATGATTTGTACATTTCTTTCCTTGCTCAAAAAATAAAAAAAAATGTCTGTATGCAGTCGTGTTTAGGATACAAATTAACATGCACTGTGAAATGGAATTTGAACCTGAAGTAAAGAAGCTCAATTCTTATGCGAAGTTCTGCCCTTCAGGCCAAGGGTTCAGAAATGCTTTTGTCCGCTCCGTCTATGTGCCTGGATAGTAGAGAGGCAATTTTATTTTTCACTGCAGCTTGACAGCCCACAGTGAACCTGATACGTAGCCAGTGGGGTGCTGTTTGTCATGCAAACATGGCGCCACGACGGGTGTGTCCATGTTGTTCCGTCACTTGCCCTACGAACCGGCTCTTTTATGCATTGTGTCGCATTTCGCATACTAGCGCCTTTGTACAGTCTACAGGTGGAAGGATATTTTTCTCTGAATTCCGTTGTAATTAATAATATTACCCCCATAAAGCAGAGTTGTAACTATATGTACAACTGTTTTAACATTATACGAACCTAGAATTCTGCCCACACAGTGTACTTGTGTGTTTTGGACGATTCTCACAACAAACAGCGACTATTTCCTTAAACGTCTTTAGCCAGTTGGTCTTTCGAAAAGAGACCGACTCTTTTCTCAGATGTAGAAACTAATTTTCAAAATAGAGTAAAACCCGGTTAAAATAACCTCGGTTTATGCGACACCTCGCCTGTTGTGTCAGATATTCTGTGGTACCTATTAATTTCTCACTGTTAACCATAACAGTATACTCCTGTGTTAGAACAATACTCGTTTATAAGGACAGAAAAAATTCTCCGTTTAATGAGGTTATAACCGAGTTCGATTCTATTAATTTTCTGATTTCCTTTTCCACAGCACTGAGCAGATTCTCCCCTTTGCTGGAGACTCAAAGCAGTCCACTTCCTGTCACTCTACCTTCTTCAGTTACCAACGTTTTCGCTTTCTCTAACTTTTACGGTAAAGATAAGGGAGCAATGCTTGGAAATATTCAGAAACATAAACGCTTCCTTCAGCGCCCCTGCAAAATTTTCTGTCGCTACCCTTCCTCCCTCTGTCACTCCTTCTGTCGTCCCTTCTGAATGACTATTTGTCCAACTAAAGAGCTGTGCGTGTCCTCTTGTACGTCACAGTCTACTGAAGAGCCCAGAATTCGATATCAAGACAAGAGGCACTGAAGGAAAATGCCTACTGCAATATGGCCACTTAATAGTCCGCCTTCAAAGCATTGACTTCGTTGAAGATTATCCTTTCTGAAAACTAATAGTTATCAAACAAGTAGTTAAACTCGCGCTTTTTTGTGTAACCGAAAGCTCATGTCGCGTTTACAAAAGACTGCCACTCATTCCATCCTACGTCACATGAATCCAGTATACGAACTCAAAAGCTACGTAATTTCTTATGATCGTTTTTAATAGTATCTTCACATTTAAGCCTAGGCCTACCCTGCGCCTTTTATTATCCAAATTTATGTTTTAATTTCTCATCTCCTTTTCTTACATCGCCCGTCCCAGCTTCCACAGTTTTATAGCACAAAAATTGTTCTGAGGGGAAATTTCGAAGTAAGAATTTCTTCATTAAGTGGATCTAAGAAGGGCTTAGAAACTTCAAACAAACTTGTTAACTTCCACTGTTAATTCATTGCTATTCCACATACCCAGGTGCAAAGATAATGAGAACGTATAATAAAGAGTTAAAGGCGGAACTCACCGAAGTCTGCTTTTCTGCATCACAGGTTTCTTACTGTATTACCATCATCATTAGCAACATTCTGTTCCATTATTTTATTTTAGCTGGGATACATATCATAACCGCACGTTTTGTTTGCGATGTATTTGTTAGAAACAGTTTCGCATCTTTACTTACAAACGGTTTTAATACGTAGTGTGTAGGAATGTTTATAATCGATCTCTGTTGTACCACATTTCTTATGTCTAACTGCAACGATTATTATTAACCCCTTAAAGACGAAGCTTATCTGCTTTATATAAGGACTCAGTGCGTACCGCGCTGTAAACACTCTCCACTTCGGTTATAAAAACCAGTCTCTTAATGTTTTATAAGGCAAAAGTTGCTGTTTGTTCTGAGATCCGTACAAAACACATAAACGCAATGTGGGCACCACGTAGAAATTTTTAATGTTAAACCTGGTCGTACGTAAAGTTACCGCTAAGCTTTAAAAGGTTAATCTGTATCAAATCGGAGTCTAAACATTTTTTGCACTGCTGTCATCTCGGCATTACTCTTACATATTTTACAAGAAGTGTTAAATCAACAAATTTGCTCCTGCTTCCGTGGTAGAGTGTCAGGTATATGATGACCTAAATTAAGTGATGCTTGTGGCCGTCCTTCCCATATTTTCGTGCGTCTGATGTGTTGTTATTACTGAACTTCGGAAATTAGGAAGTAGGGTTTTGTGGTGGCCTGCGATAGCGTAGTATTTGTATCAAGTTTCATAAAGACCCTTGAGATTTCCTAATAGGCTGAATGGAGTCGCTTAGGCAGCGCAGTCTCCTCTAAATCTTCCGTACCTTCTATTTTGAAATGGAAGTAAGCTTAGGGACCAACAGAATAACGTGAAAAGTAAATATAACCTATGGTAATCTATGTATTACAGATTCGCTTTCGATAAGTTTTAACAACTTAACTTTAAACATTCTTACAATCACAAGTACATTACATGTACAAATCCGAGTGCGAAGAAAGAAATGCTGTTTTGACCGAGGGTTTCTTCGTCTTCCTCTTAAAGTTAATACTGGAATAATATCTAAATATTTCCACGCAAAATCCAAATTTACGTATACTCAAAGAGTGAAGCTCGTGTTTCCTTTCTCTGCAATGTCACTTCACCTACGAAATTGCCCCATCATTGATAAGAAACACAATTGTTAAGCGACTGGCTCAAGTTTGTGAACCTGGAGTGGATCCCCTAGAAAAGAAAAACTTTTATTAAAATGCTCTTACGCGTTATATTTTTGTAAGAAAACAATGGACTCATTTTGCTACAATGTGTGTCAAAGTAAACTGGCAACTATTTCGAACTGCACATTTTTCATCCCGAAGTCCTTATAATTTCTCTTTGCGTTGTCAAACCATGTGTACCAATTCTGTCAAACAAAATTAGATTAATTTAGCATTTTGCAAGAAGAAGTTCGTTTGAATACTGAACACCTAAAAACCAATTTTCCAACTCACACAAACCTGTGTCACCAGTAAAAGAGCGACAGGTGAATGATACGTAGTGTTTATTATTCGAATACACAAAGTGTGGCACAAAGTGCAGTTCTTTTGGATGTTAAAGCAACTGATGCATGTAATTTACCCCGTGCTTTAAGTAGATAACGCTTCTTGTACCTTACCAGACTGCCCGATTTCAGTTTCACTTCCTTTGCTTCTCACTTGACATGTAATAAAATGTCTTCAGTTCAGATCCGGGTGAGATCCGGTCTGACAACTGTACTGATACCGCTTTTTTGTTTCTCTTCTTGTTCGGTCACGTTATCTGAAACGTTACTCTCGGTCGTCAAATGATCCAGTTTCAAGACGGCTGGAACCTCGTAGCCTATAAGACTAAACCTAGTTGGCTGCGTTTTCGGTGAAAGCATTTTCTCGTTGAGCACGCTACATTGGAGTCATACAAAACTGTGATTTGACCTTCTCAGAGCTGTCAGTGTTAGGATTGTATTTCTGTAAGTGTAAGATAAGCGGCCGTTGCATGGGTCTGACAACCTTACCGCCTTCATGTGCCGATTGTCTTGAAATCTGGGAGCCTCAACCTCCTGGAGCCGTCAGGGCCTGTTCACCGCGCGGTCTAAGACGTGGGCCTTCGGTCGAGGACTTACTGGGATCGTGGGTTCGAATCCCACCGGCGGCATGGATGTTTGTGTCTTGTGAGTGTTTGTGTTGTCAGGTACACGTCTCTGCGACGGGCCGATCACTCGTCCAGAGGAGTCCTACCGAGTGTGGTGTGTCTAACTTGAGTGTGATCTAGAAACCTCCAAAAGGAGGCGGCCGAGGCCCAATTTGGACTGCTGCGCCACAGGAAAATGAAGGAAAATATTACAATGATGCGAGCTAGAATGGCAGAGGTTTACCAAGTCTGTAGAGGAAGCGGCTGCCTTTATCTTATACATTGGGAATAAAGAAGAAGGATCTGCCCATTGCCAGGTCTTTGTCATCATTTCGCGACACAGGGAAGTGCAGTCTGTTGTTACTGTCTATAGCTGGTTTAGAACCCACAACTCATGCGTCTGTGCTGCCTTCGACACTGAGGATTTTAACAGAATGGACACGGATGGGAATACAACTTGTCTTTTACGATAACGCTGTTAATTGAAATTAGTCCGGGACCAGTGTAGCTCGGTCAGTATATTTACTGGGCTAATTGGCTCCTCGACCGAACAGTCGAAGTTCCATTCCTGACTGAGGCGTTTCTCGTTTTTCTGCATCCTTCTTATAAGGTCTTCTGCCTGCCATCTTAACCAATTGTTGCCGAGGCTCCCTACTCTATATTACATCTGTCGCTTTGTAAATCTCATCACAGGTCTCCGTCTAGTACTGAAGTGAGGGATGCGTGGAGCTGTATCTCCGCTGTGCCATACGCTTTTACGGTGTGTTGTCTAACAAAACTCAGGGACAATTTTACCTTCATTACCCTAACCAAAAGATCTTCGTAAGGAAATACATACACGTCCATTTTTGTTTCGTTTCGTAGTCTTGCCGTCTTCTACTTACGTGTTCACAATACGTGTAGAGGGTTTTTTTTTCACTTGATCAAATTCAAACACACACCACAGTCGGTAGAACTCCTCTGGACAAGGGATCGGCCCGTCACAGAGACCTCTACCTGACAACACAAACACTGTACAAGAGACAGACATCCATGCCCCCGGTGGGATTCGAATCCACGATCACAGCAAGCGCTCGGCCGCAGACCTACACCTTAGACCACGCGGCCACTGGGATCGGTGACGTCCAATTTGATTTTGATTGTATTGCCTCTAGACATCCGACTTTGATGTACAGTTGTTGTTGTTGTTGTTGTTGTTGTTGTTGTTGTTGTTTTGTTTTGTTTTGTTTTGTTTTGTTTCGTTTTGTTTTGTTGTTGTAATGCGCTTCTAGTTAATCAAAAGAATCAGTAGGTTAATGAGATACCGTTACGAAAATTGTAAGTTCAATTGGGTGACCTTGTCAGACAAACCAGTTGTTTAACTTTGACTGGGTGCGAGCGGGTGTGTCCATTGAATATCTTGTTCCGCGTTTGTGTAAGTTACAAGAAAGAACGTAATCAAATCAACGGTCCTATAGCAGGCCTGTCTTCGCACAGCCCTTCAGATATCTTGTTTGTTTTATGATCCTTGGTGTTGGAGGAGACTTCCTGTGGAAGTGCCTCTCTTATGGGGCCGTTGTCCAACCCTCATACGATAGACGAAATGGAATATTGATGGGATTATTGTTAAGAGGAATATGCCGAAATACCCGGAGAAGAATTGTGCCAATACCACTCTGTCTACCACAAATCCCACTGAGACCGCCGTGGCGAGAAGCTGGTAAATACCCGCCTGAGGTATGACGCAAATCACTAAGCCACTGCTTCGCAGTACTACAGTCTGTGTGGCATCATAATTTCCTTTTCTCTTTGGTAAGTGGAACGCATGGGAAAAGAGAAATGCATACGGAGTTTTGATGGGAAAATCTGAAGGCAAATTCTAGCCGTATTGCTGATGGGATATCAACACTTGGCCCACTACAAATTGGTCTTCCATGTTACTCATTCCATATGCTTTAATAGCTGTATAACATTTTTAATATGCTCCATATGCGTGCACATTCTCAGTCAAGTGTATAAGTGCAGCCCTAGTGTGATAAAACTGTTCTCCCTGAAGATGACCCAGCGGGGTCGAAACATGTAGGAGGTTTTTATAGTGAAGATAGTATACACATTGTGCATTTGTTGGTGATTATTACCGTTATGTATAACCTTGTACTGCAGCGGAGGATAGAACCCAACCGGTGCAAAAATTCCTAATGAAATCTTTGTTACATTATAAACCCAACATAGTCACGGGGTAGCGAGGGCAGGGAGGAAAGTCTTCCAGATTGACAGAGTGGCTGAAGAATCTGTTTGAGCTGCTATCGCTGTAGATTTTCCCCAGGTGCTCCCTTCACTGTCTACTGTCTGCGTGTCATGTTCCTAAACTATTACGTGTTTCCAGGCATGAGTATACGGGGGAAGGGAGTTTGGAACCTGATACCTTGTCAACTAGTATGAATAAGAAAGAATAGGCACAATTATACGCACCATGTGTTATATTATTTACAAGCACTTTTAGCGACAGGGTTAGGTACGGCCTGGACTGTTCGGGGATCGAATCCCGGTAGGGGCGAGATTTTCCTCACCCGTCCAAAGCAGGCCCAGGGACCCACGCCCCCCTCCTGTACGATGAGTACCGGGTTTATTTCCCGGGGGTAAAGCCACCGGGGCGTGGCGCTGACCACCCACCGCCATATAGCGCCGACGGTAAAGAAAGAGTAAAGCTATAACTCTACTCCTCCGCTTGACATTGATGGCATGTTCTAGGGCGAACTTTCAATGTTTTCTCCGTAATGTTTGTCTTTAAGGGCCGATACCAGTGGTCGCGCGATCTACGGCGTGGGTCTTCGGCCGCTAGCTTACTGGGGTCGTGGGTTCGAATCCCAGCGGCAGCATGGATGTTTGTTTCTTGTGAGTGTTTGTGTGTTTTCAGGTAGAGGTCTCTGCGACGGACTGATCACTCGTCCAGAGGAGTCCTACCGACTATGATGTGTCTGAGAGTGATCTAGAAACCTCCAAAAGGAGGCTGCCTAGGCCCGATTTGGGCTGTGGCGTCACAGGAAAGGAAAGATTGTCTTTGAGAGAGTCCATTAATTGCCCCATATTCATTGCACTGGTTCAGGTCTACCAACTTCAGTTTGCTTATTCCTAATTAAACTACAGTTTCACCAACCATACCGTCAGGCACTAATCTTCATGTTTCCCTACTTGGCTTTATGTTGAAATTCACGATGGGAAGACATAGATAGCAATTCATGGCCACATGGCTGGTCAGTCACTAAATGATAAAAGAATATGAAAACTCGGAGATGCTGTCTGTCCGTAGCAAGTGTTGTTATTCAGTACTCTGTTACAAAATGAGGACTATTATTTTAAAACTGCAGTTAACTCAGGAGTTTTTACACCACTGGCTTCCTGTTACATAGAACTTTACACGTATACAACCTTTGACCCACTTAAGTTCTTGACAGCGGCAGAAAATGTTGCGTAGACAGTCTTACGAGAATAACTTTTTGTCGCGCTTGTTGCTCAGAACCATAACTCGCTACAGCTGTTTTACTGATTATCAAATTTTAGTTCGTGACTTGAATTGCAAGTGGCGCTTGGACAACACAGACCCAGGCTTAGATGGGAAGGTAATGATGAATTGATCATAAAGAAATAAATAATGTATCTTGACTCAGGAAAGAAGTCATGGAGGACTGTGATGAACAGAGTAATAAATTTTGATTTCTATAAATTATGAAGAATTTCTTCACCAGCTCAGAAACTGTTGGTTTCTCGATGAAGTCTCTGCACCATGGACACCATGGACGTGGTTTTCCTTTTAATATTATGTTAATTTCATCTGCAATTTAAACTAACAATATTTTGCTTTCTCCTTAATTTCTAGTTTCTTATAAAATAATAGTTTATAGAATGAATATCTTAAGGAATTTAAATTTAGTAGCATACGTAAATACTGGCACATTATTTGAGAAGAATGACGAGCAAATTTTAGAATAGTCGTACGGAAAATCTCTTCTCCCGATCGAAATTTGATCCATCGCGTTTCGAAAAAGAAGCACAGACACCGAGCCATAAAACGCGACTCTAAATCCTTTTTTCAATCGTCACTGTGGTGACAAGCCTTAGCGAAGTAATTTTTAATAACCTTTACTTATCCTTCATGGAGTAAAAGATTGTATGGGTAGAAGGTATAAAAAATGTAAAATGAATTTTGGCTTACCCGGTGGTGCCGGTTCTGGCGGTATGGGCGTTGTTGCAGTCAGTCAGTGTGGGCACAAGTCAGGCAGGCGGCTTCAGAATTCTTTGACTTTTGATGTTCTGAAAATTTAAATTAAACTGCGAGTGCTCGCTGGCAGGATACAGCGTTTACCATGAATAATTCATGCTGCTACTTGAAGCAGTACAGGTCGATGGTGGAACAATTCCCTGAAGGCAGAGTTTTATCAAGCATATGGCTGCAGTCAGTCGTAACCGGGCTTCATCCAGAGTGTCATATAATCAGAAAATATCGACACAGTATTATCTTCCCAAAAATAGTATTTTGACAAATTTATCGATTCAAACATTTTTTTACGTTCTTTTACATATATTCTGTGATACATTACTCATCTCCGATATTGGGAATATTGTCGTTACTTCCAGCACTGGCAGCATAGCTCAGGACTCAGATATTGCACATAGTGTTAGGCTTCCGAAGCTGGCAGCATTTTTCGCTGATTTGACCTTGTCAGCAGGGTTCACTGTTCATACACTGGCAACAACTTTTAGGAATCCAATAATGGGAGGAATGTGCAGGACTTCTACCCTGGCAGTATTATTCAGAACACGATCACTCGCAGTAGTTCAGGAATCCGAAACTGGCTGGACTGTGTGCTCCGACACTGATCATACGTTCAGAACTCCGATACTGGCTGCAGTGTTCAGGACTACAAATTTGACCTATGTTCAGAATTCCGACACTGGCCGCAGTGTTCATGACTCCGAATTTGACCATATGTTCAGAACTCAGACATTGGCCGCAGCGTTCAGGACTCCGAATTTGACCACATGTTCAGAAATCCGACACTGGCTGTACTATGCAGGACTCCGACATGGACCATATGTTCAGAAATCCTACACGGCCCGCAGTGTTCAAGACTCCGACATGGACCATATGTTCAGAACTCCTACACGGCCCGCAGTGTTCAAGACTCCGACATGGACCATATGTTCAGAACTCCGACACCGGCCGCAGCGTTCAGGACTCCGACATTGACCATATGTTCAGAACTCCGACAGTGGCCGTAGCGTGTTGGACTGCGACTCTGACCGTACTCTTCACGTCTCCGACTTTGGCCATAATTCTCCCGGATCTGACCCTGACACCAATTCTCCAAACCTTGGTTCCTACCCAGGTACGTAACCCAGTAGACTACAAGCGCAGCTGTGAAGACCTCAAACCTGGCATATCGTTGTTTTCTTTCCTATATGCCCATATTTTTTATTTATTTAAGTTCATATCTTTCTTTCGTTTTTTACATTCTTTTACTGCTTATCTTTTATGTTTACCTAATTATTTCTGACCTTCTCTCCTTAATTCATTCTTCTCCCTTTCTCTTCAAACGTAAAGAAATTAAGATTCTCCCTGTGCTTAATTAAGCACCATGCTACTGAGACGTATGAATAATGGCGGTATAGCTCCATGTTTTCATACACTCGGCGTTAGTTGGATGTGAGCGGTCAGTTTCACGCCCTGGCTGCTTTAAAAGAAATAAACTCCCCGGTACGAATTGTGTAGGAGAGAGGCTGGGCCGCACCGCCGCGCTGGAAGCTGTTGAGAAGGGAAAAAGTTTTTGCTCCTGCCTCAGATACAATACCGCGTTTTCCGCCCTCCAGTTGGTAGCCTACTTGCTACGCGGACTGAGCTAAAAAAGTTCCGGAAAACGCTGAACTTACGAGAAATTTCTGATGGAAGATTACGTAGCGTTGCTACTGCATTACGTAGCAGCAGGAGGTGTATTTCTGTGTCTGTAGAGTTCTTAATGATTTATTGCCGTGTTTCTACGCTGAAAATCGCATTATCACGCCTACACAACGGTAACTCGAGTGCTGACATGGATTTAAAGTTTATGGTGCCAGTATAACAACGCTAAGAACTCGCTGACCTGTTCTCGTCATGCTAATTGAAAACACTGTTACAGTTGTCACCTGACAATTCTTTGCTGTGTCGTCTCTCAGATGCCACCACTGTTTGTCTTCACATAGAATACTGCATAGATTGCATTCAGCGAGCCGTTATTTCAAGAGAACAACAATAAAGCCAACCGTGTCCGAACAGCACCAAGTATTTACACTTCACATTCAGTTACTCTGTACTGTCTTTAGTTAAGAAGGTTAAATACACGTACTAACTGTGCAAAACGCGATAAGAATATAAAAAGTATGTGTTCCATAACAGCTTCCTTATGGCAAAGCACAAAGGGATTTACAGCCAAGAAAATGATGGTTACCAGGCAGCAATGTGTAGTTGCTGCAAAGTGCATTGTATTCAGAAGGAATATGGTCTAATCATGGCAAGGAGGAAGAAAGGAGGGTCCGTCGGAAAAAAAGGGAGAAGCAAGGAACGAAAGGATGCCTTTACTCCTAAGAAATATATATATATATATATATATATATATATATATATATCTACCTGGATTGAATTATTTTTAAATTTTACGAAGTGTATGAAGTGCCAACTATGTCAAACGGATCAGATTCAGATCAGATGACAGAATAAGGTAATAAGAACAGAATGGAGATGCGAGATTGGAAGTGTTCACTGTTTTTGTTCTGAATATTATTGCCTTTTGTGATGTGAGGGCATGTATTCTGGTAAAAGTGTACTAAATATTTGGACCTTTACGGAACTCTATATCCTGATGGTGGAGGAGGTAAGTTCCTCCGACATGTGGACAAATTTCTATCATATTACACAGCGTTACATTCCAGAAAACTCTGATCTCCTTTGAGTTTTCTGAAAGCGATGGCTGGAAGTAAACTTCTTTACAGGAGGTACAGCTCAGATATAGGAGCGTACCGCCTACCGTTGGTTGGGACTGCAAGCAGGAAGAATAGATAACTGTGTTGTGTGAAGAATCTCTAACGTTAAGACGTCAGCGTCGTCTGTTGCTCTACGGGACGTGTGTTTTTGACAGAGCTGAGAAGAATATTTGGACATGAGGTGGAGAAGGTGAAACAAGTTTGGAGTAAATTAATAACAGCAAAATATTTTGATCAGATCAAGGAATATAAAGTAGGCGGGGTATATGGCCCACTTGGGACGTATCATAAATTCATGTATGTAACTATAATATTAAAAAGTATCTTAACGTATTAATAGGTTACAGACCGGACGAGCAAGGAATAGTGACGTAATCCAATTCCCAGCAGGAGCAAGGGACTTTTTTTCCCCTAAAACACCCCAGATTATCTCTGGAGCCCATTCCCTCTCCCAGGGTATTGCAAGTTCTGTTCCCAAGAATATACCGGCCGGAGCCTAAAGCTAACAGTCTACTGTAATTTAGTGCCGAGGTTAAAAATGAGTGGACCTGTAGCTCCATTCCCCTCCATGCCTGATCGGCATGCGTAGGCCAACTTTACATTTAAATTTATTAGCTTGAAGATTGGATTCATTTGGCACAGAATACTGACCCGCGGATAGTGATAATTAAATTTCGGTTTCCATAAAGCGGGGAATATCTTGGCTTGCTGGGAGACGACTAACATCCCAAGGTCTTTGCTTCATTTAGTCATTTCAGGAAGATGTGCTGGTTAGAGAGGTACCAGCGGCCTGCTTATATCGTTACTACGAAGAACCTCTGTATTTCATACTATTAGACAGTTTATTGAAGAGTCAAATATTGACTATTCTAGGCTGACATTAGTATACTGCAGGTATTGTAGTTTGTTCTGAAGAATAAAGTGTTAAAAGTGAACTGGCATATGAATATGTTTAAGTTAAAAGCCAGCCAAGTTCCTGGTTAAAAGATGAAGCCCCCTTTCCACCTCCCTCCCCCCCACCCACCTCCAAACTTCAGTACGAATAACAACCGAAACTGGAAGACAGACGTGTTCCACTGACGCTTTGTCCACCACTAAGTCTCCTGGGGTTCTTGCCGAGGCTCCACTCTGAAAAGCCAGGACTTTTGATGCTTACTTACATTTCAAAATAATTCCGTTTGAATTCCCATAACCACATAATTTCCAACATCTGTAGCAATGATTGGCAAATTCCTTACTTAGTTTTTGCACGAAATGTGATTAATGTTAAAATTGCCCTTTCATTTCCTCTTGCACATTACAGATGTTACATTACGCTGCAGGTAAAGTGAAACATTACTTTTGCACTGTCGGTAACATAATGCACATTCTGACCTTCGTTTTGAGAACCTTCCTTGCAACTTTTCCAGAATAGGGTAGGCGTTGCAGTAAACCAGAAAGTCACAAGGAAAGCCTCGACCGTCTTAAAGAACGCAAATTTAAATTCATGCGGGCGTTAATTATAAAACTACAAGACATGTATTAGCAGATGCTAATTGCTCAGTTAATTAAGAAATACATGAGAAGCTCAGCATATCCTTAACCATCTTGAAGGAACTCATGTTATTGTCGCGTAATTTTATTTTTATCATTATACTGTTCTGTGTTTGTAAAGCTACCAAATAGTCTCTGGATAGCTCAGTCAGTATAGTGACTAAACTATGGACTGGGCGAAGGAGGAATCGACATTTTTCTCCTCCACAACGTCCAGGGCACGTCTACAGCTGTCTTCCTGCGTAATGGACACGGGGAACTCGTTATTGAGAGTTAAACGACGGGTTCTTGAAGTTCTTCGCTCACGTTCTCCTCGTGTAGAAGTTAATAATGCCATTGCTTACACCTACACTCTTCTCTACACATTCCTGACATGATGCTTAACCAAGCACAGGGAAAACATCACCTTGTAGTTTCAGCCAGTTGGCCCCACCCATATGGTTTTGAGCCGAATTTTGTGTGTCTTCTTTTGTCCGTGTTGTTTGTCCTGTAAAAGTTATACTGCTCGATTTATTTATTATAATTATAATAATCCTATTAATCTGTCTTCTTTCATTCTAAGCGTTCAATGTAACATCCCCTGTCTCATGTTGTGGAAATGCCTGATTCAAATTTTTGCTCCGACAAAGGCGATCCTGTCTGACGTTCTCATCATTTTCACTGTCCCTTCCACAGCTGCAAGAATAGTGGCTCAGATTAAACCGCAATCCCTTCATTCCACACCCATCCCTATTCATTATTTACTAATAAGCATAGTATCCCAAGAAATAGGACATATTCTGCCGATCCCAGTGTCCGCGCCATCTAAGTGTGGGTCTGCGGCCGCTCGCTAGCTCATCCGAATCCCGCCTTTGGTACGGATGTCTGTCTCTTATGAGTGTTGTGTGTGTGGTCAGGTAGAGGTCTATGCGTCGGGCTGATCACTCGTCCAGGGGAGTCCTACCGGTTGTGGTGTGTCTAAGTGTGATGTTAAAGGCTCGATAATGAGGAGGCCCTTGTCCACTAGGGGCTGTTGCGCCATTGGGAAAAAAAGGATAAATTCTGCAGTATTTATATCTACAAATGTGTAAAAAAGAATACTTTGGACGGTAAAGTATGGATATTTTTCTGCTGTTTGTAGAGCTAATTCCGTATGTTCGCGACATTGCTTCAGACATTACATCAGCACTGCGTCCCATACGAGGGCAGAATGAACGTGATTTTACGTACTTTATTTACAGATATATTTTACCGAATGTGTTCTGTGTTGTGTTTCAGACGGCGCACCGACGGCTACCCGTCTCTGGATGAACGGGTTCCCCTCCCGACCCGACGACAAGCAGTCCACGTTATCCAGGTAGGCTTAACGGCGCCGCAACTTACGGTTGATCCTGCATAAAGTTGTTGTCGAGTGATGTGTGAAAATGTTTTAATATAGGGGTGCACAAATTTTACAGAAATGTAGGACCCATCTCAAAATTCTAGGCTCAAGAAGGGTTATCTGAATCAAGTTCCATAACGAGGACCCAACATTTTAGCGACCACTGTACAAAATTTAGTCACACGAGAGGTCTGGCGTCCAGGATTTGTGCACCCCTGTTTGTCACTCTCCATTTGCCGGAATGTTCGCTTTGCTTGTGCTGAAGTCGAGAGCCTTTTGTATGAGATTTCTGAGGTTTGCACGGCGGTGACACGTAGATTACTGAATTCTCTGACGTGACGCTGATTAATCTGGTGTATAATCTGGTGTACCGACTTTTGGAGCAACCACAGTGTACTTATTTTAAGTTAATGTAACTGCGTTTAGGATTTTATGCTGTGTTGTCTGATTGTATTTTCCTGATTTTTCGAAGCAACCTGCAACCTCTTTTCTTCAGGTTTCATTTTTGCGCATTTAAGAAGAAGGCAGGAGGTTTCCCTAAGACGTCACTAATTTTCTATTTGAACGCACGGCTTCACGTGTTAGGAGACTGTAAGCTTTGTACTAACCACAGTGAGATCTTCAAATTCTCCACAAATATCGCTTTGTGCTTTTGTGTGTCTCGGTAACGGACAAGAACTTCCCTCCGTTGATCATCGATGACTTTGTGTTTTTCATGTCTCCTCCCCTACTATTACATTCATTCCATCTTGGTTGAATTTTATTTTACTGTTTTGCAGCGACAGACATATCGATTTGTATTTTCGTTATTCCTTGTCACATTAATTAATCTCTAAAATTTTATGATGATGTGTTATTAAGATGTCACATATATTTGACCCTTTTCTTCGTCTCTTTTTTATTAAAGACACACAACATATAGGAAATTCTCACTGCTTCTATCATAACGTAAAATAAAATCCGAATTATGTGAAATATTCTGTTGGGTTCATACCTCCAGTGTCCACCTCTGGGCCTCCACGACCTGTTCTAGCAGAACCTTTACATTTTACTTTCTTTAACTCTGTTGAGTCCATTGGATGGGGACAGAGATTAGCTACTTCCGATAGACCAACTACGGTAAGTCTGATAACTTTCGTGCTTTATGACACGATGGAAGCGAAAGCAGTTTCAGAAACGTCGATGGAAAAGTAAAATATACGCCACGCATATTGAGATCTGTACTGTTTTACATTTCGGATGGATCGAATATTACGGCCAAGTGATTCTACACGTTAGGGAATTCCCGGATTCAAGTCATTGTCTGGACGCAGTTTGTTCTAAACACGGAGCCTAATGTTTCCGTCAGAAAGTCCATGAGAATTCCAGGATGCTACCACAGATTAGACTCCGATGATTTCTTTCACCTCCTTCCCAGTTCGTTATTTACTGACCAGTGTAGCTGTCGTCACCATATACGTAAACTATTGACAGGGTCGCTAAATCCATAGTAAGTTAATAAATAAAAATGTTTTCATTTAATTTTCATTTTATGCATGATTGTTTCCATACTAATTAATCTGTGATTCCTTTAGCTATTTCGAGGAAGTGACTTCATTGTTTCTTGTGTGTCTTACAGAGGTTGGTTTATAAGCTAGAATTCATAAACCTTTTCCCTAGCAGAATGTGGAATGAACTGACGTAACCTACAACTGTGGATGATACTTCGATATAACATATTTGTTTTACTGACTTATATGTCACAAGGCAGAAAGTGGTCACAGTATAAAGGTTTAATTTAAATTATCCATTCAGATTTCATTAATGAACCTGGCCGTGAAAAGAAGTACCCCACTTTGTGTGAAAAAATTACTGTTTAGTGACACAAAGTCGGGATTGCATTCGATGTCAGGATCGGATCAGATACTTTCCAAATGTGTAACCAGTGTGAGTGAAGAGGGTTTGAACTACATTAAAAATTTACACCAGTGCGTGAAAATTGAGTGAGATGCGGTGCAACTTTATACCCCTGTGCATAAAAATGGGATGAAATGCAGTTTAGTTTTATACCCTGTGTGTGCATGCATGTGTTACAATTATCTAAAATACAGTCCAACTCTATTCTCTGTGAAGCGGGGCTGACATTGAGTGCATTTTTGTACTACTATGCATTGCAATTCTTTCAATCTGAGTAAGCACAACTCACATTATATTTTTCTCGTTCTGGGGTAATTTATGTATTCTTTGTACATATAATAATATTAATCAGCGGAATTTTTATGTTATTTGATTTTCTCGCGGCGGCGAATATTAAGAATTTATTTTAAGTTTCTTACTTGGCTGCCAGCGTCTGTTCCTGTAGGCCGGTAGCGTCGAAGTGTGGGGAGGTGGGCGAATTTTGAATTGGAAAGAAGCAATCGTGGCCATGTCAGGTAATATTCCGGAGTTTGTCTGAGAAATTCGCGCGCTATATTAATATTGACCAGTAATAAACTATACGAACTCAACTTCGAATATCTGCAGATTCCTATTACCCTTGAAGGAGTATTATTTTTAATCACGGACAAGTTTGTTTTAGCCCTTTTGCCCCCTCCGAGTCTAGAACCAGAAACGTCAGATACGTTACTGCTGAGTAAACCTGCCGTTTTAGAATACTGAGCATTATTTTTCTGGAGGCGTCTGTGGCAGATACCGTGAGAGTGAGTGGGTTTGTAATGTGTGCTAAAAATAGCGAAGCTTTGGAACCATAATATTCCTGCTGCGCTAGACACATTCATGTGGTACGAAGGCACATTGTCTTGTATAACCAACATACGTGTCTTCATACAGCACCATAGTGTACACAAAAGTCATACATGACTTGATTAAATTCACTTCAATCCTATAACACATTTTCGATGTGTAGATAATAACACATTTGCGATGCCAGAGACCTCATCTTTCAAATATTTACAAACATTGGAAGATGAGTTCATTCACGTTATGGCATTTTCAAGCTTGTGCCTGGATTTGTTTGCGGAAGAAACAACAGTTGACAGAGATCTGAGCTCTTATGGGATATTACGCCGTATATATCCCAGAAGAACGCATATTTCATCAACATTGCGGCGGAAGGCCGAAATCAGTGACTGATGTATTTTCACTAAACTTGTTGAGATAGTAATGACATTCGAGGCAACTTCTTGTATTGAAATGTGCGCGTTCTTTTTAGTTCGCACAGGCCTAACAACTGGCTTGATGCTAATATACAAATTAGTGAATGATTTGCAAAAATTCTATTGGAAAAAACATAAGAAAAACTTTTTTCTACAAAGCAGTCTCCCAGTACTCAAGTCCACCTCACTCGCATCCGTTAGTTCATAATTCTTCCACTAGCGGCGTGACGATTGAAAAAAAAATAATGGCGGCCTTTATCAGAACTGAACGTGTTTTTGATGTTTTCGCGCACGAAGAAGCCCTGTTGCCTGCAGTTGTTCAGCAATATTTTCGAACGCAGTTTGCAAAGAGCTTTCCCAGCAAGGTGGCACTTGCCTTTTAGCTCCCGAAGTTTACGTGGACTGAGTACGTTATCCGTAAAAATCTCGTCAATTTAGACCATTATTGCGAGAACAAGAGGAGTAAACTTTACGGCGTGATCTCACGCGTAGTCCTAAGAAGACATCGCGGAGAGCTATCCGTGAAATAGAACTGCATAGGATTACTCTTAAGATGTTATGGAAATGGCAGAATTACAAATTCTGTAAGAAGCTGGGCAAAGGAAAAGGTAAGGTTTGGGTGTTATGGGTTATATCGCATTGAACAATATAAAACGCATTGAAAAATAACAAATTTCTGGGCAAGTTTACCTTCAGTGACTAAGCCATATTTCACGTACATGATAAATTTAATGACCATAACACCTCTGTGTGGGGGAACAGAAAGTGTAAGAGTAGTGTAGGTGGTATAGCGACTGGGCTGCTGGCTGGGCGGTCCGATTACCATGGTGGCGTTTTAGTGGAGCGGTATTAATGTTGTTATTATACTGGACCGACTCGAAACGAAATGTGCGGACGGACAGAGAACGACGAACATGAAATATTGTACTCTGTGTGCATTCACTGTGTGCACTTTGTACAAATAAAGAGATTGTTACCTTCAGGTTTATGACACGGTATAGCCTTTTGTTTACCGACGGTTCAGAGAATTTCTACCACGAAAATGGAAGCAGCATAGCTTACTATCTACCAGACTACACGATGTCATAAGTCAGTTTAAGAACATCTATATATTCACGGTCATTAAAGCCTCAATTTTAAAACTGTCTGATATTTAGCATTATTAAAAACTTCTGTATCTTTGCTGCAAGGAATAAAGAAAAATTCAATGGAGAATGTACATTGGATATTTGATTAAGCTATTTAAATGAGATCTGTGTTCTTCTGGGATATTACGCAGCGTAGAATGGTAATCCTTTGCCGACGTTTTGGGACAACGTGTCTATCCCATTTTCAAGGGTCAAGAAATCCAAGAAGAATTCTTCTTGGACTGTGGCACTGTGTAATCGGGTAGATTTTTACCGACATTTGATTGTATCCTGCAGATAGAAGCATGTTGTCCCTGCGAAACCTTGGTAACTACCGAGTAGACTACACGAGTTTATCCCAAGAACTGTAATATAAAATTTAACCTTCCTCGGCCTCTACGCATACATAGACTGAAGAATTTCCATGTAGCCTGCTTTTGCTGTCAGGAAATACGTGCATCTCATTTCTGGGTTCCATCGTCTTGTATACCGTTTCGTGTCGTCTTGAATTTAAATGAAGCAGGCGTATTTTATGTCTTCAACTACGTAGTTGACAGACTTAGTATTGTTTCTTCAGTTTGCATACTTAACCTTTAAGCTCTTTCCAATTAAATGTTAATGTTAATTTCAGGGAAACTGTTAGCCTATATTGTGGTCTGGTGTGGAATTTAATCATAATTTATGACACTCTTCATAGCTCAATTTACATTTAGCGAAACCAGTCAGCCGGAAATTAGGTTAGGTGTCGTTTGTATTTCTGCTTCAAGTGCAAGTCATTTAGCATTCATACCAGATATCTTGAAAGTACCTGTAAAAGAGTACATCGTGAAACAATCACAAAAATCATCATGATTATATGGAACAAATTCTGAACACTGTAATAGTTTATTCGTGAATTTAAATATGTCATTTGAGGGGAAAGTTACTTTGTGGTATCATGAAGTTGGTTGCACTGGAAGATTGCTAACGACATGTCGCATTAACTCTGGATGAAGGTCATAGGTTAGCGCCAAGTAGTGGCTCGAGGGGAGTATATAATTATGTAACACTGGCTGCAGAGCCCGTTATATTCAACGGCATCGTGTATGTGTAAAACGTGTGTCTGCAGCTATTGTTTGGTTCGCAGAGAAAGGTGCGTGAATTGGATTCTCATACGTTTAACTTACTTCCTTTCCTGGGGGGAAGATAATTTTGTTTTTTGCGTCTGTCTGTCTGTTCCTCTTAATAACGTTTCTTCCCGCTGACCGATTTTAATAAAATTTGCCACGGCAGTTGTCAACTAGGCTGTCAATAGTAGGCCTATCATTAATTTGACACATCGTCTAATATTCCACAGGCAAAACTGTGTTTCTGAAACTGTATCTACTTCCTTCTTTATAAAAAAAGTTTAGGGTGCGCTGAATAAGTTTGAAATTAGCCCCATCTGTTAAACTCATCTAAGCAGTTGCGTCTCAATAGCATGACAGAAAGGTATCCATTTTCCGAATAGTTTGCTGTTGGAACACTAAAAGTTGGGCAGTGCCCTACAGAACTTGCTTGGAGGCATTGCCTACTTCGTCCTTTGTCATTAGGGGAAAATATTCTGGATAAAAAAATAATAAAATTATGAAAATTTTAATCGAGATTTGGAGAAATTAACCCTGGTCATCGCCTGAAGATTGAGTCGATGGATTCCTCCGCTGCTGGATTCCTACATGCCGTAACTCAGAAGGCTGCAATCTGCATGTTTAGGGACATGAGAACTTCAAGGCTTATGCGATAGCTTCAAGGTCTTCAGGTGGCACACGTAGGAAGATTATATCATGAATGGAACACTTGAAAGGATTAAGACCAACGGTACGATTACGACATTACTAGAGCAGGAAGAAACGGAAAGACTGTTGAGGTATATTGAGTGACAACAGGTGGAGGAAGAAAGTGTGGATTGATAAAGCTCCTGCTTTGATTTTTATTGTAGTTTACTGCAATATGGCAACTGGTGTTATGGTCTACACAGTCTGTCTGAATGAATATTGAAAGCGGCTGTTAGTCCTTCCAATTTACCTACATACATACAAATTTTTTGGGGATTTCTATTCCCCCAACATCTGCCGTCATCAGCGTTCAGCCTATTAGTAGCAACGATTTTCCTCCATTTTTAAAATGTAATTTAAACACCTACTAATGTAAGAAATGTACTCTTTCGCCAAACCGCTTACCATCTACCATAGTGCATGTCATAATCCGTAAGAAATCTTCCCCGACATGAAATCACGAATTTTATCTGAAAGGGGAGGCCTAAGAAGCGGACAGAAGAGCTATTAAAGTGAAGATTTTGAAGTCGGTATAGGTAATAGAGAGCCTATTAATAGCTATAAAGTACCAAGAGTAATGCACAAATTTAATATGTGACACGAAGTTTTTAGAGGATCAGTTTAACTCCGACATGTTTCGGTGGCGTATATGCCACCATCATCAGGGAGAGAGTTCCCACCAAAAACTGGAACGCCACTGGTAAGGTAAAGTGCTTCTTGCTATGCGCACATTTCCAGAGTCACTTCACATAAATTCATGCTCATAGAGCATGGCAGGCACTGTATATGCACTGTGAAAGTCTTTCGCAAGACTTGCACAGCGCGTGTAGAGCGATAGTGGTCGTGTATATGCAAACGAAATGTGTCGAATTTAAACTGATTCTCTAAATACTTCGTGCCATATATTAAATTTGTGCATTACCATCGGTATTTTATAGCTACTAATTCAATACAGTGCATAGCGTAAAAAAGCAGTGAATGAAAGCCTATTATCTGGGGTTCAGTATTTGGAAGAAAAGGGAGGTAGGAAGAAAAGAGGAAGTAAGAGGACCGAATTTGAGAAACAAATAAAAAACGATGTAGAGGAAAATATGGAGGAATAGAAACAGTGATGTGAAAGAAGAACAGGAGCAGGAGAAGGAAGAGAAGGGGAACGTGGAAGAAGAGGGAAATGTTTGTTCCGATAGCTGTGTGAACGGACTACGCACTGAGTAACGGATCTCTCTGCTGCAATGTTCGTGCAGTCAGCAGAAAACAGTAATATTGACTTACTTGTAGACCGCTGCTTCTACAGGCTTTGTTTAACTTTCAGACATGTTTCCCAGCATGGGTTGTTTCCCAGGTTTCTCTTCGACAAGAAGAACAAAACACGGGCAAGCGTCTTATCAATATTTTCATGCGAATTCCTGTTCCGTTCTTAGGCCTGTTCGTCCGTCAGCTTTCCATCTGTTCCTTGGTCTGAATGGAACAACTCGGCTCCCGCTGGACGGATTTTCATTAAATCTGATATTTTGAAAATATCTCGAGGTGATTCAAGTTTCATTAAAATCTGACAGGAATAATGGATATTTTACATGAAAACCTATGCACATTTATGATAACATCTCCCTCAAACAATTCTTAGATAAATGTTTTAGAGAAAACCAACATAATTTTGTGTTAAATAATTTTCTTCCCAATATCGTGCAGTTTATGGAGTAGTGTGGAAACATGTTGTAGAACCAGGCAGTTCACGGATGACAGTTTAATACGGCGCACGCGCATTGCATGCTGGATAACTAAGGCACACACTCGGAATATTTAATGCCTTATTGCTGTTCCATAGCAACAGCTGTTATGCGAACTTGCCTCAATGTTACGTTTACATGCGCATGTCTTATAGGTGTTATGTTTTGTTTAGCACTAAATGAGGAGAGAAATTTTTCGCCAATAACAAATCGGTACGTATGGCTGAAAAATGACTGGTGTCTTCCGGGTTCTAACACACGTACTCTGGTGGACGTTTACCAATGATTCAGAGTTACTTGCTGCCTCCGTCCTCAGTACAGGTTGAGTGCTACATCCCAGAAAACAGCCATATTGAGCCAGCCCCCCCCCCCCGGCCCATGAAAATCAGATCTCACCTGTGTATCAAGTAATTCTGTAATATGAAGTTAATTTGCGGTTGCATAGGTAACGGAGAATAACTGTCCATTGCAGTACGGACTGCTAACCGAGTTCAACCCGAAATGCTGGAAGACCAGGAAACCCCGAACATTTCCTTTGAGAACGACGAGATGCCCGTTAGTCTAACCCGAAGGCGACAAAACGCGTAAATGAATATTCGGAGATTTATCGGGCCATCGGGAGTTAGAAAGAGTGATGAGACGCGAGGGACTACCGTACTTGCAGATTTCGGAAATCTAAAACAGTATTCAGTATGTCTAAAACGTAAGTATGAATTACTAACAAACGCAAATTACTACAGCGTGGTGCTGTGTGTAATGTTACTTCTTACGACGACACCATCAGGGATGGCCGAAAACACCCTTCTAAGACCTTGAGAGAATTACTCATGCTTCACGTCAGAGCTGTGCTGCGCTTCTGAGTTCTCCTCGTCCTCCTACAGAAGTTTAATGTGGGAAGTCAGAAATCTGTTACGCCTTTGGGGGCTGCAAGAAGACCCACTGTGGATGGCGACAGTTATGAGACGTGGGTCTGTAGGCACGATGTCGAAGGGAAGCAGCGATATTCACAATGGAAGTCAAAATCATTCCAAAGAGATAAAAAGGCGCCACAGTGCAGATCGAATGGGAAGGACGTCGTCATTGATTTCTTCGACTGTCGAGGTGTGCTGCGTTATGGGGTTTTTAATAGAGGTCGAGAAGTGAATCAGGAAACCTGCCTGTACTTCTAACAGTGTCTACAAGGAATAATGCAAAACAAGCGACGGGAACTTGGGCGAAAACGTTGCTGGTTTCTTCACCACAACTCTTCCACGAACATGACGCTTCTCTTCCAGAAGTTTTTCGCGGGAAAAGATCGGTATTTATCCACAGTGACCCCACTACATTAATCTGTCCCCAGCAGACTTCCTCCTGTTTTCGAAATTTACATTTACTTTTAAAAGGACGTCGATTTGAGTAGAGGATGTTCAAGAAAAACACTGGTTCATCTAATAGATTCTTCAGGTTAAAATACATTTAAACTCACGAGGATAAACTTTAAATCGTACCTTTATTTTTCATTTTAATATTTAGATTGGCTGGTATTTTATTCGTTCATTCTTTCATTCATTCATTCATTTATTCATTCATTAATTCACATGTTACTTAAGAGTCTGAAGCCTGAAGTAACTGTAAATAACACTTAAAAATTAAGTTCCTACTTCGTTGTACACACTTTGTGTCTACATTACAAAGACAAAACTGGTTAACGTTGTGTGATGTGAGATTCAAATGAAATACATGAGCATGTTTTGTGGGAAAATGCAGAGCTGTGTAGCTTTAATGTAGGTGGGACGGTAACAACTACCATGCTTTAAAGCATTAAGTACTTGACTGATCCTGAATTCAAAAGGATGAATTTGCACTGAACAGCTTGCAACTCGCTTTACCTTCATGTCATGCTGACTAAATGACATTACAAATCTGCATCTGTCTCGCATGTCTTCGGTTAAAAAAAAAAAGTGGTTTCAAACATGGAATAACGGGTACATTAAGAAGGAAGTCTCTTAAAGTAAAGTGGAATTTTCGTGTGTGTGTGTTTTTTTGTGCAGTGTTGAGCAAATAGTACCCGTTGGCTGTGATAGTGAAGATTTCAGTTATGGCGCTCCGTCAAACAGGTGGTAGTTACACGATCTATCGAAATATTTTCCTAGTAACGGTAGTTTAGCTGCCGGCTGTTATGAAATTCCGTTCATTATGACAAAACTTGCAACTGAGTTCTCATGCGTTTGTAAATTGTGAAGCCACGGCCTAGCTTTGGAGGTCAGCAGCCCAATTTCTGACTGCTGCTGTCGTTTGAGACTTTGAGATTTATGTGGGATGAAGAAAATGCTAAGAAAACTGGTGAGAATGATTGCGTCTGAGAGGGGGAAACAAATGGTAATTAGGATGTTTATGCTGAACGGAATGAAGATTTTAATAGTGTTAACAAGGAGGTAGATGATAATGAAGAGTGGCCTATGATGAGAGAGAGCGTAAAGGGCAGATGATAATTATGGTGACAGTGAAAATTAGTTGAATGCTGATAATGGAGGCTAACATGACGAGAATAAGAATGGATGTGATGGTGAAGCGTGCGTATGATTTTGTGATGAGAGTGGAAATGAGCTGGGTGATAATAATGCAGGTGCTAAAATTTGTGAGTAGAATATGAAAGAGACGAAGAATAAGTGTCACGACGAAACTAGGAATGACGACGACGATGACAATGACGACGACGACGACGATGATGATGATGATGATGATGATGAATGAGTTGCATGATGATAATTAAGAGTCTGAGAAATATGAGCGAAATAAGGAGAAAGATAATAAAGGAATTGTGCAGAGGTGAGAATTCGAAAGATGGCGACGGAAAATGGAGGGCGTGTAATGAAAAAGAGAATGGAAATATTCATTAAGCAGAGAAAGATTGTGATTGCAGTGAGGTTAAAATGATGATGAAGGAAATGGGAATGATGTTGGTAAAAAGCATGGGAATGATTTTCACGAAATTCACAAATGTTCAACAGTATTGTGTTCAGATATCTTGTACCGAATTTCACCCAAATCGGAAAAAATGTCAAAATTACAGATAGATAATAATGTACGCACGTAAACAAAGCATGGCTTTAACTGCACTGATTTTCACAAAACTCACAGTCACGCAATTAATTTACCTTCGTAAGTAAACCATAAGTATTACTGCACCCATTTTCACAAAATTCAACCGTGCTTTGCAACTTGTTGTAAAGGACTTCTGTGCGAAATTCAATGAGCATCAAACTGTTTACAAACCGATAATAAATCACAAACAGACGGACTGTCTTCTTAAAAACACCTAATAAGGTGGTAATGCCTGCAAGCTGTGGGGTCAATTGCATTCATTTCACTCCGTAGCCTGTCTTAAGACAGGTCCGTAGCCTCTTCCAAAGCTTGTTCACCACAAGGTGCGATCTAGTGCTTCCTCTTTCAATTTTCAGTATCTTCACTTTCCTTAAGGTCATCCAGTAGCTGATTACGCATTCCTCCTCGTCTTCCAGTCACATCTACGTTCCTTCTAACTTTCCTTCAGTAACGTGTTTTAGAAGGCAGTTTCTACTCAACATGTGACCAATCCAGTTAGCTTTTCTTCTTTTTATTTATTGTATTAGAATATTCCTCGTCTCCTTGACTCTATGTAATACTTCTTCATTTCTCACACGATCGGTCCAGCTGATCTCCATTCTTCTCCAGCACCACATTTCAAAACTTTCCAGGTATTTCTGATCTACCTTCCGAAGTGTCTTCGTTTCAGCACCATACAGAGCTATGCTCTAAATGTAGCACTTTACTAGTTCCTTCCTTAAATTTAAGTCCAATTTGCTGGTCTGAATACACGCATGGCAGCGGGAAATCAGGCAATAGTGCTTATACTGAAATTGGTTGTGCTGTGCTCCATTATAGAGCAATACACCGGCGGGCCACAGTGCCACATAATTTGCTCAGTCAGTAGTTTATTGCACTGATTGAATTCCTTGCCGTACTTTGAATCAATCGATATGAAATAAGCTTCACTGGCCGACGGAACCCAAATTACTTTTCTCTCTCTCCAGATTCAAGGCACTTGACTTCTTTTGGCATGTAACCTGCAGTAATCGACACACACACGCACACATACATATGCAGTCAGTCTAGGCCTTAGCAAACTCGGGGATCGACTGCGATCCTTGTGACGGGCCCCTAAAATTTATTGTGCAGAGCAAAAAAAAAACTAACGTTTTGGTATATTCTCGTAAGTTAGGATAGAAAATTAAAATGTTTAACATTTTATCGTTTTTATTTACTTTTAATTAAGCAGTGAGTCTATTATTTATTTAGTTTCCCCCATGAGTGCGGGGCCCTCGTAAGCACGGGTTCCTATTGCGTGAAATCTGTTCATCGCCCTCAGCCCATCAGCGACTTTAGAGTTCAGGTGCGCACCCAGAATTTCTCCTGGGGGTGAGGGGGGTGAGGCTGAACCTGAGTCTATATATAATTTATGTTTGATCTTGAAAATTATGTTATAAAAATCATGTTGTAAGCACAACATAACATTGCCTGCAACCGCAGGTATATACATACAAATATAAGAACATGTTCCATGACTCAATCACAGTGTTCTGTCTTCTTGGTTTTTTAATTTTATTGAGTTACTTTTCAAAATTCTCATGTGCTAGTCATCAGCCGATTTCAGCGGCTGATTTCGGTTGAAACGTAAAACTTTTTGATACCATAATATCTACAAAGTCTGTGTTTATTATTAGGGAATGAGAGTTTACATCAGGATAGCAACGATAATGGTGTTAGAGTAGTAAACTTTGCCACATCAAAGAATCTAGTTGTTAAGAGCACTATGTTTCCGCACCGAAATATTCATAAATACACCTGGACCTCTCCTGATGGGAAGACTCACAATCAGATCGATCACATATTGATAGACAGGAGACGGCATTCCAGTATACTCGATGTGCGATCTTTCAGGGGAGCTGACTGTGATACTGATCACTATCTGGTGGTTGCGAAAGTTAGGGAAAGACTGGCAGTAAGTAAACAAGCAGCACAGAAGTTTGATGTAGAGAGATTTAATCTCAAGAAGCTAAGTGAACTAGAGGCTAGGAAACAGTATCAGCTTAAGATCTCAAACAGGTTTGCAGCTCTGGAAAGCTTAAATGTTAGTGAGGACATGAATAGGGCTTGGGAAAACATTAAAGAGAATATCAAAATCTCGGCTCAAGAGAGTCTAGGTCTACACGAACGGAAGCAGCATAAACCATGGTTTGATGCAGAATGTGCAGAATTTTTAGATAAAAGGAAGCAGGCTAAAATTCAGTGGTTACAGAATCCAAACCAAAATAATGGAGATAATCTGCACAACGTAAGACGTGAAGCTAGTAGACATTTCAGGCACAAAAAGAAGGAATATCTGAAAGCTAAAATTAATGAAATTGAAACAAACAGTAAGAAGAAGAATATAAGAGACTTGTATAGGGGTATCAATGAGTTTAAGAGGGGGTACCAGCCTAGAAGTAATGTAGTAAAGGATGAGAAGGGTGACCTGGTTGCAGACTCCCACAGTATTTTGGCTAGGTGGAGGAATCATTTCTCCCAGCTGTTGAATATACACGGGGTTAACGATGTTAGGCAGATTGAAGTACACACAGCAGAGCCACTAGTGCCTGAGCCCAGTGCCTTTGAGGTTGAGATGGCTATTGGAAAACTAAAAAGCCACAAATCACCAGGTATTGATCAGATTCCAGCAGAATTGATTAAAGCAGGGGGTAGGATTATTCGGTCTGAAATCCATAAACTTATTATTTCTATTTGGAATAAGGAGGAATTGCCTGAGGAATGGAAGGAGTCGGTCATTGTGCCTATTTATAAGAAGGGTGATAAGACAGATTGCAATAACTATCGAGGCATATCACTTTTGTTGACTACGTACAAAATTCTATCCAACATCCTTTTGTCAAGGTTAACTCCATATGCAGAGGAAATTATTGGGGATCATCAGTGTGGATTTCGACGTAACAGGTCAACCACTGATCATATATTCAGCATTCGTCAAATACTTGAGAAAAAATGGGAATACAATGAGGCAGTGCATCAGCTATTTATAGACTTCAAGAAAGCCTATGATTCAGTTAGGAGGGAGGTCTTGTATAATATTCTCATTGAGTTCGGTATCCCCATGAAACTAGTAAGGTTAATAAAAATGTGCCTAAGTGAAACATATAGCAGAGTTCGGGTAGGCAAACATCTGTCTGACACGTTCCCTATTAAGAATGGCTTGAAACAAGGGGATGCTCTGTCGCCATTGCTTTTCAACTTTGCTTTAGAATATGCCATTAGGAGGGTTCAGGCAAACCAGGAGGGCTTGAAATTGAATGGTACACATCAGCTTCTGGTTTATGCTGATGATGTTAATATATTGGGCGGAAGCGTACATAGCATAAAGAAAAATGCAGAACATTTAATTATTGCTAGTAAGGAGATTGGTCTAGAAGTAAATGCTGAGAAAACTAAGTACATGGTCACGTCTCGAAATCAGAATGCACGACACAATCACAACATAAATATAGATAATAAATCCTTTGAAAGGGTGGAAGAATTCAAATATTTGGGAGCAACCCTAACGAATCGAAACTCCATTCATGAAGAAATTAAGAGCAGATTGAAGTCGGGGAATGCTTGCTATCATTCGGTGCAGAATCTTTTGTCTTCCAGGTTGCTATCCAAAAACACAAAGATTAGGGTATACAGAACTATAATTTTACCTGTTGTTCTGTATGGATGCGAAACTTGGTCTCTCACACTGAGGGAGGAACAAAGACTGAGGGTGTTCGAGAATAGGGTGCTGAGGAGGATATTTGGGCCTAAGAGGGACGAGGCGACAGGGGAGTGGAGAAGACTACATAACGAGGAACTTAATGACCTGTACTCATCACCAAATATTATTCGGGTAATCAAATCGAGAAGACTGAGATGGGCGGGGCGTGTGGCACGTATGGGGGAGGAGAGAGGTGCATACCGGATTTTGGTGGGGAGACCCGAGGGAAGGCGACCACTTGGGAGACCCAGGCGTAGATGGGAGGATAATATTAAGATGGATATTCGGGAAGTGGGATGGGAGGACATGAACTGGATTGAGCTGGCTCAGGATAGGGACAGGTGGCGGGCTCTTGTGAATGCGGTAATGAACCTTCGGGTTCCATAAAATGCGGGGAATTTCTTGACTAGCTGATAAACTGTTAGCTTCTCAAGAAGGCCTCTGCTCCATGGAGTTAGTTAGTTAGCTGTGTTTATTAAGTTTCAGTTTTTGGGGGTTTAGGAGGAGCTGCAGTTCGGCAGCCCCCTTCCCCCCCCCCCCCCCCCGGGTGCGCTTCTGTCAGAGTTTATTCTCATAGTAAATTTCTGAACTTTTCGTGACAATATTTAATATTATACACCTTCTGTGCAGTTGTTTTACATACGTAAGTTCTTGTTTGTCACCAACTACTGTACTTCAGTAGTGCAGTAGTTAGTGAAAAATGAAATCTTACGTATATTTTCATGATAAGTTTAGAAACAGACTTTTTTTTTTGCGGTTCTACTTTCCTTTTTCTTTTGAAAACACAGGTTGCAACTCACTACATCGTCTAAAAAATATTCCATCAGAAGAATCAGTCGGGCTACCAGCCACGTCAGGTTATTCAACGGCAAACGAACCGACGTTTCAACAATTATCTAGGTTCTCATCACTACCCTGGTGGTTCCCGAAACGTCGGTTTTTTCGCCCGTTAACCGCTTGACACGGCTAATAGCCTGAGAGATGTTTGTTGCACTCAGTCGTCTGTGTCCTGCAGATATATATGTACCTAAATTCCATCGTATGATACATAACTGGAAGACTTAAGTGGAGATGGGAGGATAATATTAAAATGGACCTTTAAGAAGTTGAACGGGGGGCATGGACTGGATTCATTTGGCTCAGGATAGGGTCAGGTTGCAGGCTCTTGTGAATGTGATAATGAACGTTCTGGTTCCATCAAATGCGCGGAATTTTCTCCATTAGCCGAGGACCTGTCAGTTTCACAGGAAGGTCTCTGCTCCATGACATTAGTTAGTTTATTTTCCACATCTCTTCATATAGTGAATACTTATAGATAATTCCAGTAAGATTTAAAGTATCTTCTTCTCGCTTATGGCGCCCCGCGGTTTGTTTGTCACTGGCAATGTTTCAGAGGAACTTACTGCCTCCATCCTCAGGATAGAAAGCATAAGGACTTTGTCACGTCCCAGAAAACGGGTAATACTAGTAAATAAATAAATCATTTAAATAAGTCATATATTTTTATGAGTAGGCATGTGTTCTTTATAGAGATTTTCACCAATTATTTTTATAGGTTTTGCAGTACATCCAAATACCTGCAAATTTTTTGCACCAGTATATTCTTTGCGGACTGTCGTTGTCTCCCATTTTGCCAAGCTAATCTGTTTCTGAGAAAGAGACCAAAACTTGTATCGCAGTTGATCTCCGTCGTTTTGCATAAAATTGGTAGGTAACGCTCTGTGATTGGTGTTGTTTGTCGGCCGGCGCACGATAAAACGCTTGCAGAATGCACCATCTCCTTTCGTCACGCGCGCGCGTGCAGGTGCAAACCGCAACACGGAAACAACCCCGTATTAAGCATGGCCTTGTGTCTGTGGCTTCCAGCCTTACATTCTGGGAACAATATATTGCAGCAGGAATCTTCCACAGCAGCGAATCGACTGAGTCGGCGAGACTCTTTCTGCTAGGCCTACCATCATTCAGTGTGGCCGATAATTTTTCTTTTTCTTCTTATCCCACGTCCTACATTGTCCGAGGCACGCGGTACGCCACAAACCGGAAGGTCGCGGGTTCGATTCCCGATGGTGTCATTGGAATTTTTAATTGACATAACCCTTTCGGTTGCACTATGGACCTAGGATCGACTCAGCCTCTAACAGAAATAAGTGCTAGGAATATTTCCTTTAGTGTAAAGGCGTCCGGAGCGTAGGGATGACAACCTTACCAACTTTATGTGCCGACTGTTTTGAAATCTGGAGACGTCAACCTCCTGGAACCCTAAGGGCCTGTCCAGGCCTGTATTGGGATTTCTTTACCCTTTACTTATCTCGTCGTCACTCTCCTTTCCTCCTCTTCTTCCACATCATTTATCTTACTTTCTTCCTTCTCCTGTATGTGATTTCTCCTGCTCTTGGTTTCTGGTTCAGGCAACCAAATGCCTATACCGGTCTCAAAATCAGTTTTCCGTCTATCGATAGTATTTCTCGCACCCTTCGCTCTGTCGGTTTATATTGCATTGCCAGCCACAAACTCCGTTTCTCACTCATCCTGTGTACACCTGTCTGTCTGTGTACATAATCTATTCAATCTTACAAAAGATACCAACTTTAAATCTAAAATATTTCAGCCGTTTTGTTAGCATTATATTCTTATATCTAACTGCAAGTTGTTGAACATTCTCATTTCTGCACATCTGTTACTGACAGCGACTACTAATATTTTCATAATATTTTTCCCAAAGATTCCAGGCCGGCTTCGCTATTCACCAAGCCTCCTGTTCAATGGGTACTAGGGCTGACCACTCACCTCAGCCTAGTTCGACGATAATGCATGGAGCTATAACTCCTTCCCCCCCCCCCCCCCAATATGCCTTCGTGGCTTACACAGCGACAAATTTGTCCGTAATTTTACTTTTAACTTTCCTTAAATATGACTATAGTTTTTCACAGTGGCGTCTTTATATTAAAGATCATTTAATATTCGCCCTTTAAATTCATGTTTACACAGCGCATGCCAGAAACTTAAACTTGTTTTTATGCTCAATATATTTTCCATCGTAATTTCTTTCAATTTAATTTACGATGCCATCAGTAACATGCAGCAGGCTATATAGTATCCAGTGGCAAGATGATCGATGAATTGGAAGATGATTGGTGATTGATGAGTTTGACAGTATTTGGAAAGAAGCATCTGTGGCCCAATCGAAGTATTACACCAGCATTTACATTGAGCAACTGAGTACAACCACGACTTTTACTCATTCACTGCAACCGATCATCCACTGAAATTCGAACCGTGCTTCTCCCGAGTACAAGTCTAGATCGTTGCTTCTACACCAAACTGCTTGTAATTTAGACAGAACGAACGTCTGTCGTAGAAAATATGTGATAGCTCTTCTGGGATGTAACGCGGCGTCGTGAGGTAATTGTTTACCGATGTTTCGGGACAACGTATCGGTCCCATCATCAAGGGTCGAAGACCCAGAAGAAAAAAAAATCCCAGAGAGTGTAGATATCATCAACATCGCGGCGGAGGCCTAAAATCAAGGAAACGATGCCATGTTTTAGCCTATGTCCGGAAACCTTCACGTTGAGTTTGTCTTAATCACCTATAAAGCTTAAAAAATGTAAATTAGACCAGTTAATCTTGTCAACACGTTTGAGACTGTTGAACCACATGACAGAGGAAGACAGCCGTACGACTTTCATCTCTCTTTCGGCGCAGGGGTGGACAAGATTCTTTGCAGTATTCCGTCCGTTTATTGGCCATCGACTAGTCTCTGAATGTGAGAAGTAGCTGCGTGAATCTTGCTGCTTTAGTGTTGTCAATGGATGGTTGTAGCTTTCCTTAGATACTTCAAATGATTTGTACTGATCATAATTTTTACAAGCCAAATTTGTCATACGGTGTGTGTTTTAACCACCCCTAACTACATGGTGAAGCGTGCAACACGTCCGTTATCCCCTCCGGTTAGCTTCTTTTTCTGATTTCAATTACCTAACTATCAGTAGTTTGTACAACCTTGACAATATGGACACCCCTTACCGCGGAGGGCTATGACCGGTTAGGACAGCGGCCAAGTCGGAAGGCTGCTGGGATGTGGAGCAGATCGCTGGACCGCATGGGGCACCCCCCGCAGCGGTGCCTCTTGAGGGGTGGAGATAATTGAGGGCGGATGGTTGAAGGTATTTCCTTCATGATGTGTACATTTGCATTCAATGATAATTAAGGCGAGGCTATCGTTTCAGTTAAAGATATGACCGTGACCTATTTCAGGATTTGTCAGACTGCTCAGTCAGTATTTGACAAGTGCACAAAGCAAGCTGCAGCTCGTGATGACAACATAGTTCAGTGCGCTCCTTGCTGCATGGGCTGGGTTCAGTTTTCTGCAGTAATTTTGGATACACGCGGCCTCATATCCAGTAGGTGTGAGGGTTAGCACCGTCCCAACAAGGAGCTGTGTAATATTAATTCCATCTGGTCTCGAGATTGGGACAGCGTTCAGTGTGTCGTGGTCGTGAAGAAAGTTGATATGACTGTGTTTTATTCTCGGCTGGACAATCTATCTTCCTCAGCCTCCTCTTTGATGTATACCGAAATTAAAGCGGCCGCAGCTTGAAGCAGATCACATGATTCCGTATAATTCTGAGGTTAATATGGTAGTCGGTACAGTGACTAAGTTAATGACTGGACAATCCGGGGTTCAAATCCCAGGAGGTGCAGGGGCTTTATGTTTCCTCCAAAATGCCCAGCTCGGCTGTCGGGGATAACAGAGCCTTATATTTAACAGGTTCGAATGTCTTTTAGCCCTGGAACAAACCTGCCAGGAAGTCAGGCTGACCACTTTCCTACATCTAGTTCCAATGTTAAGAATGAGTAGAGCTACAGTTCCACTCCCTCTATTTGCCTTCATGGCGTATATAGGGACAAATTTACCTTTACTTTTACCCTGTTTAATGCACGCAGCATCGCATGCAGTCTCCCTAGACGCCTACGTAGCACTAGGATTAGGCATAGCGCAGGTTTATCTTTCCCATTTCTGCCGTTATATTCATGACGGGTGGTGAGGGATGCTCCTTCTGTGTGCGGGAAATGACTCTTTCGATTCGCGTGCGCTTCATGGCTTTGTCTTGACGAAACTCTTCCTTTGCATTCCTCGGTCCCTCCAGGCAGACGACAGGCAAAATGTTCTTCGGTTAGGCCACGATTACTTTTTTCCAGATTCCAATTCTTCAGTGACCCGTTATCCTAAAATGTGACGCTATGTGCTCTGGAGTGCTGACAGCGTCGTAAAGTGAAACTCAAAGGAAGAGGACAAACATGAGTTAGTAAATTTAGACATGGGTTTTACCACGGTATCATGAAGGCCCACAGGTATCGTGGGACAAAGAATTCCATACAGCATTAGTCCTGGCAGTAAGTGAAAATGAACAGTCGGCTTGAATCTGCAACTTACTTTATCTAGGTGACAGCCTGGATAAGCCAATCATAGGGCGCATGATAGACAATGGTAGGCGTGCTGTTAATGTATTGAATACTGAGCAGTAAGCTGTCCTGTTCGACGTGATGTGTAAAGGAAAAGGGAAGGCAAAACATAGAGGGAGGACAGAGGGAAGTAGAAAGAGAGGAACGAAAATTAAACAGAAAGGACGTGAAGAAAGGGAGAAAAGAAACAGAAAAACAAAAGAAGGAAAGAGAGGAGAAAGAGGGAGGTAATGAAAGAAGGTAGAAGAGAGAAAGAAGGAAAGGCAAATAGGGTCAGAATTCAAAAAGAAAGTAAAAGAAGGAAAGGAAATAAATGTAGAAATAAAAGCAAGTGATAGAGAATGGAAGCACCACTGTGTTGCCAGTTCACCAATCAGCTCTCATGTAGCCTCAATGTCCGGTAAATTCAACAAATTGAATGTAGACTCATTCACCGTTTTCTTGATTACATCCTGTACATCACGACTCGCCCAGGGCGAATGCTCGGTTGCAAAATTTGTATGGGCTTTTTTTTTTGCCATAGCTTAATTTGAATGGCAGAAGGGACCGCTTAACTTGAGGGATCCTGCATGTTCCCTTACCCCTCGTGATGATATTTTTAAAGATTATTAATTATTTCTATTTGTTAGTAAAACTTTTTTGAGATTTTAATTCAGTGTCGAAAATAGGATGTTGCAGATTGAAGTTTCCAGCAGCTTACACTCTCCATAAAGTGTGAAATTCCGGAAACTTCAACCTGCAACATCTCACTTTAAAAAATTGAAATTTACGACTTTGTAATTTTATGATTGTTAGCTTTGTATATTTACAATTTTAATATTTTAATCAATGTAACAAGGGCTGCTTAATACCTAGACAAGCGGGCTGGCTTTATTCTCCTTTGTCAGAATAACCCCTGATGATGGCACCTCGATGCCGAAACAAGTAGGAGTTTATGGGAGACTTATACTTCTGAATGTACTTAAGTCCATAAGTTGGTTAATGCATTAATTATAAGAATATGCGCACTATGAATCACAAAAAATTAAAGTAATATATTTAACCTCTACAACTCGAACTGTTAATTTGAGAAAAGAACTTCAGCGCATATTTTCCAAAGACGGAGAGACTGGTGTACTCCTGTTTCACTCTGCTTAATTTCGAAGCAGCTGCGATTGCGCTGGAATAATAGCGTGATAAAAAATAAGACATAGGAGACAGACAGACATATGTTACGCCTTTTGTTTTGTTGCTGTGAGGTAATCGCTAGTGCGTGTGGCTGGTTTTCTCAGCCACTGTGCGTGCGTAGTGGGGCTGTATAGCGTGCCTCATAACTACTGTAGCCCGTCACGTTAAAAAGCAGCCAATAGGAAGACGATGAAGCAGATGGGACATGATTGTGGCAACTGAGCTTGAATACAGCAAAGTAACTGTCTCTTGTGAAATATTGTACTAAAATTTCAGGTTACATAGAACGTCAGCATCTTTATATTAATGCAGTAGCAATGGTCCAGACGTATTCAGATGGCGTCAGGTTTTCTTCTCAAACGGCTGACTGGCTATCCGGAGGTTTTCGTATTTTTTCTCACTTATCCACCGCAAATGTTAGGGCAGTAGGGCTTACCACGATATACAGCATGATCATGTCCTTCCAAATTTAATCTGTTCAGGTTAATAATAATAATAATAATAATAATAATAATAATAATAATATTCACCCTAGAACACGCCATGGAGGCCCAGAGGGTTAGTACAGGTATAACTCTACTCTTTCTTTAGTCTTGGCGCTAGATTGGGTAGATGGACAACGCCACTGGCCGGCCGCTTTATCCCTTGGAAAGAGACTCGGTACACATTGTACAGAAGGGTGGATGGGCTTCAGGGACGGTAGGGACGGGAGTGGAAAATCTCGCCCCCACCGGGTGTCGACCCCCGGACCCTCCAGCCCGTAACGAGTCACCATACTGACTGAGCTATCCCAGCCCACAACAACAACAACAAAAACGATTTTTATTATTATACCGCCTCATTCTTTGTTACAAATTCACAGTCATAGAATTTTGGTCCGTAACCTAACAAATAAAAATATTTTCACCAGATCAACAGCTACCAACTTCCCAAAACGACTGGTACAATATGATGGTTAGAAAGCAGTCGATGTGTGTTGTGGGCTTGTGGGGAATGACTGCGTGTAGTCGGGTCACTGCGAGCCAACATTCCGGAGAAACACACTGCCCCACCCTTGAAAATTAAGTTAATAGTTTCCTCCGAAACGTTGGTAAGTACTTACTAGAATACACGGCGTCATAACCTAGAATAGCACAATAAGAACACAGAAGTGTTTCCTTTGCTAAATTCGGTTTAGTTAGGTCTAGTTTATGGATGTGTTCCAACCGGCAGAAGAAAGTTAGGCCCGCAAGGTAAAAATGGAGAGATCAAAATCCAAAAAGACGAATAACCTTGGAATGGATTGTGGCCTGTTGCTGACGAGGACAAAATTGGCTCTTCAGGCACGTTCGCAAAATTTCGAAAAGCGTGCTTTAGCTTCGTCATGTCTGTCCTTCTGTCCTCATGGAAAAATTCGTCTCCACTGGACGGATATTTATGAAATTTTATATTTGAGTATTTGTCGAAAATTTGTTGAGAAATATCAAGTTTCGTTAAAATCTGACAAAAATAACTGGTACGTTTCATGAAGCTGCATGAACATGTATGGTAACATCTGGCTGACTTTGTCTTAGAATAAGAAACTTTTCAGGCAAACGTTGTAGAGAAAATCAGAACACATATTTTGTGTCCAATAACGTTGTTCCCAAAATCGTGCCGTTTACGAGGCAATGTGGAAAAATGTGGTAGATTAAGACAGGCGACAGGTGACAATATAATACGCCGCTTGCTCACTGCATTCTGGATAACTATGGCTACAGACCCTCACTCAAAATATGAAACACTTTTTGCTTTTCCACTGCAAAAATGATTAGGCGAAAGTGCCTCAATATCACGTTACGTTAGCTGTACATTTCCTCTCTTGTTTTAAGACTTTGAAACCCGGTTACAGAGCTACCTTAAATCTTGGAATAGTTCCTTAAGAAGACATAACCTAGTTCGTGATCCATTCCTCAGTCTATACCCTTGTCTTGTCGCCTAAGTGTACCTGTTACATTTAAAACACGGTTGTTACTATACTCTACCACATGTTTTAAGATTCAGAAGCTATGCTTTTTGCCACACGGTGCATCTATATGTTCCGTGTGATTGCCACAACAGTTACAGATTATTTCCTTAAATAGCGTTAACGGATTGGTCTTTGAGCAGAAGCACACTGAGTTCTCTGAGAACTAGGAACTGACTCTTTGTACTTAAATTAGATGAATGTCAGACAACAAAAGATTTACAGTTTTCCAGTGCTACATTACACTGATCAGAGCTCCTCTGTTTATAAAATCTTGAAGAGCTTTTCGTTTCGCATGGTCGGTCGTGTAAGGTTGCAGTCATACTTCTGACAGAGAATTCTCTGCCAGGCCGTCGAAAAAATGACGATCGGTATGCAAAGAGTCTGGCAATATTGGAAAGGACGTCTCTTCAGTTAACAAAGTCTGATGAGCATTGTGAGGGTTTTGTTTAAATTGTGTCCTCCGTATGGAGGGTTTTCATTCTTGTGATTTATTGTGTCCCAAGTGGCCCTTAGTACGTCAGATTGTATAGCGACATACAGTAAAAAAGCCAGAATTGTCCCTTTTTACGCCATAAAGGCATATAAGGAGAGTAGATATGTAGCTCCACTCATTCTTGGCTTCGACATTAACCCTTTAAAGAAGAAGCGTATCTGTTTTATATAAGGACTCAGTGCGTACCGCGCTGTAAACACTCTCCACTTCGGTTATAAAAACCAGTCTCTTAATGTTTTATAAGGCAAAAGTTGCTGTTTGTTCTGAGATCCGTACAAAACACATAAACGCAATGTGGGTACTACGTAGAATTTTTTAATGTTAAACCTGGTCGTATGTAAAGTTACCGCTAGGCTTTAAAAGGTTAAAGGAGTTGAGTGCTCAGCATCAAGCCTCCGACGCCTTTTCCCCAGAAAATGGGCTGCTACGTATTGAATAGGAGGCTGTGTGGGCCGCAGAGCTGGTCTGGACGTTTTGAAACAGAGAAAAATCCGTTACCTCTGCTGAGACCGGAACGCCGGAACTTCCAGTTCGTAGCTTAAGTTGCTGTACCGACCACGCTCTTCCGGCTTCCTAGCACCAAATTTCAGGATGACCGATCAGTGACGAATTGGGAAGGATTTGGTAGAACAGTCTCGTAGCGTTATCCAGGTACTGTTCCAGTGTTTGCTTGATGTGGCTGAGAAAACCCCAAAAAATCTGTCAGGAAAGTAAATGGCTAGGCCGAAGTTTGAATTGCACTAATTCTCACGAATATACGTCTAGAACATCAATGCTCAATCACCTCGTCTGATGATTTGTGTGTAATCATAACAGAGGTACATATATTGATAGTTAAATTACTGTTCTGAAGACGGAGGCAGTAGGTGTTTGGAAGAAATTAGTAGCTATCTACTAAACCACATGGCCCCCTCCAATTTCTCTCCACATAATTTACCAAACGAAATGTAATATATATTATCTGCTTCCAGTGAGCACCCCAGATAGCCTGCATTATTGCTTTAAAAACGCCATGTGTGTCATTACGATCGCCTTGTATCAGATCCTTACATCTTCATCCCTCATCGTCAGATGGTTGCATCGAACGAACATCGCAGTCTAGGGGTTAACAATGTTGTTTCTTACATGGGAGGTTTCCCTTTGAGATCCGCCTACGATGCCCGCGTATTATAATTGAAGCTTTCGCGGTTTTTCTCAGTATTTCCATGCAAATCCTGGATAATATCCCAAATTTGGCGAAAACCTCTTCCTCCCACACACCTTCAATTCATCATTGAATGATAATTCTATTCTTCGACGTTGTATGTGTCTAGACTATAACATTGACAGTGTCACTAAATGGCATATAGCGTAGGAACTGCCTGTAAAACATATTGTTGAGGGAAAGATAGAAGGGAGTGGAAGACGAGGAAGAAGAACTAAGCAGCTACTATATGATTTTAAGGAAAGAAAAATACTGAGACATGAAAAAGGAATCGCCAGGTCACCCTGCATGGAGAACCCAGTTTGGAAGTGGCTATGGACCTGAAGCAAGACAGACTACATAATAAATTAACCCTTTAAAGACGGGATGTACTCTGTTTTATATAAGGACTCAGTGCGTACCGCGCTGTAAACACTCTCCACCTCAGTTATATAAAACCAGTCCGTTTATGTTGTATAAACCGAATGTCGCTGTTTGTTCTGAGATCCGTACAAAACACATAAACGCAATGTGAACAACATTTAGTAATTTTGAATGTTAAACCTGGTGGTATGTGAAGTTACCGCTAGGCTTTAAAAGGTTAAATGAAGTAAATGCAATAGAAAGCATCCATTACTCATTCGAGGCTAGACTTAAATCGCTGACGGCTGATAGACTGAGAACCAATCAGCACTTCAGACACGAGCGAGATGAGAACCCCAAGTTGAGAACATTTACATAAACGTAAAGTAGATTTATTTGCCTTTGTGTTAATGGGCGTAAACACATGTTATCTGAATATGGTTCGATCCCGGGAATATGTAAGTAGGACAACATTGTGTAGCTGTTGATTACAGCGCCATTTCTCATGATGGAGGCCATGAGGTTAAGTTCGTGCAATTGACATCTCAGACATGTGCAGCTAAGTGTGTCGCTTATCCCATTGTCTGCTGTCGGAAGGTCCACGGTTCGAGTACCCGAAGTCCTCTTGTGTCCGACATGTGCCTGAACACCTTCAAACCACGACCGGCTTTCGACTAAGCACAGTGACTTTCTTCACAGTGGTTCCTGGTCACTCGCCTTCAGTGTCACGACAAAGAACTCCATAGGGCAGAGTCATTATTAGGAAGCTGATAATTGCTAATATTATTAATAAATTACCCTGTGGCTTTACTCTAACAGTGGTGACAGTGAAGGAAACGAGTACAGTACATTTCTTTGACAATGGTGTCACATGTAAGATATCACTAATGTGTTTTAGAACTGTTTCCATTGTCACTGATCACACAGACACGAAGTTTCCAAAACAATTTGTTTTCATACTGAGGACGAAAACAAATTTTTTTGAATGACAAAATAGTGCTAAAAGATATTAGTGGTATATCGAAAGAAATGTACTCTCTTCTGGGAGGTTTTGTGAAGTTACTGACACGTTGGGCGGACTGACTGCCTCCTTCTTCAGGGTAGAACAATACTTAACTATTAACTAGCTACCAAACTACACGGCGTCACATCCCAAATGACCACAATGTGAGGATTCACTGTCTTAGAAAATGAAATATTATCCAGTCAAATGAAACAAAATTTAAAGTTTCATTTCTGCTTAACTAAGAGCTACACCGTATATATGTGTGTGGAGTGGAGGCATTTCATTAGACTTTCTTAATTTCCGGCACTAGGTGTAATTATTTATTATGTTTTATGTCTTGCTCGTCCTACCTCTGGGGGAGAACCCAAGGTTTCCTTTGGATAGGAGGACTACTGGGCTGCAGCGCAATGCAGAGGTGCTGCCTCGGCCATAATCAAACCCCGATTCTCCGATCGCTAAATCTGTAAACTTATGACTACACTGACTTGTCAAGGCTTTTGGAATCTTATACAAGATGAATAAAATTAACATGGTGACTGACGGTAGAGGAAGAGGAGGAGAAGATGATGAATATTAATAAGATGATGATGATGATGATGATGATGATGATGATGATTGTGATATAGTAAAAGCAGAAGAGTGTTTCTAAAGGTTGAGACAAGAACACTGGTGTTCCAGGCCTCTCACATAGCGTAACACTTCTTCTCACACACGCCTACCAAAGTACTGGCAATGTGCCCCTCTCAACGTCCTACTACGGCTCTTCCTCCGAGTTAAAGTGGCCGGCGCGTGAAGCTAACTGCTCACCTCAGCCTATTTCAAGCTTAACGCGTGGAGCTATAAGGCCTCAGCCCCATATGCCTTCACGGCTTTGCACTACTTTACATTTACCTACTTAACTTCAGGCCGACCTGAAAGGGACGTTTCGCCCTCTACACTTTAATTTTGGTCAAATTACCCCATCCACTTGCCACTCAAATATTGAGGGTAGTAGACTACTCCTATTACAAAAGGTATCGGAAAGGCAGTAACCGGAAGTGACTAATCGGATATTCTCACGGGAGCGTAGAGTTACCAGACACTAGGCACTATACAGTATGTGACATGAATTCGTCTGGACAGGAAAGTTTTATGTGCGAAATTTGAGGTTCTCGTAACGGAGCTGATAAGGGTTATCTTATTCTGCGATATAACACAATGTAGACTGGTATATCTTTGTGTTGAGGTGCCAAGATAACATGGAGAGAGGAAGCTCCTTGGAAACTATGGTACGTGGTACCACATAATATAATATTGGAGTCTTCAGAAACTTCTCTTACTTGATACATGTGTTGCTGTCGGAAATCACAACTGAATCATCAACCCCTTTATCAGACACTGTACTAACTTGTTTATTCTGTGAGGCTTGCGTTTCTCATGACGGCGACTGAAGAACGCTTTTTTATGGGATATGACATAATTTAATTTGATAGAAAATGACCTACATTTGGAAGGAAATTAATCCTTTTCATGGGTTTCCTTTGCACCAACTGCCGACTTTCCTTCCATCTCTCCTTTTCGGATGTACAGCTGCACCGGTTTTGGCAAAGCGTTCATTCGCAGGAAGCGGCGGATAAACGTGTTGATTATTCCACGTGGTGGTGTGATTTCCACCTGAAATTGCTCCCCATTCTGTCTCCTACATTACATCCCTAAATCTTTTCTCAACACTTATCCTAGTTTTCACAGTTTTCCCCTCGTTATTTTCGCTGCACAGTCGACCCTTTCCAGCGTCTGCCAACAGATTTTTCATGGATCCACGTCCTCTCCTACTGTCTACATGTGCCTGTGCCTCAACCTGATTTTTCCTTTTGCCATACTCTTCTACACTGAATACGGAAGCAGCAGGTTTCTCCGAAACATCAGAAAATTTCTGTCACACCATGCGGCTTCAATTCCAAGAATACACTATTCTGTCCTTATTCCTAAGCACAGTTATTTAAGAACATGTTAGACATAAAATTAAGCTGAAATATAATTAGTGACTGGAAGATTATTACACATTGTGACTTTCAGGTCTCATGACGTCAAAATTGTATAACAGAGGTGAGAAAATGTGTATAATTGCTGTTTAAGTCTTTACGTCAGGAGTTTGTGTCTGACAACGCGGAAATATTTTACCATCCTCATTTCTTTATCAGAGAATCAAGAAATATTTGTATATTGTGTTGTCGTCTTTTATTACGCGGGTTTTATTGTCTAACACACACTGTATCTTTTATGGGATTATCCGTTATAGTACGTAAAGAAGGAAAGGCGCAGTAAAGCAAAGTTCTTCTTGTGCTTAACTAAGCAACATGCCAAGATAATGTATGGAGAAATGAAGGCATAACTCCGCTCATTTCCTAAGTTCGGCACTAGATATACGAGAATGGTACCTTTATGCTCCAGTATTGTTACCGTGAGGGAGAAATGCCCCTGTACCGACTGGGTGTGGGGCTGATAGTGCCCCAGTGCTGGTCTGAACCCGAGGACACGAGAAGAACTTCATGGAAATGGCAGGAAGGGAAATGTCTTTTCCTTTTGCCGCCCGTATATTAGTCACAATACTGACTGAGTTGCTGCCATTAAGATATATTGCGGAATAGTACTTCGCGAATCTCTTTTCATGTAACTACATAGCTTTCGAAATGATGATTACCTGCCAGTTGAATTATATATGTAAGATGTTAGGGTGAAGATTCAATTTTTCACGGTTGTGAGAAATTCAGAAGGTATATGGTGTAGGAGAGAGGAATTGCTCAGGGAGGTGGAGCAAATGATCGTAATTAAAGTTTCACTTTACGTGCTATGCATCATGCTACGCATTGCGGTGATTACATCCAGGGGCATGAATTAGGCATTCTGAGCTATTGATTAGAAATGCGTGTAAAATTTATTCCGGAAATGTGATAGAAAGAGATCAGTCGAAAAATTTATGTAGATGGAAGAGGAAAAAATTATCAATAAAAGCGCTGTATTAACCAATCTATAAAATCCTGTCTTGCATGGTTATAGACTATCAAATACTAGCTGTTGATTCAATTCTGACCTCTTAGGAAAATGGTCAATTAGAGAAAAGGGAAATTTTGATTCAGACTCTTGACTCGCCGCTCCACTGTGCTCTTTCCTTAATTTTTAAGCTCTTTGTTTCCGCTCTTTGGATTCAGACGCTTGACTCTTCCGAAGTCCTTAGGCGCTTTCGGCCGTGCCATGGCTCATTTCGCCAGCCTTTCACCACGCAGACGCGAGTTCGATCTCAGACCAGTCCGTATGGACTTCGGTTGAACAGACCGGCACTGGGGCAGGTTTTGCTCCTCGTACGTCGGTTTTCTCATGCTATTATCCTTCCACCAATGCTCCATGCTTCTATTGTATTTATATATCATACCATCGACGCTATATAGGCTACCAGGGGTGGCCAACTTGACGGGGTTCGAGATCCGCATATTTCGGTATATTTGTGCAGTCGTCGATCTGCACAAATATACCGACTATTCAACCTCCTGCACAAGATTAGTTAACTCGTGATGATGCCTTATTATTCTCATTGTATACCATACTTTTAACATTTTATAGTTTTGTGACAATGTGCTGTGTTACATTTTAATAATCTTATAGACATTCTTATTATTTAATGTGGTGCCACTGCACTCACAGTTAATAATGTGCTATTCACATCGGACCATATAGTTATGTGTTGTAATCCAAGAACTGTCATCAAATTAATATTGGAAAACAGTGTGTTGTGTGTGTAAATGCTATATTTTAACAATTTCACGTGTGTGGAAAACATCGCCTGAGGAAAATAATGTCTTAATTATATACGACCCCCTGAGGATGGCGTCTTGCTACGCCGAAACATGTCGGGGAAAAGCAGAATAAAAAGTTGAATAAGTAAGTACAGTGCATTTGTTGGTTGCTTTTTCATCTGCATGCAAGTTATTTCATTATAGTCAGTATGCCTGAGTTGTACCAGTGATGTGCCCTAGCCGCCTTATGCCCACACCTGCTATATAACATCAGGAATTGATTAGCATCGTTGAATAAAACACTTCTCTTTACCGTTGTGCCCTTTGAGCTTCTCGGTTCTTACAGCTGGCTCAGTCCAAAGGGTATATCTGTGACACGTACTTATCCCATGGCATTTAACGATAAGAATTATACAAGTATGTGTGAAGGAATTCTTTTGACTTCAAGGAAAGCCCAACCAACAAGTAAGAGGCAACTGGGTAAACGGTCGGCCTTCGACTTCAAGCACCAGTTTTTTCTTCACCGCCAATGTAACTAGATGAGATCTACAATGAACTATGCCTTATTCCTAAATGTTTGTCGAGGAAAAACCCACTGGACCTTGAAGCCCTATCTATCTAGTAAAGAGGCTGATACTGCACCAATCCTTACCTCTGTCTTCGGTTTGCACATTCATACAATATTACTTATGTATAATTTTCTTCGCCACGTTAACTTACCCCTTCCTGTTGTGATAAGTTTATTCTAACAAAACGTGCAGTGGAGAACACACGCTTTATTTACTGAGTTCAAAGCAAGTGTTAGTGTTTGTACAGTTCTTGCATTCATTCTGAACTGTATACTCTTTCAAAATAATAATATTCACCAACTAATGCACCACAGTACATAAATCTTTATTCGTAAAAACCTCCTACATGTTTCGACCATGCTGGGTCATCTTCAGGGAGAATAGTCTGTTACACTGTTGGATGCACTTATACAGTTAAGTGAGAATATGCCTTTGCTTTCATCCTCGGTTGAGAGGTGCCTTGTACTGCCCGCGGTCAGGGTATACCCTGACCGCGGGCAGTACAAGACTTTCACGAATAAAGATTATATATATTTTGGTGCATTAGTTGGTTTTTATTATTTCGTGTGATACAGTGCACGGACATGGAACACATTAAACTTATTCCAATAGTTTCGTCAGTTGCATTAGTAATATTTTATTTTCTTAATTTGAGTGATATTATTCTTTTAACACTTTAAAGACGATCAATAATGTAAATTATATTTAAAGATTAGGTTCGTACCGCGCAGTGAACGCACTCCGTCTCAGTCATGAAAACCAACCAGTCAAAGCCGTGTAAGGAAACAATCGCTCTTTGTTGTGCGATGTATGCAAAACACGTACATACACTGGGTGGGCAGAATGTAGAATTTCTGATTGTTAAATCTTGTGCGTATAGAGACCACTAGGCTCGTAAAGATTACAGTTTTATTTACTACATACTGTGGCGCTGACAATGAAAGGAGCCATATGGCAGGCCAAGACAGTGTACTTCTCTCTGTTATTAAAAGAAATTAGAGGACATTAGCGCAGCGCTTAAACATTCGGGTTCCCAGGATGGGCTGTAATGGCATTAAATGTCCGGGGAGCTTCCTGACACTCAAACAGATGCGGGTAGTATGTGTTTGTGTGACACGCTTTATAGTTTCTGCCGGAAGTTGGCTAGTAACGGGCTCAGCTTCACCTACCGGAAATGTAAATACAGCCGTCTCTCTCTTACATTGTAATTAGAACATACTCCGAAGAAATATAAGTGTGTGAAGAGGATAAAATGTTGAGATGACCCTAAAAGTTTTGCAGTTCCACATCACAATGTTATATCAATTACTTGATTCTGTCTGGTACCATTTAACGCTTTGAAGCTTGAATTTCATCTAAATGTTATTTAAATATTCACCTCATACCTAACAGTAAACACAATGGGTGCCCATTACTTAGATCTTTCTCTTAATGCTGTATAGCACTAGTCTATAAGAATCATAAAGCACACACATATATTGTGGAGACAAAGTGCTTAACTTTTTTTGTTAAACTTGTTGTCACATACATCTGTGCTTTTAAACGTTAATGAAACTTTTCAACTGTACAACGTCCAAGGAGATCATAAATTATGATTAGGAAATTGTTTAAAACCGTGTCATGGTTTAATGGAAGGTTTTATCCTGGAGAGGCTGAGGTAAATCAGGTATACTCGCCAGACAGGGGCATAGCCTTGCCGAAATGCGAACCCCGTTTCTGTCGATTACTCTTCTAGACCTCTGGCTGTCTCCGTCCGTTGCCTTTCTATTTTGTCCTGGGTTTCGTAATTATCTTCAAACAAATTCACAAGTCCACGAGCACCAACTTCTTAATTACTTGCCAGTTATGATCATCTTACCTTATATTGGGTGTTGTTAAACAGTTGCATTTGGTTGGGAGCCAAGCAGGATTCTTTCGGCCATTTTGTTTAATACGCATGAAGGCAGGTCTTCCAAAAACCAGCATCTTAGGAGCCAGACAGGCAAACCCGTTTTTCGACGTAATGTAAATGTGACCTAGTGTAACTGAAGTGGGCCAAGGTAATTGTTGTTCAAAAGTCAGTAGAACCCTCTAGTTACAATTTGTCTGTTAGGTGGGGTTGCCATATTTCCGGTTATGAACTTTATTAGCAGTGGGGTATAGACAACCCCTGTAACACGTGCAATTTTTAAACAAGACCTCTAGTATAACGTGAAAGTAGACTAAAATTTTGCCTGTAAACAAACAATGTTTCATCTTTTTCTGCTATTCAGTTTTTTGTTTCGCTTCCTCCTCTTTCCCCTTTTACTGGTTCTCAGTTTCCTTTTTTCCGCCCTTTTTTCTCGTTTATACACCCGTTTCCCTTCTCCCTTTTGTGTAATTTTTATTCTGTCAGTAACTAACTCTGTGATAACACAGAAAAGGGAACACAGAAACAATGAGAAAAATTTAAAATCATTAGTTATAAATGAACAGGTATGTGAATAAATGCACACTTGTGGAAATAACATCTTATATATGACTTTGTGTAGTCTGACAGAAATGTACCGACGTTTCAGAAGACTCTGCTGCCTCCGTAACTAGGAATTTCTTATAAAGTAATCACCGCCACCAACTAAAAGACTTGCAGTTTCTTTGGCGCAAAAAATGTAAAATAAATAACATTATCACTTTCAGGCGTTTGACACTGTATAGCCTGGTAGGTAGTCCTAGGTAGACACTAAGCTGCACGATTGATGGATTTACCTTAATTTAGTCATAGCTTGAAAGCTAAACTTGTTCATAAGCGTACAATATAAAGAATCCTTCATAGACCAAATTGAGTCCTACTTCTTGCTCCTCATTCTCGACACAGCACACTTATCCTTCTAGTCTCAAGGGTATTTGCCTTAACCCTTTTAACCGAAGTGGTTAATACATGACCACGTAGCGGACTACACTGCCTGAAGTCCATACTATGAATCTGGGCAAAAGAGAAATATTATCAAAAGTATGTAAGACTGCGAAAGTTTCCCGTAATGCATTTACATAGGAATGAAAGGGCACTTAAGACCAAAAACAGAGTAGAAAGCCGAAAATACACAATATTGTATCCAAACCGGGTCTGTGTTTTGGGAGTGAAATTCGGGTTATGTGAAATAATGTCGCTATAAGAATATAAACAGTATAGCTGGGGTTGTCAGTGGGGTCAAAGCTGGATATTGAGGCTGTTAATAGACGGACATAAACTGCGTACATACATACATACATACATACATACATAATACGTAAGCACATAACGTACATACACATACGTACATACATGCATATCTATATATATATTCCATGGATCCATAAGTCTGTCACACGATGACATGATGTGGAATAAGTCATCAACATGCAAAAAATATACAGAATATAACAGTGCAAAATATTATAAACATTTTATACAGTCTTATATATCACGATTACGGATAATCTGTACACATAAAAAATTCATCTACAGAGTAAAAGAAGTGTGCATTTAAGTATCTTCTTAGTGCTACTTTAAATTGTGACTTTTCATTCTTAAGATTTGTGAGACTACGTGGTAAAATGTTAAAAATTCTGACGCCAAAATAGAACGCACTTTTCTGAAAACAAGATAGGTTGGCAATTTGTCTATGAAGATGGTGCTTATTCCTTGTATTAATACTGTGTACTGATGCATTTGTTCGAAATTTTTCTTGATTATTAACAAAGTTCATTAATGGAAATATATATTGGCATGGAACAGATAAAATCTCTAAATTTTTGAATAGACTTCTACATGGAGTTCTAGGACGTGCACCAACCACGGGGTTGTCAATAGAAGGACAAGCGGTACAGCTGTGCACAATAGATTCTTACTAGCAACGAATAACGGCATAAATGAGATTTTAAATAGTAGGATATAAAAGTACATTTTACTGTTATCAGCAGTACAGTCACAACCAACACATACACTTGCAATACGTAGTCAGGCCACCGCTTTCAGCTCAGAGAGCTATCAGACCTGTGACAGAAAATTATGAAAATCAAAACGTATAAGTAGATGTATATTCAAATTTTTACACTTATGTGTTTTTTATATTTTACATCATTTTATTTACATTTCAAAATATACTTATCTTAGGCAGCACATTTATGTAGTGATATAGATTTCATATATGTAATTTTAAAAAGGGGGGCAATTTTCTTCTTACTAAATGCATAGAGGAAGCAAAACCACAACAGTTAAAGACCGAGGAGCTCCCAGAAAGAAAGGTAATCTCCACAGGAATCCTAGAATTATACGAGTGTATAGGAGTCAGTTACTCTAGTGACAGGCTACTGGCTAGAGGAAGGGCATTCGGTTCTTAGCAAGAACAGACCGCCGCGTCTAGACCCAGAACTAAGGCCAGGTCCAGTGCAGTGGGAAATACGGCTTGAACGTGAACCCGACCGCTTACCTCAACCTAGTGTCGGAGTTAGGAATATGTGGAGCTACACCTGCGCTGTCCACATATATCTTCATGAAGAGGTGTTGTTGAAATGCAGGACCAAATCTCCAGTATGTAGAAATATATAATTCTTCTATTTACTTATGAAATTTAGAACTCTTTGGATATCAAAGACCTTGTTGAAGAGCCACCATGAGGAATGTGAGTGTACCGTTATATGTCAAGACATCCACCCACAGAGTCTATCACTTTCAAATGTTCAAACAAGGGCGCTGGGCGGGGTGCGCTGTGTTTATTCAGCCACCTGTTGAGGCCATAGTTGATTGCTTCAAGGACCTCTGTGAGCTCATGTTACATTAAATGTGTATTGTGGTGTGTTTTAGGCACGTGTCTGTCTGAAACTAACGTGCCATAGAAGGGTAAAAGTGTTTGATTCCTTTAAGAAACCAGAGGAATAAAACAAGGTGATACCTGTTAAAATTTTAATGACAGGTCTGTGACTGAAGGCAAATATATGCCAGATCTTGTATTAAATTGCACGTCCCTCTGCTGGGAATGAGGTAGTTTTACCGTTTGCGTTGATCAGTGATTATTTTCCGAGGTTCTGAAATTCTAACTATCCTTCAATGACGCTAAGGTATAAATTCCAGCTACTGCCCAGGACGGAAGGGCTTTAAATGTACTGGTCCATTAAATGCATTCACGATGGTACAGTGCACCGAGGCTGGCAGTACTTGAAGCATTAGAGTTCTGTGCATTACACCGAGGCTACAATACGTACCGCCTGCGTAGCATGAAATAATTCCTGACACAAAGTGTATATATATCTGTTTCTCTTGATACATCAAAAGCGATAATGTCCCTAAACAGGATTCCGGATTGTTTTTGACAAGAAGTGACATGAGAAACAAGTCTTACATATTATGTAGACAAACTTCGGTTTTGTAAGGGTTAATGACGCCTTCTGTACGCTGAGACTGCAGGAATTTAATGCCTCCATTTTGAAAGTATGTTGAAGGTTACGACACCGTGCCCTCTCGCACAAAATTACGAGTGATTCGAAGCAGTATGTTATTTCCATCTTCAGGACATCTTTAGTATCAAGTATCGTGTATATCTCAGGTTACTGGCAACTTTTTCGAGAAATATTCTGTCAGTCTGCTGCGTAAATTGACAGTTAACAAACTGTGTAGCCAAGGTTTTTGCGAAAATTTCTGAGAAATATACTGTTTCCATCTTCAGAGTACACTTTTGGAAATTACACCATACGCTCTTGTACCTTGTAATAAGCCTTTCGGAGTAACGCGGTCTGTCCATTTTAGCAAATGCTGAAGATGGAAGACTGTCTTGAAGACAGAGGCTGCGTCTTCACCCGACGCGTTTATAACTACGTACCTGCAAGTTAGACTGTGTCATAACACGGAACACTACGTTATAAGTTTTACGCCCATTAAAACCCCAGTTTGTTTGAGCATAAACTCTATGTGATGTACAGGCCTACAACGTTCTGTTCAGGAAACTGAAAAATGTCCCCCCCCAATTTCGTGTGATGTTTCAGGTACTGGACGGCGGAACGACCCCGAGGTGTGCAGTCTCAGTATCATGCAGTGCGTCGGATGTGCCGCGAACGAGGTGTGGTCTTTGAGGATCCCGAGTTTCCACCAGGCCCGCGGGTGCTCTTCCACCACAAGAAGCCTTCGGTGCATCCGATCGTGTGGATGAGGCCGGGGGTTAGTACCAAATGGATGGCAGCTATCTCTTTTTGACAGACGCATGCCATAGTGGGGCCTGAAATGGATATACCGGGAGATAAATATTGTTACCGCTTAAATGAATTTGAATAGTATAGAGATTTGAGTTCTGTATTAATATCGGAAATGACTACAAAACTGAGTGTACAGGAAATGAGACAGGAGTTTCCGTCCGCTATGTGTAACGCGGCCTTCTGCCACATTACATGCTGTTGGAAGGTGTATCAATATGTTACAGTACAGAATGTACGGAGGCATGTGTCTGCCACATTACAGACTGTGGGAAGCTGTATATCTGCCACGATACAGAATGTAGGGGGACCTATGTCTGCCACAGTACAGAATGTAGGGGGACCTAAGTCTGCCACAGTACAGAATGTAGGGGGACCTATGTCTGCCACAGTACAGAATGTAGGGGGACCTAAGTCTGCCACAGTACAGAATGTAGGGGGACCTATGTCTGCCACAGTACAGAATGTAGGGGGACCTAAGTCTGTCACAGTACAGAATGTAGGGGGACCTATGTCTGCCACAGTACAGAATGTAGGGGGACCTAAGTCTGCCACAGTACAGAATGTAGGGGGACCTATGCCACAGTACAGAATGTAAGGATGTGTATATCTGACACAATGCGTAATATAGGACGGCGTGTCGGTATGCCACAATACTGACTGTATGGAACGCTGCAAACAAACAGGTTTAGAAATTAGGAATACTGTGTTCTGGAATGTGGCGCCATATAGACTGGCACAAGGCCACTAAAATTTACAGCGAACATGCTGCTTCAATCCTCAGGGTGAGAAATTCAAGCAGAAGCAGCAGTTCCGTCAGAAGCTTTGTTACATTTGTACCAGACTACATGGACTCATATTCCGGACGACAGTAGTCTAAACAGACACTTGTTATGGACGGGTTTGCTGCAGGAGATGTGCCAAAGACCGAAGTTCATCGCAGGTGACAACAGTGGAAATGGTGGCGCTGCGGACTGCGGTCGCCTAGAAGTTGAGGCGGGCGAGTTGGGCGACCCATGGCTTCTAGCAGCCATCTCTTCACTGACGCTCACCCCTCGCTTTCTGGATCGCGTCATACCGCCTGACCAGACTTTCGACCCCGCTACGTACTGCGGACTCTTCAGGTAAGGTGCTGAGTATTTCATCACACGGCGTCGAAAGACTTAATCTAGGACTTTAACACTTCAGGGACAATGGTAACCATATCTGCCACCGGTTTTAATATTATTAAACCATGCATTTTGTCCACACAAAATGCGCCCGCGCGCGTGTGTGTGTGTGTGTGTGTGTGTTATAAGCCTAAAGATTTGCGACAACGCTGGCTCATTGACGTGACACACATTTTCCTCCATCCTCCCGACTTCGTTTTAGAGTTCACAAAATTTCGAAACGTGACATTTTTCCCTTTATCAAGCTAAAATACGTGTACGCGAATTGTGAAAGCTGCTTTATTGGATACACTGACTGGAACGTCCGGCGGTGAAAATCAGCTCCATCCAGTGGGCCCGACAAAGGAGGTATCGCAGTTCTTGTAGTTCATCCCATCCCGGACGCAACGTGTTTCTTGAAACATATGATGCTTTCAGTGGAAACACACCATGAAGCTGGACAAAAATATGTCACCTTAGCATGTGATTGTCACAATAAACTGTAATTACTTCCGTAATAAGCATTAGCGTGTTGTTTTCTGTATTTGAATTGCAGTGTATTTACTATAAGGCTGGAACTGACTTTCTTTCTGCTAGGTCTTCAAAGTGAAGGGCGAAGAAATTTAGTATTTTTGGTGTACATGAAGAGATGGGAAGGACACACAGACTAAATGATTTAAGACAACTGAAAGCAATAGCATTGAATTATAAACTTACAAGACAGGATTGATTAGAAGCACAAGGAGACTGTGGGAAGTGGCTTTCGAGGCCGGTACAAGCAAATATGTTCTTCCGGGGTAGCATAGGCGGTATAGCGACTAGCTACAGGCTGGACGATCTGGGGTTCGAAACCCGGTGGGGACGAGACTTTCTGTACCCAAATATATTGGCCCAGAGACCCACCCAGGCTCCTGTGTAATGGGTACCGGGTCTCTTTCCTGGTTGAACAGCGGCCGGGGCGTCGCGTTGACCACCTATTCTCTTCTAGCGCCGAAGTTGCGTATGCATATACCTAAATTTTACCTCTCCTCTGTACCATCATGGCATATTATAGGGTTACCTTTACATATTATAGGTTTACATTTACATATTATAGGGTTACCTTTACATATTATAGGTTTACATTTACATATTATAGGGTTACCTTTACATATTATAGGGTTATCTTTACATATTATAGGGTTACCTTTACATTTACACGCACACGTTACTTAATGACCGATACGAAAAGAAAAGAAATATTGCTTGTTGTAGTGCTTAGTTTTGTAACATATTTTCGTTCCGAATGAAATGAAATTCTGCTTGTATCCTGGGTTCGTGGACGATTGTGTGAGAACTTCCGTCCAGTCCAGCCGTCGTGATGATAGATGCGTCTCTTTAGAACAATGTAATGAAACACAGGAAGTTATCTTGCGCCTGAGGTTTGGTATGTCACGGGTCGGGAAAGAGATGTGCGTGGGTCGATGCTCCATGTGTTGATGCAGCATCCGCCCGGTTGCACGATTTTGCGTGCATGAAGGGCATATATGTCTACTTTTCGGTCCGTATTCTAATTTCATACGGGGGAAATGATCATTCAAACGGATACTCTTTGTATGCTTTTAAAGAAACTGTATTGGATTGAACTGTCTCAAGAACACAGTGCTGACACGTTTGGGTTATTAACTGATGTATGTTCCTCAACTTGGATTCGAATTAAATTGAAGGTACTGCTCACAGAAAAGTGAGATGTTATAAGTAGAGGGCTCTGTGGAGAATCGAAAAAAAACTGATATAAGTATCACTTTCTGTCATAAAAATTGTCCGTACCAGGAAGGTGCGCAAAACATTGAAGCCATAAGAGGCCTAACACTGTGAAGGTGAATGGGAAGAAGATTACAATGATGGGAAAGAAATGAAGTTTTTGAGTATAATTATTATGAAGATGGAGACACCTAAGCTGATTATTATAAGAAAGGAGGCGGGTGTTTGTGATGTTTAATATCGCTGTCAGTTGCTGAGCCGCACGGTCTAAGGCGTGGGTCTGCGGCAGCTCAATTGCTGGGATTGCGGGTTCGAATCCCGCAGGGGTCATGGATGTCTCTCTGTTGTGAGTGTTGTGTCTTGTCAGATAGAGGTCTCTGCGCCGTTCTGATCACTCGTCCAGAGGAATCCTTCCGAGTGTGGTGCGTCTGAGTGTCTTCGTAAAGCCTTGATAGTCAGGAGGCCGTGGCCCATTAGGGGCTGTTGCGCCATGGGAGGAAGTGTCAGTTGCTGAGATTATGTAACATAAATGATAGATTAATGTACGAATTAATTAATTAATTAATTAATTATGAACGAAGGAAGGAGAATGAAATACTGACGGTAGGTTCCGCGGTAGATACACAGGAGTGTTCGGAGAAAAGCTTGTCTCGACGTCACTTTTTCAACGACGAATGCTGGAACTGAACTGTTGCGTCCACTTTGAGAAGCCGTCAACTAATTATTTGAGAGGCAGGGGCAAGAAAGGAGGCGACGGCGATCACTGTAGTGATGGCAAATTGTAGCTAACTGTTCGTAAAATTATAGCTGCAAACATTTGTAATGTTAGAAATTCATTTGAGCTACGCCGACGGTCCGTTTATTGGAAACCGAAAATACCCTTATACCCTGAAGAAGGAGGCAGTTTTTTCCTCTAAAACATAGGTAAACTTCTAGCAGGCAACGTGGAAACGTATAAGACAAGACGTTAATTGTTTTACACTTGTATTATAGAGAAGCGTGTCTCGTATCCAACTGATTAATCAGCTGTTTTTATTAGATTTTACTCGTAATTTCAGGCCTGCAACGTGGTGTAAATGACATCTGAGTTGTTTGCCGTTTTACGGAGCGTAGACTGATATTTTGTTACAGACGTTTCTGGACAACCTGTCTGTCCCATACGAAATAATAACACCAACTAATGCACCAAAAATATATATAATTTTATTCTTAAAAGTCTGCTACATGTTTCGGCCCTGCTGGGCCATCTTCAGGAAGAATAACATTGATACACTATGATTGCATTTATATAGTTAAGTGCGAACGTGCCCTGGGCTTCATCCTCCGTTTGACAGGTGTCGCGTATTCTCCCTGAAGATGGCCCAGCAGGGCCGAAACATGTAGGAGACTTTTAAGAATAAAATTATATATGTTTTTGGTGCATTAGTTGGTGTTGTTGTTACGTATAATACAGTACACGGCATGGTACATATTAAATTAACTGTCCGATCTTCAAGGGTCATGCTTATTTTTCTATAAAACAATTAATGTACTCCCTGATGAATGACCAGTAAAGTCCGAAACATCTAGGAACTAATGTTTTTAAAATTATTGTGAACGTATGACAATTGTGTGCATTTGCTGGTTAACGTTAGAGAAATTGAATTATAATACACAAAATGGAAAATATAAAAAATGGTCGCTGTCCTACTTTTAAGTATGCGCTGTCATGTTACAGTGCTAAATTAAGCGCTGGGACAATTTTATCTTCTCCTTCGTTGTCCTTACATCAGTATTGCCTATTTAACGATACCTTAAATATTCCAGCCTACATTTCATACATCACAAAATGATGCCTGTGAAGTGGAGGGGGGTTGAGAACGTGTCTGGAACTGTGCAGGGCAACTCTGGCTATATGAGGGTGTACTGCACTGCTACTGGTAGAAAGGATAGACTGTGCTACTACTGCACACATGCCGAAAACTTCAAGCATTTCCAGTAGTTTGTGCTGAATATACTGTGCAAATGTACTCAGGATGGACAGTACCAACCTGTCATTCGCCAAAAACATCTTGCGCGTGCACATCTATCGCTTTCCTGGCAGGGATTATCTCCTAGCCTGTGAAAAGTAGGCCTACATAGGCTTTGCCGTCGATAGATAGGTTCATTAGTGGAAAATAAAAGGATTTGGAAAGAAGCGGATGTGGTTAGTGTATAATACTGTTTCTGTGTTTGCCAGAAGGGAGGCAGTATAGCACGCATTAGGCCAAGAATGAGACGAAACTTCCCGAAGACAAAGCAGGAAGGCTAGCCACTAGAAAGTGACGTTTTGCGCATGTCTGATTAACCCTTTAAAGACGAAGCGTGTACGTTTTATGTAAGGACTCAGTGCGTACCGCGCTGTAAACACTCTCCACTTCGGTTATAAAAACCAGTCGCTTAATATTTTATAAGGCAAAAGTTGCTGTTTGTTCTGAGATCCGTGCAGAACACGTAAACGCAATGTGGGCACCACGTAGAATTTTTTACTGTTAAACCTGGTGGTACGTAAAATTACCGCTAAGCTTTAAAAGGTTAATAATGGCATTCTTTATGTTTCTCAATTTTTTTGTCATTTCTCAAGTCTTTCGCCCGTTCTCAATTCTTCATTACACAGTTCCTTGCACTTTGTTTTTTGTTGTTTAGACTCTCAGAGAAAATTTTGTAAAGGCTGTATCAAAGTCGCTGCGGAAATCAATTGAAGGTGCAGAATAAATTAAAGAAAGTCTTGCTGCCATCCAATTCATAATTTCTACCTACCAGTGTACTCTCTAAAATACACCATAGCACTACTATAATACTGTCAAAGTCTACATATTTCGGACGATGGTGTGTCACAATCAACATGACTAAAATTTGTTTTTCCTGAAACACATTGTTTGTCGTCAGGCATCCACTCATTTGGGACCGATGAAACGGCGTCTAATTCAGTGGATGCAGAATTTGGCCTTTCTTCTCTTTATGCATAATAATGTAAATATACTCGGTTTCCGGAAAGTAGTGTTCGAAGATATTATGGCGATGGATGACCTCTGCTTAGAATGGTGTTAATGTTCATAATGTTACTATGTGTCAGCTTTGCCTCTAAATTTTTTTTACAGCTGCGCGGACCTGCTACTGCTCTAGGCAGAAAATTTCTACACGTCCTGACGACAGCGCCGTACTTTAAAAGTTTTTCGTAATATGTATAACAAGAATATTTACAATGAAGATTGAAAAATTGCAGCTACGCGGCAAGAAATCAGTGTGCGCGGGAGCATTTCACTTACTGCGCGGCCGCGCATCCGCGCAGCTTAAAGGGAACATTGCTATCTGTTCTCTCGCTTCGACGGAACAATACACAGGGGAGTTACAGAAGTCACAGCGGGGCTTTAACTTGAAACAGCATTATCTGACAGTGTATTTCAGCAAGTAACAGGCACGTGTAGACGGTGTTTGTCGTCATACAGCCATGGGAGTTCACCATAAGCGTATTGTAACGCCCTACAATCAGATTAGGAATGACATGTGTACGGCTAACATGGCCAAATATAGAAGTAAGCGGGATTTTTTATTTTTGCATGTAAAGAACGTCACACCGATAGGAATTGATAGCCAGTTGGTGGAGGTACTTGGAACACGTGTAATGTCATGGAAACAGGTGTGGATATTGATTGTGTAATGCTTTCCATTACGGCAGGACAGGTATTGACTTCAAATAACGAGACGGACACCAAAGCACGTCAACTACGGATGACAATGTTTGTCATGCAGATGCCATTATCAGACAGGACAGCTTCATTGGGCTCTCTGGCATCCGTCGAAAGCTAGACTTTTCGCTGGGTAATGCACACAGCGTGGCCCGTGACCTGGAATAGAGAAAACTGTGTGCATGGTGGGCAGGCGCACACTCAAATGGGGGTGGGGGAGGACTGTTGGGCTGCAGTCCCTCAAATCAAAATTTAAGAAATGAGTGTATATTTTTTAGACAGAATGATATCAAATATTTTACGTGATTTTCCTCCAACCGAAATGAGCCACTGAAATCGGCGAATAACTAGCACATTGGAAATCTGAAAAATGAAATAAAAACTTAGAAAACTAAGATGAAATGAAAGAAAAAAGATACCAGACCTTGTGACTTAAATTGGGTGAATCATTAAATATCACGTTATATTTACATGTATATAAGTGCAGTTGAAGGTAATCTTATAGTAAGCCTATATTTACGAAATGACATATTCTTTAAATCAAATTTAAATTATATATAGGCTCAGGGTCACCCCCCCCCACTCCAATGAAAATTTATGGGTGCCTGCCTGATGTTGGGTGCCGCAGAACTGCACAGAAAATCACAAAACTCGTCGTGTGCGTCTCATACATTTTACACATTACGCCAGTTAAGAAGAGCAGTTGGGTGATGAAACATGGGTTAATCACGTGATACCCGAAATTATAAAAACATGCATGGCGTGGAAACCCCCTTTCTCTACTAACCCCTTTGTTACTGATATTCAAAGCAATGCCTTTAAGGAAGGTAAGTAACTGCAACTGTGTTTTGGGGCCATAAATATTTGCTTCTTGTGGATTTGCTTGACTGTGGTGACACTGTAATTGCTCAGTGTTACTGTGATGCACATAAGAGGTTACGGTAGGCCATTCCTAGTAAATGGTCCGGGTTTCTGCTTCAAGATGTCATCATTTTGCACAATAATGACAGGCCCCGTACTGCCAACCGGCAATACAGCTGGCAGTTCACGGACTTTTATTCCTAGAGTATTAGTGATTTCAAGCTTTCTGGACCCCATAACAAACACCTGGCAGTCACGCAGTTTCCAATAGACGCAGACGTGACCCAAGCCGTCGTCTCCTGAGTGGCAAAAATTGACACCGATTCCGTCTAAGCCATCCTAAAAGCCTTAGTGCTGCAGTGGGAAAAATGCTTAATGTCAGTGGTGGCTAAGTGGAAGGCTGAGGCATATAATCCTTTACCCATATGCCCTGTAGCTTGACATGGATGTCAGTATGAAATTTGAAAGTAAGGAGAGTGCCTCAGTCACAAGGATCTTCGTGTATTTATTACGTCGAAATTTATGAAGCTACATGTTTCGGCTCACCTACAAAACAGCCATCATCATGCAGTAAGATACAAAGGGAAAATTGTACATGTGTTCAAACTTATGTAGTTTTTGTATTAGTTGCGTCGAGATCTGAACTAATATATCATGAAATGTATGTGAGATATGATGAGCTGAAAATTACTGGGTGCAAGCTGAATGTGTATAGTAGTAATCAGTTAAAAGGTCGAGAATATTTGTAATTTTAGTAATAAAATATCATAAATTATATATAATTAAATTTTTTATAATTATTAATATTATTAAAATTAGTGCTTCCGAGTAGAATTGTAGGAATTAGTGATAGTGGCCAAGGGTATGTTATGTCTTTTTGCCTCTGTATATATAATTTTGAAAAATATGTATTATTTACGTGTATATTTTATTTACTTTGTTGTTTGTCGTTCTTCATAGGGATTTTCTGAGTCCCCTGTTCCACACCGGTTTCTGTATTCTGTCACAGTTTAGGAAGCACTCATGTATACGTAATGATATATAACTTGAGATATCAACTCAAATAATACAAAAACTGCCTAAGATGTAACACATGTATAATTTTCCCTTTGTATCTTACCGCCTGATGGTGACTCTTTTGTAGGTGAGTATGAACATGCAGCTTAATAAATTTCAGCGTAGCCTAATTAATATGCGAAGACTGTTGTGACTGAAGATGCTTTCCTCACATTTTATATTTATATCGCAACGAGACGTCACACTTAAAAAAATAAAGTTTTCTGTACCAGAGTGTTTGCTAGCTTATTTTCTGAAACTCGCTGAGGATATTTGAGAGGATGCTGAAGACTGTACTTGGCAATGCGAACTATAAAATAACGGTCGAATGAAGAAGGTTATATTGAAAGTCTTTATAACACAAGCATGCAGTATTTTTGTTTATATTTGTATGGTGATAAATGTATGCGGCTGGTATTAGTGGGAAAAGTAGAACACGTGTATATAGTAGGAGTGTTTATAATGTAGGAGTTACAAAACTTCTAGTCACCTATTCAGCTTCGTAGCATTGCACATTAAAACCAGCAAGATCTTTGCCTCCTGACTGCATTCACATAGGAACACACAAAAAAATTAACCCCTCGACCTATTCTCTCCCAATACAACAATTTGAAAATTCATGGACAAATTTTCGTGAATTTTTTTATTGGAAAATTTCACTAAAATTGTTGACACACTTCAGTTTTATTTAAAAAATTATAATAATGATGGGCATTGCACAGAGATCTGCGTGCGTTCGCTTGCATATTTCTAGCGTCGCTTACTACTAAATATTTACCGGAGCCCAAAATATTTCCAATAAAATTCCAGATAAGAATTAGATACTTATTTTGTATCCAGAAAGTACGCACTGTAGGTCTTACAGTTTTAAAGACGACTAAACTAAGTAATATATATATATATATATATATATGTGTGTGTGTGTGTGTGTGTGTGTGTGTGTGTGTGTGTGTGTGTGTGGTGTTGTCTCGTTGCTGAAGGAAAAACGTGGCGAATACACAAGGATTCTTAGGCAGCCAGTTTCCGAAATGGTTAGGTGCAGCTACAGAATACAACGTGTCATCTATAAACCTGACATGAACACTATAAATAACACACATTTGCATGCAATAGGCGTCTTAAAATTCATTAAAATAAATTTATTTTCAGGCAATATTTCTTTCCTGTGCAGCGAGATTTGGACAGAGATAGATGACCGTTGTTGTGGCTGACCTTGCACAATTTATGTTGCTATTTCGAAGGATGCAAAGCACGCTTTAAAAGTAACGATGATGAATGGGCTGTTCATGAAGACAGATTTACAATAGGCGTGGCTGTGCCCTTTTAAAACTCAAAATAATCTGCTTCAGATAGGGCAATCAACGTATTTATTACAAAACTGTCTTCATTTGTTTATTTGCTTCTGACGGCGTTTTTGTGGTGATGGGAAGAAGAAATAACGAAATTTCATCCCCTTAACAGCAGGACCGAACGTTTTTGTAGACTTGGTAAAAGTTCTGCTTATTATTCCGGAGATCCTGTGTTCAAATATCGTTCTGGAGCCTGGGTGTGTCTACTAAATTCCGAGACTTTCATTAGTACCGCGAGGCATATGCCGGGATATTACCTCAAATTATGCCTCGACCGATTCCTTTCACATTCCTTAAAATTATTTATTCACTGTCCTACCATTTAAGAATATACAATAAGAGGTATTGACAGTATCGTTAAATAAACCACAGTTAGGTAAGATCTAGAGTTTGCCGTCAAGAACCGGTGTTTTCAAAAGCTATGATTTTGGGAACACTAAAATGAGAAAGCGATTCAAGATTGGGGTGTTCGCTCTTCTGGAAAGTTACGCAGCGTCGATTAGTAGTTAGGCACCAACACTTCGGAACAACCTAACGTTGCCCGAAAGTCGGTAACTAACGACCAACTATTGTTGCGTAACATTCCAGAAGAGCGAAGATCTCATTTATACCGCGTCTGAAGCTTTAAATCACACATTATACACACTTCTTAAGTTTTTTACTCTTGCCCTTGCATGAAAAGAAAATATAGTGTGGAAGGACATAGCAGCATGTAAAAACCCATTTGCTGCTTAATACAAAACAATGAAATTTGGAATTTGTACGGGAGGTCAGTGCTGAATTTTATCAAGTGAATTTTCTTTTCTGTGCCTACTGATGAATAAAATTTGGAACGTGACGTGAAATGTGTATGTTATTAAGATGATCAAACCATTTTTCAAAATGTTGAATATTTAGCGAAATGAGTGAAAGAAAAATCTGACATTTTTCAGTATAATAATCTGCGAATCACAAAACACATTTGTGTGTGCAGTAAGCGAACCTTAGTGACATTCAGTATAACATGGAGCGGTGCAAGTTTTATAAATCATACAAACAGAAGTGTACGTTCTTGACTTTGGACAAGGTAGCTTCACTTGTCAACATTACAATAGCTAAAATTCAAACTAACTAACAACTAGTAACTAACCAACCAAACAAACAAACAAGCAACTAATCAACTAACTGGCTACCTTAATGAAGCAGACGATTTCTTGAAAAGATGGTAGTTTCTCAACTAGTCAAATTCCTCTCATTTTATGGACAAGAAAATTCGTTACGGTTTTCACAACATCCCGCCACCTGTCCCTATACTGAGCCAGATCAGTCCAGTCCACGCCCCCCCCCCCCACATCCTATTTCTTCAGGATTCATTTAAATATTTTTCTCCAATTTATGCCTAGGTCTTCCAAGGTTTCTCTTTTCTTCTCAGGTATGCCCACCAAAACCCTGTATGCATTCTTCCTTTCCCCCATACGTTTCCCATGCCAATTTTAAATAAGAAATGAAATTTAGGCTAAGATATTAAATATAATTTGTGTGATTAAGGAAATTTAAAGGAGTGAGGATTCTAAGAGATCTCACAATATTGACTGCAGTACGTGCACATCTCTGTAACAGCCGTTGCTATCTTATATATTGGAAAGTGTACGTAATGGATTTCTTATTTGTACGTGCTCTCTGTTAGGTCCGCGCCAGGAAAGAGGAAATTTACTTAAATGAATTTTTCACCAACAGACTGCTCAACGGTAGACTGTTGGTGACAAATTCATTTACGTACACCTATTGCAGGGAAGATGTATAATATCAAGATTGTAAATTCCCAACAGGCAAAAGCTATCATTTTAAGATTACTCCATGAGGATGACTGCAAGAAATAGTCGAAACGTGTTGGAGTAGACTTCCATATGTGGATGGGTGGGATTTATTGTGCAGTTTGTTGGTGATAAATTTATTTGTGTATATCTACTGCACGTTAAATGTATAACATCAAGGAAAGTCACTTTTTGTATACATAAGCAACTATTCTTTCCTTTTTGTTTTTCCGCCTTAGGTAATATCCTGCCCTTTTACTTTACGAGTGTGTCTCTTGATCCCTCACGTAGAGGTAGTAACATCGATTTATTGACAATATTGGAGGAAAAAAAGAGTTGAGCAGAATATTTGGCTCTCATGGGAACGAAGGACCTCGAACTGGTAAAAAAGGCGCAATGAAATTTAAAACAATCAGTTTGTGTCTAGAATTTTTAAGGTAAAGAATCAAGACGTATGAGAGGAGGAACTTGAAACACGCGTGGAGTGAATAAGAAATTTGTATAAATCTTCACGTGAAAGGGCTTCAAATCACAGACACCTTCACGAACCAGAGATATATGAGAGGACGGGGCGTTAGAGAGATACACTATGAGGATATGAAGTGCCCTGAACTGGCTGATAGGATCCTCTAAAGTATTTTGTGGTATTTTGGGTAATGAACATGTCGACACTATGAGGATATGAAGTGCACTGAACTGGCTGATAGGATCCTCTAAAGTATTTTGTGGTATTTTGGGTAATGAACATGTCGACACTATGAGGATATGAAGTGCACTGAACTGGCTGATAGGATCCTCTAAAGTATTTTGTGGTATTTTGGGTAATGAACATGTCGACACTATGAGGATATGAAGTGCACTGAACTGGCTGATAGGATCCTCTAAAGTATTTTGTGGTATTTTGGGTAATGAACATGTCGACACTATGAGGATATGAAGTGCACTGAACTGGCTGATAGGATCCTCTAAAGTATTTTGTGGTATTTTGGGTAATGAACATGTCGACACTATGAGGATATGAAGTGCACTGAACTGGCTGATAGGATCCTCTAAAGTATTTTGTGGTATTTTGGGTAATGAACATGTCGACACTATGAGGATATGAAGTGCACTGAACTGGCTGATAGGATCCTCTAAAGTATTTTGTGGTATTTAGGGTAATGAACATGTCGACACTATGAGGATATGAAGTGCACTGAACTGGCTGATAGGATCTTCTGAAGTATTTTGTGGTATTTAGGGTAATGAACATGTCGATTACTAAACATCACACTGCTTTTTTGTTAAGAAGCAATAAAATGTCGATTATATATGGGAAGTCGAATACACAATGTCCTATAGTAAGTACGTGTAATGGCATGACATCAGTAACTGTTACTGCTTGATATTAGTTATTCTCTAATAGCTACTTAAATAAATGCTGTTCGTAATACGTTAAAAATGAAACCGAAGAAATTTAAGATGTTTCTCTTTCTGATGTTGCTGATTTCAGAAAAAAAAACATTATTATATTTGAAGTTTCTAACATTTTTTCCACTTCCGCTGCTGATAGGAGCAAGATTAAGAACAAGATGTCTATGGAGCATTGGTAGCGTGATAACAGGAGAAAACAGAATTACTGGGAGACAAACCTGTCCCAGTGCCACTATGTACACCTCAAACTCTCTGTACTGGCCGGAGATTTAACACGGAACTCCGCAGTGAAGGGTCCAGGGACTAACAGCCTGAACCATGGCATGGCCTTGAAGCGTGAATTTCTTTTAGACGGTATTTAAAAATTCAGTTCCTAAGGCGCAGCAAATGCAGCCCGTCTCCATTACAAAGTCTAAACAGTTAATGCTCTTTCAGACAAATAAACACTCTTTGTGTTTGGAATCATACAAAACACATTACAGCTTGTGGACAAAATGCAGAGTTGTTGAATATTAAAGCGGGTGAAATTAGGGTGTTATATGGCTAAAATCTGAAGTTTGTTACGCCCACGAAAATAAAAGACTTCGTCAAGAAGAAACTAATACCCAAGGAAAGTTGCTCCTGCAGGCTGTAACTCGTATCCTAAGAAGAAACTTGATTTTAAAGACACACAACTTGTTACGTTTGCGATATAAGGCACTGAGTGGTAAAAGTGTATGAGAGACTGGGTTTTTAATGGTAATTCAACGACAGAATTATAAGAACCACAGAGACACGGGACCTTTTCACTGCGACATTAGAGTGAGCTAGCATTCGGTTACAGAACACCGATGACCCTGAAAGAGCAATTTCAGTGACATTTAGAGCGACAGCTGAATTAATCATATCACGATTATGCAAAGTTTAACCTTGCAGATGAAGCAAAGCGTGCAGAAACGCTGTTGCAGTATATTTCATTACGAAAGTTGGGACCATGCCGTTGTTCCGCTCACACTGCACTGGGAGTCTCAACCCTGGCGATGACATCTTTTCAGCTCTGATTAACAGATCCATGTTAAATCGCACGCTAGTTTCTAAAAATACATACAGGAAAACTGAAGATTGTCGTCTTCTTGGGTCTGACTCAGAGTAGCCTGATACAAATTTGCCGACGTTTCGCAGAAACCAGGTATTTCCATCTTCTCTAGATACAGGCAAAGTGTTCTTTTGGAACGTAAAATAAAATTTTAGAATGTCTACACCGCGTGATATCCGAGAAGAAGATGTTATACATAATTGCTGCCGTAAGAAAGCAAGTTGTTCAAACAAGGCTGTTGGTTTCATACTGTGACCATATGGGTTATATCAGCGTGTAGTCTGGTAGATGTATGTCACAGTTTTTGAGCAACATGCTACCCCGACGTTCAGGATAGAAAGCCTAATTTCTTGAAGTTGAAGGCAGTATGTTTCTTCACAGTGTTGCTAAGCACCTACCAGACTGCACGGTGTTTTACCTCAGAGGAACATCCGGCTAATATTCACTATCATGAAAACTTCTAATTTTATGAAATTTCGAGTTGCGAAAGAATGTCTCTTCCAGCTGTGGAAGGGCACGTACTTGATGCCAATTATGTGCTGCAGACTGCTTAAATATGCCTAGAGCATCCTCTTATTGCACAACGTTCACGTGAAAACCTCCGAACCCTGCACGGACCTCAAAGAATTTAGGAGTAAAAGCGGTATTTCTTTCTCCATGGCGCAACAGCCCCTAGTGGGCCAGGGTCTTCTCATTATCGAGGCTTCACGATCACACTCAGACACGCCACACGTTCAGTGGGGCTGCTCTGCAAGGGTGATCAGCCGGACGCAGAGACCACTACCTGACAACACACAGTAATCACAAGAGGCAGGCATCCATGCCCCCGACGGGATTTTAACCCACAATTCCAGCAAGCTAGCGGCCGCATACCCGTGCCTTAGACTGCACGGCCACTGGGATCGGCAAAGTTGTATTATTTTAAGCATAATTTATTTTATATTAAGCAACTGCGGGATTAAAGTAACTCTTTATCCATTATTATCACTATTGCAATAAAATTAATGTAATAATTAAGTAAAGTAGAACTTCCTGAACTTACTATTTTTGAAGAAAGAAAGAACGTCGCTCTTTCTTCGTCACCGATAATTACTTCAAGAAATACAGACTGTCATTCTATTAAAATTGAAACACGCTTGTACCTATTATTATTGGATCATGCTTAAACTGAAACCTTATGGGGGGTGTTGGAGCCTACCACTCCTATTTTTCTCACCCCTACCGCTGCCCAGTGCTGGTAAGTTTCCAACCTAGAATGTTCCCATGCAATATACACGAAGCCCGTTGAAACTTACGTATTCTTTACATAATTTAACCCTGCTTGTGCAGTTTACAACATCACTCAAAAATTTTCCTTCATTCTGATGGGGGATTATTTTACCCCTATTCGCATACCCTCGCGGGCTGCAACTTAAGTTTGGTGGGTTGCTTATCACTGGTTTAAATTAAGCCGCTGACGGGCAGCGGCCAACGGACAACCAGTTCAGCGCCATGATTTGTGCCACGTGCCCATGATGCGTAACGTCCTCCTCTTTTTAGAGAGATGAATAAAAAATAATTTGTGATACACACGCGTGCAATTTAATTTCTGAAAGCAGAAGTGCACAGATACACACGCGTGCAATTTAATTTCTGAAAGCAGAAGTGCAAGTTTTTAGGCGAGTCCACATAAATCGCGAAAAGCGTCTCTTAGTTTTGTCATATCTGTCTGTCCGTCCACACATAACACCGCGGATCCCAGTGGATGGATTTTACTGAAAATTGATACTTGAAACTTTCACTCAAATTCGTCGAGAAATTCTCCACTTGGTTAAAATTTTACAAAACAGTCAGGCACTTTACATGAAGACCTAAGTACGTTTGTATTGTTGACATCAGTAGAAATGTTGTTTAGCTTGAAAACAATCCACAACGAACCCATTGTTGCATTTCCATGGCAACACTGAACAGCATCAGTACTTCCCCTTTGTGTTGTTGACCCACATGTATTATGCTACATGTGGGTCAACAACACAAAGGGGAAGTACTGATGCTTTTGCATGGCAAAAATGGTTAAGCGAACGCCCCACAATGTTAAGTTATATGTATGTTGCCTGTCTTTTTCATTTATGCTGACCTTGTAACTTCTCCAGTGTGTAGTAAATAAGATTTTAAATCACGATTGGCCCAAAAATAAGAAATTAAAGTTCACTGCTTAATTAGAAAAAGACTGGGAACAAGGGTCCCAGTGAAATCCAAAAACTTTACGGTAATTCTTTTCAAATCACTTTATCAGTCTTTGCTACTCTACGTATTGGCAAGAGTATGAATTAGCTACACGGATATTCTCTGTTAGGTCCGCGGCAGCATTTACGAAAGACAGAAGTAATATTTGTATAGGCTGTATACTACACTGAAGCAATTAGCGTGAAAATCTTATTCGATCAATAACTCTCATCAGTATGAAACTTTAAACTTACCCGTTGTCTTTTATTATAAGTGACACGCGAACATCGCTGTTACTGTCCCCCTGTCATGCTTTCTTTTGTAATATTTTAAGAACGTTTGAAAGCAATTCGCGTGGAAGAGCAGACTGACAGAAACCTGGACCTCTGAATTGCCGCTATGACGCCACCGTATAATAGACGAGCGCATAGCCGGAAGCCGCGGTAACGTGCGGTAAATGTTGATGGCTTATTAGTACTGCGATCGGTTACAGAGAATATTCAGCCAGCATCATTAGTCACTGGCAGAGGACGTGGTGCGAGAGTACTGTGCCGTATCTGAAATAACTTCACTAGGGGTGCACAAACTATCGAAATATCCAGCAGCCACCTCAAAATCCTAGGCGCCAGAAAGGTGATACGAACCAAGTTTCACGCTAGGGCCGTGTCATGGCTCAGGCGGTTAGCCGCCGGACTGTTACTGCGGAAACCCTAGTTCGACCCCGGGTCATTCCATGTGGGATTTGTGGTGGACAAAGTGGCAATGGAACAGGTTTTTTCCCCGAGTACTCCGGTTTTTTTTCCTGTCAATTTCATTCCACCTCTGAGCCATTATACGGAAAAAACTAATCATCTTCATCACAGGGTAGCACAATAAGTCTCAAGTTTGCGGTGCTTCAATAGCATCTGTTGCGGGGCCCTTCAAGACATAAAAAATTTCGATACTACAAATATTACGCACCTCCGTACAAAATTTAATGACCACGGTGACTCGACGCCAGGGATTTGTACACCCCTACGGTTTTTGTCGGGGCGCTTAATGCCGAACATAAGAGAAGTCACTAGGAGGCAGGAAAAACATTTTGACGTACTTGAAATCATAATTGTAATTTTAAGCTTAGATAATTGTGGTGAAGGAAACAGAAGTATTTCCGCCATTCAGTCACCATTCTGCCCTCACTTCATCTGCCCATTCATCCATCAGTAACTTAGTTAATCCACCATCCAACCACTTGTCTTTACATGCATTACATTCATACTGCAAAGAACTCAACGTTATTTCACAACGTGACCAAATTAGTTTATATTCATTTAAGAGTCTTCTAGATTTCTCGTGTTAAAACTTCTGTCTTCCTGCAAAATCGTGCATTTCTTCGTGTGTTGTGCTGTAGAGACTTGCTTCCTGTACATTCTTATGGCCATAAAGACGTTTCCGGCAGTTCTGTCTGTGGAGCAGACAGTTGTTGCGGTTACACATGGACCTGGCGACCGGAACGTGTGAATAACGGGCCTTGAGAAACAGCAGCACGGATCAGTGCAGATCATGTTCCATATTTTGGAGAGACAAACGGAGGTGGCAAGTTGCGGGAGGTGAGGATAGACTGTAGGAGAAGGAGGAGAAGAAGTGTAATGGTGAAAAAATTAACTTAAATGCGAGTAGGTAAAGAAGTGGAAGAGACCGAGCAGTTAATTGTGTTGCCGAAATTAGAAGAGTGCAAATATATAAAGCTTGAAAAAGTTATCTGATTATTTTAATAAAAGACATCGCCGTTGGTGTGCAGATTACGAAAGTATAATTAATCTTATTAATTACGCAGTTAGAACCAACACTTCTCGTTCTTAATGTTTATTTAGGCTATTAGTTTGGGCTTATAAGAACCATCATCAGTCCATAACAGAAACTATAACTTGGAAACTCCATATGTTTTGTATTGCAAAACAGCGAAAACTTCCACTTACAAAACGTACGGTGTTTTCCAAATTATAGTTTCATTTATGGCCTGATTATGGGCCATAAGAACCAGAACTAGTAGCCAAAATACGCGTTTAAAAAGAAGACTTGGTTATGTGTAATTAATAAGGATAAATATACTTTTTTACCTGATTATTCTTGAAGATGATGGCAACACGATACTTCGATACGTCGGACACCACTTACCGGGCGACATATTATCACATCCCAGAAGACCGGAATTTTCGTAATTGTCACTCTGAAATTCCGATATCTCGCGTGGCACTAAGGCTTTGTAAGCATCGCTCAGAGTTATTTCTCACGAAGAAAAGGTAAAGTATTCTGTGTCCTTAGGTCCCGCCTCACCTTGAAGGTATGTGCGGGAATGGAGGTATGGATCCACAGCTCTTTAACCTGACCACCACATGGATGGTTGGATAGGAGTTCGGTTATGTTCCACAGCCAGTCTGAAAGATTTGGAAGGGAGAAAAATCGCTGGCAATTCAGTCAATAATTTCTCTTTCTTCAAGACCGTAGCTTAGTCACCGCAGCGACTGAACTATGCTGTCTCAATATTTTTATGAACATAAATTATTATTTTTAACATAAAACATTACTAAAAGTATACGCGATAAAACCAGCAACTGTCTTTCACAGACATGCGCAACGCAGAGTATGTCACTGAATGGTAATATGTGTATTGACTATTTACAGCAGTAGCCACTAAATAGTACCAGTAATTTTACCTTTAAGTTGTGGTTGATATTAAAACGTAGTACGCTAATGCGTAAATTATAAATATATATAGGTTTGTACTGAGATACTACACATGGAATAAACATCGGATACCATAGCCGGCCCTTTCCACCCTTCAGAACTAGAAGTGGTTTGCGAAACAGACGTTTGCAGACAGATATTTATTTATATTTATACTTAATATATGATATTTATGTATTAACCTAGTATAGTTTAATATCGTACATAATTATATTTTATGTATTAACAGAATATATTTGAATATCATACATAATTTTATTTTGTGTATCAACATAATATATTTGAATATCAAACATAATTATATTTTTATGTATTAACATAATTATTTGAATATCACACATAATTATATTTTATGTATTAACAAAATATATTTCAATATCATACATAATTTAAACTATATAAATTTGATTGTACTATACAGTGACTACTGTTGTAAATAATTAATGTACATGATGCCAATCGTTAACATGATGTACGCAGCGCACGTCTGTGCAAAGTGACTCCCTGGTGATGGCTAAGGTGGTTAGCCGAAAGAAGAACGCGTAAAAAAATTGTTGTGCAGTGGTTGGTAATAATAAAAACACTTCTAATTTTTATTTTCGGTACCAAGTATTTAAGACCTGCACTTGGCAGTCTTTGATATGACATCCCGCTGAGGTGTTATATAGTAGCAATTTAATGAATGGGCTCACGTTCCATTAACACGACAGTATAGTTAAGCCTTGCATTTTGCTTCATATTCCGTCGTTCTGACCTGTATTTTTGTTAACTTGACGTCAGCGCGTACAAGTACATAGCATCTTCTAGCTGAGGCCTGCGGGATTATGATAAGGTGTGCTTCTATATTATCGTTTCGGAGGAAAGTACTGCTTCAGTCGTCAGGTTGTTTTTTTACGCTGAATAAAGATAGTATATTCTTCGAAACAACTGGTACCGACAAGCCAGACTACACGGTGTCATATCCCAGAAAACCACAATATGAATCTTCACCATTGTGAAAACATGAAATTTTACGTTGTGATGACAATACTGGAGTTATCGTAAAGAAGTGGATGATTGTGATGATCATAGTGGTGATTTCTTTAATAAGAACAAATGTGAGCAGGTTGGCAAGAGGAGTTGATAAACTTATGTTTAGTAAGAAGCAAATAAGTCGCGGCAGAAAATCACGATAAGAGAGAAACGTAGCGGGTTTCCTTATATGAGACAGGCGGACAGGACGCCAGTGAGTTGCTGTCCATCTGTCTATCTGGAATTTCAATTGCTGTGATTCTATAAGGAAAGTGAGAGTATTGGTTACTCAGGTCACGCTGTTGTTGTCTGCCAGGCGCTGCAGAATTAATAGGACGGTTAGGAACTTGTGTACCAGCTCCAAATTTCAACTTCACAGCCCCGCTACTACTATATTTTTTGTGTAGTAATTAGAATATTCGCCGATACCGCTGGCCGCGCGGTCTCAAGCGTGGATCTGCGGCCGTTCGCTTGCTGGGATTGCGGGTTCGAATCCCGCCGGGGACATGGATGTCTGTCTGTTGTGAGTTTTGTGTTTTGTCAGGTAGAAGTCTCTGCGTCGGGCTGATCACTCGTCCAGAGGAGTCCTACCGAGTGTGGGTGTCTGAGTGTGATCGTAAAACCCCGATAATGAAGAGGCCCTAACCCACTATGTGCTATGGCGCCAATGGAAAAAAAAATTGGAATATACACACAACTCCGCTATATTTTTCCATTTTCAGGAGTACTTTACACTGTATGACATGCCCCTGCGCATTTGTGGTGCGCAGTTTGTCATTTTATGTAAAGTGGGCCTGATGGCAGCAAAAAAGATGCCTGAGATATTCCTCGTTCTTATACTGTGAGTGCCTTACTTCTACAGGTGGCGGGCGCTTGTGAATGCGGTAATGAATCTTCGGGTTCCATAAAATGCGGGGAATTTATTCACTAGCTGAGGACCTGTTAGCTTCTAAGAAAGGACTCTGTTCCATGGATTTGGTGCCTTACTTCTGTGTTATGAAAAGAAATGGAGGATTTTGTACGAAAATTTGGTAAATAACTGCCACAATACGCGGAGTCACGTGCCAGGAGAAAGTAATGTTCAAATGTATAGGAAGGCTGAATGGAACCCACATGTTTTTACTAAGATTATAATGCGTGATTATGCCAGGAATCGAATCCTGAGTACCCAGTCGTTCAGCCAGTAGCTCAGTGATCACTTTAACGCGGATCTTCATAACACTGGCGATGATGCCATGACTCTTCCTTTCTTCTGGTCTTCTACAGTTCCTTAATTCTCTGTTTTGGTCGCTCTTCTTCAGTTTGCCCCTCAAATCAGTCAATTCCCCTTCACTTTATCTTTTACGCTTCCCAGCGCTTACCTTGTGTCCATCTACTTTTCCCAGAAGGACGAGCGGGTGTTATCTGGGAACCTTTAGAGCATTACATTTTCCTGGTTTTTTCTGTTATTAATGTAGTGATTTTCTCTAACTTCCTCACTTCTCTTCTTGCCCTTCTTTCATGCTTCGTGCTTCAGAAGTTAGCCTATTCCTTCTGGCAGGTGATGGCAATCATATGCATGTTGCCTGGGTTCGGATTCCGTGTCCGCCTCTAGATATACCAAGTATGTATTCTTCTCTGTATACTGCAGTCTTCTGCTGTGTTGTTGCTTTTTGCTGTCCGTCAGAATCGAGTCTTGTTCTCCAACTACGAGTCCAATTAGGGAAAGTTTACCTTATATGAAGAAATCGCCAATACTGGAAGACAGCGAGCTGTGAATACTCTTTGTTTTGCCACACTGCCGCATCACAGCGTCCCGTGACAAAATGTAACCAAGATTCTGCAATCAATTTCATAATGAGCCGGTCTGCCATTACAGTGCCAGCAGCAATACGTATATACCAATGGTGTGTTTCTTACAGGTTCCGGTTTTGGCACTTTGGAGAATGGAAGGATGTCTTGGTGGACGACAGACTGCCCACATACAGGGGCAGGCTAGTGTACACTCATTGCACTAACCCTACAGAGTTCTGGGTCGCTCTGTTAGAGAAGGCCTACGCCAAGTAAGTTTTTAAACCTGCAGGAAATTTAGCGATATTTCGTAAATTATTCTTTGCGGACGGAGAAATTGTCCTTCTGATGAAGACGGTAACTACAGGTGCATTCAGTAGGCAGTGGACAGCAACTGACGAAGGATAATCGTCCAACTTGGTTGCGAGATCTACCGAACGACAGGGCATTACATCGCAGAAGACTTGAATTGTCTCCAGCTTACCTGTTGAACAAGAGACTAACAATTCCATACCGCAGATAGTTAACACTGCATGAAATATCACACGTGTCCTCTGACGCAAATCCGTTTTTGGGACCACGTGATCATTGAAATGAACCTTCCGGTTCCAAACAATGTGGAAAATTTAAGTCGAAATCCGTCCAAACACAACCGATTTCTATATGTTATACAGAACTACATATTTCAACCTATTTGACCAGCTTCACAGTTTGTGTTTAAAATACAGTGAGGAAGGAAATGCCTCCTCACTGTATTTTAAACACAAATTGTGAAGCTGAGGATGACCTGAAATAAGTCTAAACATGTAGTTCTGTATAATAAATCATTGTGTTTGGACGGATTTCCATTTGATTTCTCTTATAAACAACACAACGGGATGACGTTCTTTAAATCTGTGGAATATTTTTTGGATCTCTGAACAGCTATTAGATTCCTAAGATTGAATCTACTACACTGAAGTAGTTACTGCATTATTTAGTTATAAGTGCATACCCCATTGGTATTTACGTTTCAATGTTGCGTACACAAATCTTGTAAAACAGCCGTAACAATTGTGAGTGAGTTTCCGTGTGTATTTAGCACAAACTCAAAGAGACAATCAGTGGTTTGCTTTTAGTGTATTACACATACGTGACATGAAAAATAACTATAAAATACATTATTAGTTACCTTAGTTATTTTGCTTATATACTTCGGCGAATGTCTCTAATCTGGGTTGGATTAGTGAGCGGAATTTTCTTAGCACACTGGATTGTCCTTTTATTTCGGGTAATTTTGCTTTCTGATAATCTTACTCATTTACTGTAAGTCCCTTTTGGCATCGTCTGTGAATTGTTCATTGTTATTTGAATCCCTTTACTTGGAAATCACCTTTTATGTCCGTTTCCTCTTCCTAAATTGGCCCTCTTTCAATTGAGCAGCGAGTACGAAAGGCTGGTGTGCAGATTCCTAACGGTCTGGCCAGTGGTTCCGCGGGATTATTGTAACCTGCTATTATATATAATAAAAAATGTGGTATTCAAAATTGGTGTATTTACACAATCTGTCTATGTATAATTGTGTCTGTAAGAAAAGTCTTCCTTTCTACTTTTAGTTTTATTATTACTGCTAGGAAAATTATAGTTTTGTGACGAATTTTACATTGATATGAGAAAGATTTTACAGTTTAAGTTCGAAATTATCACAAATTGAAGTTTTAGTGTAATTTTGCTTTAGGGGTCCACAAATTGAGATAATTTGTGAGAAGAAATCCATAGAATTACTGAGGCTTTGTAACGGGTCTCCAGTACCACAGAGATGGACTATCAGAGCAGTACAGAATCACGTATTGTGGATCCCTTTTTCCATTATTCTGTGCAATCTATTTACCCATCGAAGTCATGTTTCTCTAAGAATATTTTGACTGTTATTTACTTGATATGTGCTGAGTGTGGCATGCAGTGGTATAGGGTTGTGCCGTTTGCAGGCTGTATGGCTGCTATGAAAATCTGCAGGCGGGCTTCACCACGCGGGCACTGCAGGACCTGACAGGTGGCATTGTGCAGAGCTTCGGTCTCAGCAACCAGGACCGCTATCTGACGTTCCAGGTGCTGAACAGCGCGGTGCCACGCTCCAGTCTCCTCATCGCTAGCATCAATCCCGTGAGTTTATTTCGTGTTGGTAGCCGGCCCGGGGGGGGGGCGCCCCATTTGGTATGTGGGACCTTCCGTGTTAGTACACCGTGTAGTCTTGTAGACTGATACAGACACTTCAACATCCATGAGATATTTGAGGTTCTTGCAGCAGTATTGCTGAATAGGCAAGTCTTCTGATTTGTTAAGCCATGTCGTTCGGTAATTGACACAGGTTAACGTCCCAGAAGATTTGTATCTTCGTTTCACTGGCGAATTTGGACATTAACTTCAACCTTGATGATGGAGGCAGCATTTTTCCGAAAAGTCGGTGTCCATCCTCATGAGTCCACGGTGTGAAAACCCAGAATATTACAGTCCGATGGGATGCGCCCAGACCCGTAGCCAGACCATGAACACAGTGGGTGCAGGGACTTCCATTGCGGGTGCATATGCATACTTTCAGTTGTATATAATGCTCTGTTATACATATACTGTGAATAGGTATTATGTATACATAAGCGTAAAAAGCGCCTTTGTCAGGACCACAAAATAGGCACTTTAATTGCCTAATGTGAGCTATAACATTACACAGGATACCTTATTTTTTTTTTAAAAAAATGAGTTGTTGCCAACCATGGCGGTAAAACAGATTCAACACGTGGATGCGATAGGGTGTCGCACGTCTTTTAACGGACTGATCAACAAGTTTGTTGTCTTTGATACTTCTCAAATTCCGAGTGGGTACATAAACATTTGTATTGGGTGTATGGCATCCGCATGCACTCCCCTGCCTACGGGCCTGGATATGCTACAAAGTTTTTTATCGTTAATAACCAGAGTCGGAAATTAAAAAATGGCCGTTTGTTTGAAAATTACTGCATCAAATGCCACAAAATAGCGTACTAGGAATGTCGTATTCTAGGAGACTTACTCGCGTTTGAGAGAATTAAAACTCGCGCCACCTGACAATGTAGCGTAACCTTCATTTTTGGCGAGGTCAGCTAAGGTTTCAGGAAATTTTTGAAAATCCTCGCCTGATAATTTAAATGTGTCGTATTTTAGGAGATGGTCTCATGTAGCAGAAATAATTGCATAATGCTTCTTCCGATAAAGTGTAAAGGGTCATATTTTGTGAGATAGACTCATGTTTCAGAACAATTGTGAGATAATTTGTGACATAATGCGAGCATTTTAAGTCTCGTTTGTGACCGTTGCCTTGTGTTTTAGGAGAAAGAGAACAAGCGTCAACAGCGGCTGCGTAACGGTTTGATAACGCAGCACGCTTACAGTGTGACGGGACTCGCGAGGGTTCGCGGACCCTTGGGTGAGACACCACTCGTGAGGCTACGAAATCCTTGGGGACGCGGAGAATGGACGGGTCCCTGGAGTGAGCGTTCCTGGGAATGGGACGGGCTGTCAGAGCGGGACAAGGAATTGCTTAGCGTCAGGGTCCGAAATGACGGAGAATTCTGGTGAGTGAATATGTTGAATACTGTTTCTGACTTATACAATCACAGCCACTCTCTTGGGGGTGATATTCTTATTCAAACATTGTTTGCTAAAATAAATATTCGCACTGCACTTTAACATAATTTCTTTTATATTCTTTTATTTGTTGATAGGGATAGCTTGACTAGCTAAAGCAATTTTTAAATTTCCCATCCTCGTGTGTGTTTATATAATACTGGAATATGATAGTTGGAAGTGAAATGTGTTTAACCCTTTAAAGACGAAGCTTATCTGTTTTATATAAGGACTCAGTTCGTACCGCGCTGTAAACACTCTCCACTTCGGTTATAAAAACCAGTCTCTTAATGTTTTATAAGGCAAAAGTTGCTGTTTGTTCTGAGATCCGTACAAAACACATAAACGCAATGTGGGCACCACGTAGAATTTTTTAATGTTAAACCTGGTGGTATGTAAAGTTACCGCTAGGCTTTAAAAGGTTAACACACTGCACCTTCAATGAAGAACACTGTCTTCTAAGACGTAACGCCGGGTAGTCTGGTAGAATCGTACCTACACATCAGAACATTTTGTTGCCTTCATCGCAAGGGTACGTTCATCGATCCTGATGATGGAGGTAGCATGTGCCTCCGAAATATCAGTACACTTCTACCAGATTACACGGTGTCATATCTCAGAGGACAGTAATGTGTACGGTCACCGCCGTGAAACCCTCAGATCTCACCGTGTCTCCTTTGATTGGTTCTTGATTTATTTAAACTAGTTTTTGCCGAAGCAATGTTTTTAAGTACGAATAGAGAAGTACGCGAAAAAGAACTGCCGTACCCATTTTTAAAATAATATGGCAGCGTTCTTAATATCCGGGTGTGCAAGTTCGAATTTCGGCTCACAAACAGACATCCCGTTTGATATTTCTGTGGTCTTCTTTAGACCCTCCAGGCAGTATTAATTATAGGCCACTACCAATTTGTGATTTCAGACTTCTGCCGCTGTGTGAATGGGGTCTTCGCTCTTCTGGGCTGGCACGCAGCATTAATTGGTAGTTAGTTGGTAAATAAATACAAATCAACGCTGCGTAAAAGCCCAGAAGAGCGAAGCCCCCACGACTGTTCCTTTTAGAGTCTTTTTCAGTTCATCATATTCAACAGCTTCTTACTTGTGAGTTTAAAAAAAATATTAATTGTCCTTTCATTATCAGTACCAAGTTGCCTAATTTTTGTGTATTTAATGCCAACAGCAAATATATTCTTCTGCAGTTTTTTCTCCGCACGTCCCTCAATATGCTTGTATGACGTGATTTTGACATTTTTGTGAAATTGTGAACAAAGCAAAATCGACTGTATTAGGCATATAATGATGAATCTCGGCTTCTAAATGTCAGTGTTAAAACAAAGGGCAGTGGAAGGGCGCGCATGAAACAGGCAAAATAGGCCTCACTTGCGGAGGTGTCGCGAGTCCGACAACAAAGCTGTCGTGTTGCAGGATGTCTTTCGAGGACTTCGCACGCCACTTCACTCACCTGGATCTTGTCCACGTCGGTCCGGACGACTGGATGAGCGAACCTGCACTCCACTCTAAGCAACCCTGGCGCGCCGTACTGGCGAGACGTCGGTGGCGTTCCGGGTACAACGCAGGCGGCGGGCCGAGCTACACAGGTAACTAGCCTTTCACACCCACACAGATACACGTGCACGCCCTTGTATTGACTGCAGTCAAGAAATTCGTATTCTTTTTACAGTTCAGTTTTGAAGACAAAGAAGCCACACCGAATCAAATCCCAGCCTCATTTTGACCCGTCAACGTCGAGCAGCCTCATCTTTTGCCTCTGTTTCGGTTTTGTGCCTGTTATCTATTACTGTTTTTAGTCACCACAACGAATAACTAAAACGATTAAACTTCTTGAACACCATTGGTTAGGGAAGAGGACAGGATCCATCTTTCCTTATTTCTCCTCTTATTTTCCTGTTTTTCCTTCCAACTTAATATATCTCTGCTTTTTCTTATTATTTTTCTTCTTCCTTTCCTCTCTACACTTATGGCACTGGAACACCACTTGTGAGAATACACCCCATATATTTTCTGGTCTTCCCAACAGACGTTTTACTGTACGTTAAATCTGCCGTGGGAAATGTAAAATCTACTGAGAATGAACAATAATACAAAATGTGGGACTCTCTTGGCATTATTTCTCAGAATTTGCTTCTTTAAGATAACGGATACCTTGATCAAACTACGTTTGGGTCGACATTTGGAAAAATGGTTCGCGTTTAGTCCACCAGTTGTGTCTCCAAATGCTTATATACTGTGGTTGTTCTGGTTGTGACGCAGAGACAACAGCGATGAACCCGCAATTCCACATCCAGATACCTCGCACTAGCAGCAACAAGTGCCACGTGGTGGTGTCCGTCACCCAGTTCTATGAGACTGTTTCAGACAGTCGCAAGAAGAAACCGTTGTTCGCCATCGGCTTTGCCGTGTACGAGGTTCCCCACGCAACGGCCCGACTGACGCCCCACTTTGTGGCAGAGCAGGTACGTAACTTGTAGACGAACACTCACACACACTGCTTGCGCTTTTACTGCATTGCGTTAAATACACGAAGTACATATTCGTATATAAACGCAGCTGGGGACGTTTCGAACTTCAGTGTCTTACATTTAAAAATCTACTGAACGTGGCAGAGATGTGAAATAAAATGCATGTATTCCTATTGTCAGTATAACTTACACATTTTATTGGACTGAACTCAGTCTCTATAGACTTTAAAATGTGTTTCACACAGAAAGAGTCTACGTGGCATATAAATGTACCTAATTAAGATAGGCAATTGTTATCTCAAAACAGTTTTCCTTTGTAATGTGATTTCAATTAAATGGAAAAAAAGTAATTATGACAGATCAGAAACAATGTACTTTATAAGTAACAAATGAACCTCAAGGCCACTTACGTTTTTATTTATCACCAACTACTGAACTTTTTTTACACAACCTCCAACAGAGTCACCGTGATAAGATCGAACACCGGAGACCATAGACAGGGATCTCGACCACACATCATCAAACGTGGCTCACAACAGATGTTGGACACAGAATTACATATCTTATGCTTTTATATATTTTATCGTTTAAAATCCTATGTGCGTACTGTTTTATAATTTTAAATCTACATGTGTAACAAAGAATACAAGGTACAGCGTATGAATAATTACCATTCAGTGACTTACCACGAGCTGCTTATTGTCTACAATTGACTCCATGATGATGACTGGACCACTCAGTCGAAACATGTTGGAGTTTGTGTAAACAAAGTGCAGAAGCTGGTGATAAACAAAAACATATGTAAGAAAACTGCACGGAAGGATGTATAATTTTAAATACCTAGGCTACTTATAAAATCCAAAAAAATACGGCTAAATTAATGTGATCAGCACAAAGGAGTACCAGATTTCGTACAGAATATGGTTACTTCCCTCTTCAGCATCACTGCGTATAGTAGATCATGCTAGAAAGAAGAGTGATATTCAAAATAAGAAATTAAAATTTCTCACTAAATTACAAAGTGCACAATAACGGCACACGCAAAATAGTGAAGAATTCAGCCGCAGCGACAACACGTCTGACTCGCCGTCGGGAAATACCTGGTTCCAATCCCGAATCGCACGTTTGGCGGTAAGACGCATTCTCTTCCAGAAGAATGCGCGAGCTAGCTGTCTAAAGTAGGGCACGGCACATCTTCTGCACATTATTTTGCGTTTATTGTCCATTTTATCAGACTCGCTACGGGGTGGACGGTCCGGGGATCGGAATCCGGTGGAGACGAGATTTTCCGCACCCGTCCAGACGGTCCCTGGGGCCCACTCGGCCTCCTGTACAATAGGTACCGCTTCTCTATCCGGGGTAAAACGGCCGTGGTGTGGCGTTGACCAACCCCCCCATCTAGCGCCGAGGTCAGACAGAGTAGACGTATACCTCTGCCACGTCTCTGGCCCTTCATGGCCTGTTCTAGAGTCAACTTTACATTTAAGGTTTTATCTCTTATATAATTTACCATAAACTCACGAATTTATGCAGCATAATCAAACAACCTAACAACTGATCTGCCATTGGCGTGTCTCACAGTGCTGACCATTGCTGGAATAGTACTGACTGGCAGGCGAAACAGGCGTCGGCTTACTTAGGCAAAACATGCCGTATTTTCACTTGGAGACCCCATGCATTTAACCCAAGCCTCCGGTGTTAGCTGCCAGTATGTGATGTTTCTCTTAGCACATCTATAAACTCTTCCTAATATTTACAATACTTCAAAAATCGTGGAAATATATGTGAGTTGCGATGTTCCCATGACAGTAAGTGTGGACGCAACTGTCCTCTGTGATGGTACACCTTGTATTCTGGTAGACAAGCACATATGTTTCGGAACAACCTGCTGCCTCCATTCTCAGAACTCAAGGAGGCAGCAGGTTCCACACATATGTCCAAAAGAGTGCATGACGTCACACCACAGAAGACCGTTACCTGGATAATAGCGGTATCTATGCATATCCGTTTTGCTGGATTTAAAGCTAACCTTGTTGTAACCGCGGATGACGATAAGAAGTTTCCGAATGTCATAATCCAAGCGGTAGCGTATAACTGAGAAGTAGTCACCATGCTGAATGCTGATAGCGGGTTGGCAACCAAAGAGCTGGTACCCATTTACTCGCTACAGAACTTTGAAGTTTATTAAGATACAGAGTAATAATACAAAACTGAACTGCCCTTGCACGGAACCGGGCCCCAGTTTTGCAGCCCTGTAGTCGCTTTACTTACTACTTCTTACAGGCTCGATTAAGTAAATTAAATTCGCGTTAAAATAGCTGAGATAGTAACCGGTGAATGAAAAACAACCAAAAATTCCTTGTTACATTTACGCAGCGGTGGAAAATTCCAGAAAGTAGCGACACTGCGTAATCTAGCGAGTGGCTGGTGAACTATAACCGAAAGCGTGTTTTGGTAGTTTCACGCGAGAGAGCACCAAACGCTGTGCACTTAACAGGGTAATACGTTCTGATAGGAGGTACCTGCCACACGAAGGTGTTTGACGTGAACAATCTGAAGACGAGGATTTTATTCAAACTAAAACTGAAAGTGAAACTAAATGCTCCCATTATGTACGTGCCTGTAAATTACCAAGCCAATATTCTGTGAAATTTATAAGAATCAACAATTTCTGATTATTTACTACTGGCCGAACGATTAAGTTGCCGTGGTTCAATTCCTAGCAGAAATTTTTATCTTTTTCAAAACTTCCAGACTGGCTGTGGGGTCCACCCAACCTCGTAATCAGTGGGTACGGGAAGCTGTTTGCCTGCTCTTAAAGCGAGCGGGCCATGAAGCTGAGAAATCACTTTAAGAATCAGTGGAGCGGTACATCCACTTGTTCCGTATAACTTCATGGCGTGCAGAGTGGCAGTTTTGCCTCGTTTATTTGCCAGAATAAATGAAGACTTAATGTGCATGTCAATTATAATAAACTTTGATTTATTTTACCATCTGTCATTAAGCTGGCTGTACGATCAGTCACTCTTCCGTATTCGAAAGAACGGGGGCTAAAATGTCAACCTGGTATGATAAAAATTTTATTTTGTTTTTCTCTACCCCTGCTGATATATGCTAACTTTTCACCGTAGTGACCAGCTTACAGGATTCACGACAGAGATACTGTAATTTGATTCCCAGCAGAGGCGTCAAGACTGATTCTGGGGCCCTCTCATCTTCCTATTAAACGAGTACACCTAGGCAACAATGTCAATATTTAAGAGTGCATGGAGCTTTAATTCCATTGCCCTATAATTCTTAATGGCGTTGTTTTTAAGTACAATGACAAACATACATTCATGGCTTCCTCCCCACACTTTCCCTACAAAATCATGTGATTGGCTTTGTTGCGTCGAATCTTACCATGATAAAGAAGGACGTAATGTTTGGAACTATATATTTGTGCATCCTGTTATGTTTAATATACTGATGTCAATGGTGTATTCGCTCAGTCTAAATAAAAATTTATCTGTGTGTATTCATTAGAATACCCACGCAGCTAAACTGATATTTCTAATGAATGCACACAGAGCTGTGTTCAAACGGAGTGATTAAACTCTCACAAGGAAGCGGTGGATCTGTACATATTTGTAAGGCACTTTACGAATTATAGTGAGTGTAGCAGCTGAAAGTGGTGGCGCGGTTGATTGAGGCACTGCGCTACAAACCGGCAAGTCGCGGGTTCGATTCCCGGTGGTGTCAGTGGATTTTTTCATTGGCATATGACCCTGGGGTCGACTCAGCCTCTAACAGAAATGAGTACCAGGAATATTGCCTGGGGGGTAAATGCTGCCGGTGCGTATGGCTGACAACCTTCATGTGCCGATTGTCTAGAAATCTGGGAGCCTCGACCTCCTGGAACCCTGTGGGCCTGTCCAGGCCTGTGACGGGACTGCTTTACCTTTACCTTTACCTTTTAGTAGCTGAAGGTTTTCATCTTTTTCTATGACTCTTTTTTGGCCGATTAAGTAACCTGACTGATGGTTGAACAGAGACTAAATTGTTGCTACTTGACTCTATGGTCCAGTGACTTGACGAAGTGACGTCACGTGACTTGATGACTGAGAGCTGGCTGTTTGGATGACTGACTTAACTAAATCATTAGGCTACATCACTGACAAGCTTGTTGACTGACTGAGAGGACTGCCTCAGTTATAAGTAACCCGACTGGATGAATAACTAAGTGACCTGACTAAATGACTATGAGACTTGACTGAATGACTAATTGAATGATCTGAATAAATTACTACAAGGCTTGACTTATTGACTAACTGAACTATCTATGTGACTGTGAGACTGGAATGAATAACTGAGTGACGCGACTAAATGACTGTGAGGCTTGATCGAATCAGTGAGTGACATAAATAAATGATTTTTTCTTTGTGGAGAAGGGCCCCGCAGCTGATGCTACGGACGCACTGCAGCCTTAAGGCTTGTTGTGCAGCCCTGTGATGAAGAGAGATATGGTCAGCTTTTCTTTTTCATTTTTCCAAGCAGTGGAACACCGGTGGAATGCAATCGACAAGGGATAACTGATGTACTCGGCGGGGGGGGGGGGGCCCACCTGTCCCACTGCCACTTTGCCCACCAAAAATACCACGTGGACCGACCGGGGATCGAACCCGGGCCTCCGTGGTGAGAGGCCGGCGTCTAACCGCCTGAGCCATGGCACAGCCAAAATAAATAAGTTACTTCACTGAATCGTTAATTTACTGCCTGAATGGCTGACTTACTGACCTGACGGTGCGGCCTAAGTTACCAGGCATTAACTTTTGTATTATGGTCTTAATCACACGCCTGTCATCTTGCTACAGAAACCACTGGATGTGACGAACCACTCAGTTGCCCGCGAAGTGGTCACCTTCTTTACCCTGCCCCCAGGCGACTACATCGTGGTGCCGCAGACCGCCATCCCCAACTGTGACGGCAAATTCCTGCTCAGGATCCTCACCGACGAACAGAGCAACATCTGGTGAGGACTGACAACGCTATAATGTGTTAGGCCGAGCTGAGGTGGACGGGACATGTAGCACGAATGGGGTAATTGAATTTATTCTGGGAACACGAAAGGAAGCCCTGGAATCTCCTCCCACCACCCAGCTGTTACCATTCCTCCTCCTCCTCCAATGTGCTTCACTCTATACCCCTCCAGCAAAATTTCATTCCTTTGAAACGAATGTCGGTGACGATAAACATGAGACAATCTTCAGCTATTCTCTCTTATGGGATATTACGCAGCATAGGTAGGTAGTCAGTTACTGACGTTTCGGGACAACCTATCGGTCATATCTTCAAGGGTCACTCAGTCCAAGAAGAATGCCAGGAACACTTAGGTACATAGTTACGTAGGGAGTGGTGTGGGCGGTGATTGGTTTGCAGGGGATGCAGAAAGGGGGGACGGAAAGGAAAACAAGAAAGAAAGGGAACAAGAAGTATAAGACAGAGAAAGAAACATAGAAAATAGAGGGATAAAGACCGTAGAAGGCAGGCGAGCCCTATGGGCCTGGGGTAAACAAGTGACAAGGGAGAAGTGACGTTTGATAAAAGGGGAAATAAGTGCTACAGGATGAAGATTCGAAGAAAAGTAAAAATGGAAGTAGACTCGGAAGGACGGAAAATGAGGAAATACCAATCTACGCTGTGTAAAATCCCAGAAGAGTGAAGATCTCACACCACGGCGGAAGCTTGAAATCACACGAGACATTCTTCGTTAGCGACAAACCCTTTGGGCTTGTTGACATGGGCCAGAAAGGGCTGGAGAGGAATACAGCAGTAGGCAGACTGTGGCAAGCTCCGAATGCTGTCATCCCGCCATTCACATGACTTTTTCCCTTGATCTCAGTAATGTAACTCCACATAGAACAACCCTTCTTCAGAGCCTAATGGTTTCTGAACCACTCAACAAATTGCCCTCGTCTTATAAAACCCGATATTTAATTGCCGTATTAATATGAGCCAGCTCCTGGAATCTGTCCTGAGCAAGTCACACCTTCGTCATGGCCTTACAACGTATTTCTTTAAGGTGGAAGTACAATTATAAGACATTCTTTTCATATTTGTCTCCGTTTTCCAAGTCCTGTCTTCTTTTCACATTTTCCTAAAATTTTTTTATTCACACTTTACTCTCACGTTCGTGCTACAGGCATTGCAGGTAATAAAACGGAAAAGTCTGTTGGGGGAACATCAGTGGAAGGTGCCGAAAGGTGAGGGCTAAAATATTTAATGGTGTTATTAGGATGAAACCTGGAAAAATGGAAAGCAAATTGGAGATTCTCTCGTACCGCTGTTGAGTTAAAGTTAATATTAGAACTACTGTTGGATGTAGCCTACTTAAAACTTTTTTTGTTATGGTCTTTGCGATGCACCGAGCAGATATTTCCTCAGGCAGACTACCGAGATTCACATCTGAAGGTAAGCATAGTACCATGGACTTAGTTGTTGAGGATTACCCAGACAGTAGACTGGAAGCTTCAGTATATATAAAATGAGATACGTTTAAGGGTATGTGTGTATTTGTTATGCGTAAATGACATTTTTAAGCACTGTCATATGCCGAGGTTGTAGCTCTATGTATGAAATGATGCTATCTGAAGACAAATAAGCAGCTGCGTTTACTGTTCTAACAAACACAGTTCAGAATTAATAAGGGAGTAGAATGGGCCAATCAAAGGTATGGAATACGAGAAAAAGAAAGGAGATAAAGATTCTACGGTGATAAAGTAAGGGACGGTTGAGATAAATATTTTCCCTTAGAAATCTACGCAGTCTTTTCCACTAGTGACAGTGAATGACCGTTTTATATGTCACTTCAACCACTGAACTAAAATAAATTACGTAAATAATGCCAGAAGTTGAGTAACTTCCAGGCTGTTTTATGTCGTTAGGTGGCGGTCTGTGAACCAAATATAAATTGTGACTCTAGTCTTCTGGAATGTGACATCTTCTAGACTGACACCTCTCTACTAACAATTCTGAGGAAACTGCTACCTCCTTCTTCAGGGTAGGGATGGAAGATTGAAGTTCTTTCGTAGAGTCGATATCTATTTTTAGTCTACATCTCATAACATTAGACAAGACAACAGTCTTGCTGTGGACCGACACGAGATCTCTAGTTCTTCTGTAGACTCATTTATTCAAATTTTTAAACCTCTTTTCTCTCTACGGTCTTACAGGGAAGTTAATGAGGACAATATGCTCTTCAGAAACATATCCACAGAATTCATGGACGATTCGGCTGCACCGACGATAATATTGGTAAGTATTTAAACCAGGCCTTTACAGACGCGCATTGTAGGCAAAATTGGTTGTGTATATTCTAATATTTATATTTTTGAATAGCGAAATGGAAGACAAACATCCTGCACCGAATGATAACAAGCATTCCATGGTCTCAATCTGCTCTTAATTTCTTTATGAATGGAATATTGATTTTGTAGTGATGTTTCAAAATATTTGAAGTGTTCCACCCTTCCAAAAAATTTATTACGTATCTTGATGCTGTGACTTTTTCCTGCATTCTGTTCACGAGATATGAACATACACTCAGTTTTCTCAGCATCTACTCCTAGAACAATTTCATTACTAGCGACGAATAAAGCTTTCGATGATCGGTTAGAAAATAAATTTACCTGTCTTATGGTACGGTAATTAAAGAACTTCGCAACATCCCCATACACCCCCGATCTGGTGACTCGCGATTACCATTTTTATCCCAGAGATGAAAGAACATCTTTTGGCCACAAAAGTGAAGGAGATCGCTAGATGGACACAGGTATGATATAACGGCTGATAACACAGGACACAAACTGCTATCAACAGGGGAGAGAAAAGCTTGTCCCATGCTGTGATAATGCCATGGGACAACAATGTAATTAAATATGAACTTTAATATGTTCCATGTCCTTGCACTATATTATACAAAAACACTAATTACCAACAAATGCGCAAAGAGTTTTATCATCAATTGTAACACACTCCTACATGTTTCGACCCTGCTGGGTCATCTTCAGGGAGAACTTTTTGTTATCGTTACACTAAGGTTGCACTTTATAGTTGAGTGAGAATGTGCTGTTGACTGTGTACTGCGTTGTTTTTGGAAGCGTGAACTCTCTGTGGTCCCGGCCTGAATCACGCCTCCAGTACACAGCACACAGTCAAGAGCACATTCCCACTCAACTATAAAGCGCAACCTTAGTGTAACGATAACAAGAAGTTCTCCCTGAAGATGACCCAGCAGGGTCGAAACATGTAGGAGTGTGTTGCAATTGATGATAAAACTCTTTGTGCATTTGTTGGTGATCAGTGTTTTTGTAAGTCTGAAATGTTAAATTTAGGGATGGAATTGAAGGACCAAAACTCAATGGATTGAAACTTGTCTTCTGACCTACTGCCTTAAATGCATTTTTTCGCCCAGTCAGGCTTTACCCGGGCTTATTTTCTCTCAAGTATAGTGGCCTTAAACTTATCACTCACATCCCCCATATAGTGCTTTGCTTGAGAATACGTGGCTGTAGCCTCCATTTCCATGTACATTTCTACGGCTTGATGAGAAATTGAGTACAGGGACAATTTTTGTCCTTACCTTTATCCTTTTAATTAAACAACTTTTTAAACAAGTGGTTTCGCCAGTAGGTTTTACTCTCATCTTCACGTTACTTTCACATTTTGTATGACTGTCTAAAGATTTGTAACAATAGTCGTTATTGTGTCAGTTACATCGGACATTTAAAATTAATGAAGGAATTTAATGTATACGACATTTGTGAAGATGAGTATACACCCTTCTTGGTATTATTTCGTGTTTATTTTTCTCGCTTTACTTTTTTAGCCTGACGGGAAGTCCATAGTTGCTAAGCTGCTACTTAAGTATCCACCGGAAGTAGATGCATTACAGCTGCAGAAAATACTCAAAGCTCATTGGAAAGGTACTGTATGAAGCTGTAGATTGAAGCCCCTTGTAATATCAAGGGAAAATTGTTGCAGTGTTATAGTTCACTGGACTATACAGCCGTCAGTGTGGATGGTAGCGAAGAGAGTGGGAGTGGCACTTCTTACAAGTTCCCATAGAGAACGGTGAAGTGGAGAAGGCTGATATTGTCCAGAAAGGCAGTAATTTAAGTGCAGAAAGCTGGTATCCGCGTTCAGTACCCAGACAGGCAGTAATCTGATATCCGTAAAAGACTCTTCTACGTTACGCCACTTCACGAAAACTCTGGAATCAAAATTTGACTGAATATCGATGCTGTGAACCTGAAGCGCGAACGAGGCAAAACATGGAGCTCTGCTTTTCCTGTTTCGGAACCGTCACTCTATTCGCCTAGCGACGAACAGTGCTTCTGCCGACGGTAGCACTTTCACAAAAATTGCAAAGACGTTTTTGAGTGTTTTTCACTGATTCTTTCTGAACATCAAGTAATTCTATCACAGCGCATTATTTGTTCCGCACAACATTGATTGATTCTATTGTGAGGCGCTGCTGCATTGGTGCTAGCTGTCAGAAATTTTTAAAACTTCGTACATAAATGCCGGAAACCTCAAATTTGTTTTATCTAAAAATTCACATTCCTAGGTTTGTTACTAGCCAAAAAAAACGAGGTATTACTTTCTGGGTAACCTACTACATTGTTGCAAAGGTGCTGAACTTAATAGAAAGAAAATATGCAGTAAGGACTGCCGCTATCTGGAAGTACGTTGTGACTCTAAGGTTGGCATTAGCATACTGACTCAGCATACGTAGCACTGCAGTATATTGCTTACATCTTCTGCTCCTATTCGTAAGAAACTGCACAGAGAATAGTCCTTCTTGAACAGCTAAAAATCCCTCTAATAATCAGGAATTAAAAGTGCTTTGAGGAACACCATGGTACGTTGCTGTGTTTACAAAGAGTATTTCGTAAGATAGTTGCGTGTGGCGGGTAGGGTAACTTACCATATTTTCAGAAAATTATAAAAGACGCCTTAAATAAAAGAATTTTGGCCCCTATGAATTTTTACATATGATTAAAGTATTATTGCATACTAAACCCATTATTACATGTTCCTCGTTGGAATTCAGCAGCTTTTGTGCTGGGAAATAAATACGTTATTTATTGAAATAAATACCTAAATGTTTACGTAAGAAGGAGGTCGCCGCGCAACGTGCCAGTGCAGGCACAGAGGGGGAGTGGAGGTATAGCTCTGCTCACGCGTAATCTTGGCGCTAGATCGGGTGGGTGATAACGCGACGACCCGGCCGCTTTACCCCTAGGAAAGGGCCCATGTTCGTTGTAGAGGAGGCTGGGTGGGTCTCCTGCCCTGACGGGAAAGGAAAAAACAAAATATCTTGATCCCACCGAGGTTCGAATCCCGGACCATCCAATCAGTAGTGAGTTTCTATACCGACTGAAATATTATGGCCCCTAAATGTGTAAGGGGGTAAGTAATTTGGCGAGAAAACAGTTTATCAATAAATTGATTTATGTAAGATAAAATAAATTTTCTCCTTCCAATGGTGCTACATCCGTGGGTGGGGCTTGGCCTCCTCAAAATAAAATGAATAAATGGAAAGTAACATAAGTAAACAAAGAAGCAGTTAGAATTTAAAGCTGTCCATACCGTGTACGTGTAAATCTAATTTGTATTATTTTTAACCAGCTCGTACACTAAAAACACAATATATCAGATTTCATATAATTCCTGACATGTTTCGGTGTAGGCTACACTATCTTCAGGGTAAACTGTATTAGAACACTTTGAAACCATCGAACAGTGTACTAACTGACTATCAACGAACCTGTAAGTACAAAAACGGACTTTTTTCAGTGGTTTCAAGGTGTTCTAATACAGTTTCCCCTGAAGATGGTGTAGCCTACACCGAAACGTGTCGGGAATTATATGAAAGCTGATGCAGTGTGTTTTTAGTGCACAAGTTGGTTAAAAATAACAAAAAAAAAGAAGCAGTTAGTTTATCAATAGTAAAACAAAATAACTGAGTAAGCAAAGAATTAATAGGTACGTAAATTTGAGTTACACGTGTTAATCTGTAACAAGTAGATAAAAATATGAATATCTAAGTGACAATGTGTGTGCCGTAGTGTACCTGTCCGAGAAGCCAAGCCTGGAGTTGTGCAAGAGCCTCATCATGCTGAGAGACTACAATATCAGTGGCCGTATAAGCGTGGTGGACATCCCTGTTCTCATGCATATGCTGCAGTTCTGGCGGGTAAGATTATGTCTCACAATTAATTACTTTGCATTGACTTACCAGGAAATTTTTAAGTTTAGCTTAGTAAATAAACGCAGCAGACAGCATGCTGACACTGCAGCAACTTCTACTGCCATAACGTAAAGAATGCAGTAAAATTTTCGCAGAAATTATTCGTAGTGTGGTTATTTGATTAAAAATAGGAATAAAACAATACAAGAAAGGGTTATGACCTGAGGTTTGGTTTTCAGTTTCGGGATAAACGTTACTCTTCACCGGGCTAAAACACTTATGAGCAAAGTTGCTGGCCGTTAAGATAACAGCGTTGTTATGTATACATAAGGCACCGCAGGGCTCAGTTCTAATCAATTAGTAATGGCCTCCACTCATGACACGAACCCGAGCGCAGACGGAGCAATCCAGACATCGTTACCAGTAGCCCTCCCTTGCACGGTACAAGAAGCAGTGAGCAGGTGACTAGTAGACAGAAAATGGGTGTGGATGTCCGGCAGTGGTTGAAGGCGACGTACTCAGACAGGTGTCGTGGATGTGGCAGGCCGATTGCATAGCCTCCTCAGCCACCGGATACAACTGCCATGGATTTTTCATACGGGGACACTCGAAGGATCACGTTTACGCGTTCCCTCGCTGGGCTATATAAAACGTAGCAAGTAATTCAGGCGGCTGTGACAGTCTTCGATGCTGAGGTATTAAGGCGTGGTGAATAGCATGCCGTGTGGCGCCCAGCCCCACGGCACTGAACTGGATGGAAGTCGCTTCCAGCCGCTGCTGTAATGACAAGGATGTTATAATTTGATCTGTTCACAGGCTACGTTGGCCACTTGACGATGGCATCTCAGGATATATGTGGTGTAATAATTTAGGATGATGTTTTGAAAAATAGAGCAAATTATGGAGATCATATGCACGAATTTCATCTTGCAAAATTCTATATATTTATTTATTTACTTACTTTTATGCTGGAAATACCTGGTGCGGAACCCGTAATACTCGGTCAGTATAGTGTCTAGGCTAATGGCTGGAAGATCGAGGAACCTGGGTGTCAATTTTCAGAGGACAGAAAATTTTCGCTTTCTTCAAATGAGCTCAAGCAGGCTCTTGAAAACACCCAGACTCCTATTCAGTTCGTTCCTTGGGCTATTCTGGATTTTTTAGCTGAATATTCACTAGCTTCTTGTGTAAAAGACAAAAATGTATGGAGCTACACCTCCAATTCCCTATAATGCTTTACTTAATCAAGAAAACTGGTATGCTTTAAAGCATCACGCCACTAAGGCGTATAGGTGGTGTGGACTTAAATCTCCATACCTTTCATACAAATGTAAGAAACTTAAAAATGGAACTATAATTTGAATAATATAGAACACTCATATACGGTATAACCCAGTTATAAGGCCACTGGTTTATGCGACACCTCGTATGTAACGTCAGATTTTCTGTGGTACCAAGTAATTCCTCAATGATAACCATAGCATTATACTCCTCGGTTATACCAACACTGGTTTATAACGACACAAAGTGTTCGGTCCCTTTCATGATGTTATATCCGAGTTCGACTCTATTTGCCAATCGTCTGCGCAGTTGAGGAATGTGTCGTGTGTCTCCTACAGGTCGCATTCCACAAGTTCGACCGCGGACATGCCGGTAAGACCAGCAGCTACAACTTGCGGCCTCTGCTGTGGGAAGCTGGGGGCACAGCTAGCAACAAAGTGCTGGAGTGCCTGGTGTTCAGGTTCGCCAAGAACAAGGTGCTGACATCTGAGTGCTTCGTAATGGCCATGGTGCGGCTGCACCTGGCACACGGTGCGTACCGAACAGGAACCTAGGGGATTGTCAGAGGTTACTAGAAGGTGGAGGAACGAGAATATTAAATGCGTAATTTTAGGCAAGAACTTCAGCTGAAGTACGTGCCAGGTTATGTGCCAAACACGACCATCTACAAACCATAAATGGAGAAGTAATGTTATTGAAAGAACCAGAAGGAATGTGACCTAGGCATAAATGGAATGATAACAACTCAGTGAAAACACCGCCAACCACAAACACAAATTTATTTCAATCCAGTAATTTCAATAAATTTTTTTTGGGACAGCAGCCGCGTCAGGTGGTTAAATGGCGAGTAAACCAACGTTTCGGGAACCATCTCTGTCCGCGTCTTCAGGGAAAGACAAACTCAGATATCCGTCTGTCCTGCCCGAACCCTTGGCTCATAGCTGGTGGTGAGACAAAGACATTTAGCAGGTGGCGTCATGCACCTACTCTGCTTGCACCTGCTTTTCGTTCATTAGCACGGTGGTTATAGGAGACCAGGCCTGACTCAATACGAAGCCACTGTTTCTGTTAAAATTATTCTTCTTCAGGTGTATTTCAATCGCTTCTTTTACAAGGCAGTCCCACTACCCTGATGTTCTGTCTAAAATTGAGGTGCCATTGAAACTGGTGCAAAGACGCGTGCTGGCGCTATGTTCTGGCACTGCTGACTTCTCTGCTTCGTACAGAAATATATATCTCTGGTGTTCTTTGCACCTCGCATCGATTGTCCTTCCGCTCTGTTCAAATCAATATCTTCTTTAAAACAGGCTATATATTTCGGCCCCAAATGGCGATCATCAAATTTGTAGCTGGAAGACACAAAGGGATATCACTGTTCAGTATCATTACTGCTACTAGAAATGATAAGCATACGGTGCACGGATGCGCAGTGGATTCTGGTGCATAGAAATTTGCTCCAGCGGTGATATTTTGTACATTTGAAAAAAGATAAGGAATTTCAGAGTTTCGTACAACACGAAGAATTTCTATTTTGAATATCCACGTGACTATTCAGCATGGCGTGGAGCTTCATTGGAAGGGAGAAATGAATTTTGGATATGTTAAAGTCTGTAAGGAAATGATATGGATTTCACTGGATAAGGAATACAATTCACGAAAAGAATTGAGTATGGACAGAAGAAAAATGTTTCAGATTTGAATCGGTTACCTTTAGGGCAGAAACGTAAGTTTTACCACTGTATTAATCTGTTCTGTTGGTACTCATGCTTGTGTTTTCTGTTCACAGAGAGGTACCACAGTCTGGACACAAAAATGAAAAGCAATCCTCTGTCTTTGGAAGAGGTAAGTAAAAGTCCAGTGAGATTCATATATCACTGCTTGAAGATTAATGCGGTTTTTGATAGCAATATGAGACTTGGAATACAAAATATTCAAATTCTGAGGAAAACTAAGAAAGACCTCTGCCCGTATATCCAGCGACCAGATCCAAAGTCAAATTCAGAAATTGTAAAAAATGGAGTGGCTATTCAACAAATTGCAGTGTTTTATTTTGGAGTGTAGTGAATTTTTTGGAAGCAGATATTTGGCTCAGGATAGGGTCCAGTGCTTATCTCCTGCAAACACAGAAGTGAAATATCGGATTCTATAAAAGGTGGCAAATTTATTGACTATATGAGGAAGTGTTAGCTTTTCAGACACAGGCAGTTCCTGGAGTTCGTTACGCTGAGGCCAAGCAAACATCTTACATATATCGACTTCCCCTCCACATCTGTTTCCAGATGTTAGGCTACCCCTTCCGGCGTACTTTCATATACTCCACTCCAGCCGTCTAGCCATTGTGTTTGTAGGAATACTGCCGGTGTTACAGATGTGAAAACCTTTGCTAGAAGCAAGCGCTTTGGGATAGTTAAAGTAGGCCAAACGTGGCGGGAGACAATTGGAAGTCCCAAGATCCGTAGTTTTGTTACATACGTATAGAGTCAATTTTAAGACTGCGTGGAGCTCTACCTCCACTCCCTCCTAAGTCTTCGTGGTTTGAAGCTTTGACACAGGTACGTCATTATTTCATGCATTGTAATTCGTTTCTTCTTTGTTTATGATTCTGATGCTTGTTGCAGATGATTTTGATGACTATCTACTCCTGACACGTGCAGACGACGTGACTCGCAAACCAAAGAAGACCTGCGCAGAAGCGCCAGTCTGGCGCCTGTATTGTACATACATTATACAGAAGATTAACTTATCAATAATTTAATGTAAAAAGAATATTCAAGACGGCAGATTGGTAGACACAAGTATATATTATAAATATGTATTTACAATTTATATTTTTTACAAACCATACAAACACAAAGGTTGTTAAACTGCACCAGACATGATATGTGTATAACCGAATTACATGCTGGACAAGGGAGTGGTCATGCTTCTGGCTTTCGTTCAAAAAATTGTATATCCTAGTACGTCTCAGAATTTCTGAACCTGTTTTGAGACCCGGGCTGATGAGTAGAGATTGTGTTTCTTATTTCCTTGGTATTAATTATTTTCGGAGTGGGGTGAAACTGAATCCCTTGGAACAGCGGTCAACTGTATCAGCCACAGATGACGTGAGTATAACATGGAGCATCAGCGAGATGACATTTAGCAGCGGGAAGCTGAAGTGTGCTTTCTTGAAATAATCATTATATGAGAATCCATATTTACGTTTTAAAGTCTACATTGATTTTGATATCTAGAAGTGCAGCCTCTCTGTTAGACATCTATCAGTTGATCCTGTTGTCGTCTCTAATCATACTTGGCATTTATAAAAATGTATTTCCTAGATCAATGATTTAAAATTTGAAATACAAGTTGTCTTCATTTGAGATATCAGTTATTGTTTTATGATTTTAACAGAAATTGGAATTCCTGGAGACTGAAATGTGAAAATTTGTTCAGCCATTCTTTGACGCTTGCAGACAGAGGGATGTACTTGAAGTATTTTTGCCTAAAACGGGTTGCTTGATGGTATCTGCATTAATGAAGAGTTTGTGTACAAGGAATAGAAAATGCAGATGTGACTCAAATACTTGACCACCCCTTGTCGGCTGAGACAGAACTGAGTTTCCAAAGAACACATGAATCACGTACAAACCACCAACCAAAGGAATCCCAACGATCAACACACTGCGCTGTACAGCCACGTTACTGCTACTGAGTTTATACTGATCTTGCTTCTGAATAAACCGTACTCAGTTTTGAATTCATATTCCGATTTGGTAACAAGTAACCTCCGTACATTTCTGCTGACGTAAATATTTATCTCCTACATTATGGACAAAATATTTCAAACATTCATTTGCAAAACTTCAATTATTAACGCTGCTTTAAAATGTATTGCTTTCGCAGCGCTGAAAGTCGAGTTTGACGTATGCTTGACGTTCTAACGAGATGTATGGTAGGAATATACATAAGTTACTGGAGCACGACCTGCCTCCGTCTTCTGACCTAAGAAGAGATGTAGCAGGTTACTCTAAAAAGATTTTTTTTTATTCTTGAATAAAATTCCTTTATATTATCGAAATAAGTAACGGCCGATTTTGTAATCGAAGTAAATCACGTTGTTCCCAATTTCACTGTTTCTTGTCGAACTAAATAAGAGATATGCCGATGGCCTTTCTACGGTACTCTCCCCATATGACTGTGGCCTTGTTAATGTACTGTCCCCCATAGGACTGTGGAATTGTTAATGTACTGTCCCCCATAGGACTGTGGCATTGTTAATGTACTCCCCCCCATGACTGTGGCCTTGTTAAGGTACTGTCCCCATATGACTGTGGCCTTGTTAAGGTACTTCCCCATATGACTGTGGCCTTGTTAAGGTACTTCCCCATATGACTGTGGCATTGGTGAGGTACTGTCCCGATATGACTGCGGGCCTTGGTAAGGTACTGTTCCCATATGACTGTGGCCTTGTTAAGGTACTGTTCCCATATGACTGTGGCCATGTTAAGGTACTGTCCCCCATATGACTGTGGCCTTGTTAAGGTAAAGTCCCAGCAGTTTCCTCGATGGACTGAAGAAAACCGTGACCAAGCCGTTATTCGTAGGTAGGCTTCGTGCTGAATATTAAATATGGAGCTTTCCAAATGTAAAGACACACTACACACCGACGTTCGCTTTCTTTAGTCTTGTTTTGTATGAGCGCGAAACTAAAAAAATGCAAACCGGCATACCTCTCTCCCTTTGATGCCTAAACAAATATCGGTCCACAGAACATTCGATCTCCTGCTCCTTATACGAGAGTTTCAGGGTTCAGAGGTCGTCAGTCTTGCCTGGCAAACGGTGTTGCCACCTGAGTTCACAACATAATTCTTTCCGTTGCCGAAAATCAGAGACAACTTATAATGTTCTGACAATTATTGAGCGAAGCAAGAAGTCATTTAAATTCTCTTACGTATGGTTTTGTCGAATTTGCATACATTGGCCAAATTGTCCACTGTGTGGTACAGCAGCAGAGATTGTGCAGCTCTTCGCACTGTGTTGACGCTGGGCTGCTACAGTTCGCTATACACTTTGTACTGCCATAGCTGCATCCTGCCTTGTGAATAGTGTAAATACATACAATCCTTAATTTGTTTCAACCTTGAGTGTGTTACTTTATTTTATCACCTCACACACACCCAGTGATCTTCCTTTACGCAAAAGAATTCTTGCTGTGTTAAAAATAATTACTGTAAATATTTTTCCATCGCAGCCTGAATTAATGGACTACGAGGATGTGGGAGGCATCTGTGCTGAGTCAGTTCAGGCCAAGTTAAAAGTATGTTTAATGCTCTTCTCTTCTCTTCTCTAGATTGTTTCGCAACGTAAGTCGGTTTGTAACCGACATTTTGGGACGCCGTGTAGACCCATCTTCAAGAGCTAAGACGTTCTTCTTGAATACCTTGACCCTTGCAGGTGAAAGGCCGGTTGCCAAACCAACCTACACGGCGTAACAACTCAGAAGAGCGAAGATTTCAATTACACTGAGGCGGAAGCCTGAAATTTCTCAAACCATATTCCTGTAATTTTCCAGTCCAAATTTCTGCCGTTTCTCTTCCACATTTCTTCAGTGGTTGCTGTCCAGAATTGTTCATATCGTGTTTCCATCAAGCTGGTAACCTATCATCCGCGCCTGACATAAAGACATGGCTTTGAAAGTAGTTAGTCCGAATTCAGACGCGTGGTAGCCATTTGTTAAGAGTCAGCTCAGTCCAGACTACATTATGATATTCGACTTCCTCGCGATCCAGTTCACTGTTGTCCTTCCACTTGTACATTGTCTTTCTTCCTCATAATCTTTTTCTTTCAAAACTTTCTCCACAAAATTGCGTTTACATTTCATAATACTTACCCCCTCATTTGGCTTTTTCTGCATGGCCGACTCTTCTTTTTGATAATATATGGTAGGCCAAGGGGCGAAACTCTTGTAGGCTAGATTCTAAATGCAGGATTCATTTTTCAGGCGTCTCCCAAGGCCAATCTACGTCTTTCACATTATTATTATGATTAATTTTAATATTATCCTCTCAAATATGTTTTAAGGGCCTAATCCGAAGATTTCTCCGTAACACTCTGCACAGTCTACATTTTCATCCCATCTTAAACTCCACTGTTTGTCTCTAATAATACAGTGATTTCTTTTGCCAGGGCGCACTCTTGTGGTAGAGTCGGGAGTCCTTCTCGTCAAGACGGGCCCAAAACACAAAATTTCTATTCCCGACTCGGCTGTCTACAAAACTCACTGAAGCCGAAGGCAGTTGTTGGGCGGTCTAAAGCTGATCGGTTCCTATTACTGTGTTTTGTCTGTGCTGTGTTGTCCTGTGGAATTAAATTTTTGTGATGGGCCATTTGCCGTCAATCACAGCGATTCGTAAGTGATGGTCCATTATTTTAGCTGTCTATTCACTCGACACAACGGGATGTCTGACCCTTAGATCTTCCCTGGCAAATGTTTAAAGGAATATTTATTTTTTTCGTAGCACGACAGCCCCCAGTGGGCCAGGGCCTTCTCATTGTCAAGGCTTCGCGATCACACTCAGACACACCAGTCAGTAGGACTCCTCTGGACGAGTGATCAGCCCGACGCAGAGACCTCTACCTGACAACACACAACACTCACAACTGGAGTTCATGCCCCCAGTGGGATTCGAACCCGCAATCCCAGGAAGAGAGCTACCGCAGACGCAAGCCTTAGACGGCGCGGAAAGGATTCAGTGTAAGAAAACTGATTCTGAGTCTGGCTACAGGGACCCAACTGCTTCCGAATTATGAAATTCTCACTGCATGTGCCGCATCTGCCCACACAACGTTAAGGTCTTATGACCCACAATCTCCATTAACTTCATAGTAAATTTTGTGTTTTCACTCCATTGTTATCCAAAATTACCCTACATTATTTCCGTGAGGTTCGAGGTTTTCTAACGGTCAAGGCTCACCCCATAGTCATGGGTTATGACATCATGTATACTGGTACGTGAATAACATATTTCGGAGGAAAACGTCGTCCTCCGAAATGCTGGTAGTCACCTACACGGCGTCATATCTCAGCAGACTACAATATGAAAATTATTTGCCTTTCCACCAATTGTAATAAAGCAATGAGAGAAATGTGCGCTAAATATAGGACTCGGCGTAAGGGCTGGACGACCGTACAATAAAGATTTGACGTTCGGCGAGAGGAACAAACTTATGTCTTCTCAGTAGCAACCAAAACAACTCTGGGGCCCACCCAGCCCCACAAAGAATTGTTAAATTGGGCTTTATTGCCGCATTTAATCGGACGGGCATGAAGCTGACCGCTCGCCACAAACTAGTGCTAAAATTAAAAATGTGTATGGCGCTTGAACAGGCAGACGGGAACTTTACTTTTACTTCGAAAGAAACGTGAACCCACTCACGTGAACGAGAGGTGATACGATTGCGCGCAGCTTTGTGTAACAGGTTGATCGGTGGCGTGATTCACTACTCGTGTCTTGTATCTGTGGAGGGGGAGAGAGGGGAGCCTGCGCATTAGTTTGTCTTCGTACCTGCAGGTGACGTCAACATCTGACATGTGCTGCAACCTTCCGAGAGACATGATAAACCACACCATAATATTTGGGCGCCATTGCAACGCCGGTTCCATGCAGTGAAGAAGAAAGAGGTGTTTCGTCGATACTTTTATTGCTTTTGACATTTTAAACAATTCAAGGTAAGGACACCATTTCTTCAGTTTATGTTGTTATAGTTCTCTTGCAATCCTTTGTAAGCTGAAGCTTGTTTAGAGCTTTAGACCACTGAAAGTAACCACACATGAAGTTTGAATCTGTCAAATGAAGACATTGAAGCCTAGTGGGGCAATACCGTGCAGCGCACTGTTACCACACACTTTTGGCCTAATGCGAATGATTTTGCAGAGTCAAAAATTATTAAGCATATTTTAACATATCTTCAAAACAAGCAGGCAAGGATTGGTTGGCTTTGTTTCCGAAAAGAAATCTAAATATATATTTTATTTAATTCTTCAGTCTGGCCCAACTCGTTTGACACACGTTTTATTGGCAACTAATTTCGGCTCATAAAAGAGCCATAATCAGGCCACAACAGAAACTGGAACCTGACAGTCCCATACGGTGTAGGTACGAGATCTCCCCGTTAAATCAGTGAATACATTGCAAATGTATATCACAATTAGAAATATTGTATATACACTATGAAGCTTAAGTAGAATGTTAAATCTAAAGTATATATTCAAGTGTTGCCAATGTTGTTATAAAATAGAAGGAAAAATTATTTTTAAAAAACAAAAAGTAATGATTAAAAAATGAGACAAGGAGTCAACTGTAAAGGTTTTAGTTTGTGTGTGTGTGTGTGTATATATGCATATATATATATATATATATATATATATGAAGCAGTACTAATATAAATCCCCGGCATCTACCCACTATACTGTAGGTGGTAACTGTGCAAAAATAACTTGACCGGTCTGCAAGCTGGAATATATGTGCATACTTTCGACACTCCCGGTACTTCTAGTAATGTCCACGTCTGTATGGGCCTTCTGATAGACCAAACAGTTCGTATGGACGAGAGTTGGGTAGTACTAGTCACGATTTTGATGTATCTGTGTATCCGGTGCTTGTTTTTGTGCTGCTGTTTACAGTCGACTGTAAAGAGCAGTCTCTGCAGCTTGGGAAGTTTTGTCCTATTGGTGCTATTTACTGTTGCTCCAAAACCGGGTGGATTAATGAAGAATTGTTCTTCCTCTGTCTTCAGCATTTTAAGACTTGTGTCATACTATCTAACGACGATCCAGTTCTTGTCATACTGGCCCATCATTCAAGTCGGATTTCTCTCCGAATCTGTAATTACTGCAACAATAATGGAATAATTGTCTCCATTCTATCTCACACCTTTCATTGTTTACAGCCACCTTATCTTACGTTTGAAGGACCCCTGAAAGCTGCTTTAAACAGGGAGTGTGCTGTGCACTTGAAAAGCGCACCTGAAGCAATTATGCAGTACGAGCTGGCTTAGTTTTTCAACAAAGCCTATGTGAAGGCCAGTAAAATGGGAAAAGGAAATATCCGGCTTCAGAGCTTCAGATGTTTGCTTTCTAACTCCAGAAATGTTCACAGAAATTGAGCTTGAAGCGAATGACAAGACATAAAATGACTAACAAGGAATCTGAAGGAGATAATCATTCAACGACTTCTGTCGCAACATAAGTCAGGACAGAGAGTTTACCATCTTTATGACCTGATGCTTAAATAAGAGAGAGGGGAATTTTAGAGATTGATAAGAATTTATAGGTAGTGCACACTTGCGGTTCTTCAAAGTCAACAGTCCTCTCTTTACCTAAAGTGCCTGCCAGGTATGGCACATAGAAGCTAATGTTTTCGGGTTTGTCAGTATAATTGGGGACATAGGCGGGGACCTGCATTCATTCTTCGTTCGGGCGCAATACCGTATAAGATTCCGAAAATTTGCTGAGTCATACAACACCATCTGCTGGTATTGATACGTAATAGGCAGCTGGCACGCAAGTTACCGTAACGGTTTCGTATAACTGCTACTCAGAAGTACGTCACGTGTGTAGTTCTCTGTGTACACAAGCATTGTTATAAATTCAGTTGGACCGTCAATAAAAAGAATCAGTGGAATCTTAAAATACGCCGCGTACAGGGCTGAGGGCTGCATGGCGCAAGTAGCGCACTTGTAAATTCTTGGGACTTCGACACGTAATAATTAGTTCACAAAATAAAAAATCTACAGCACAACTAAATCCCATACAGCTCTTACAGTTTCAGTCTAAGGATTAATTACGGATTTTAATTAAGTAAAAACTGTGTTACTGCGTTGCGCAGCATTGATAATGAATAAGACGGGCAGTGTACGTAGAAAGTAATATTGAGGCGCGTTCGCGTAACCATTGTTGCCGTGAAAAAGCAATAAGTGTTACGTATTCCGCGTGCGTTTCTGTAGCCATAGTTATCCAGCATGCAAAGCGCATGCGTCGTATTATATTGTCATCTGTGGACTGTCTGCCTCTATCGAATTTTTCACATTATCTCATAAACGGCACGATTTTAGGAAAAGATTTACGGAACATAAAATATGTTTTGATTTTCTTTACGGCATTTGTCTGAAACACTTGTCATTGTAAGAAGAATTCAGAGAGATATTATCATAAACATACACAGGTCTTCATGTGAAGTACCCGTTATTCTTGCCACACTTTAATGAGCCACTAGTTGGCCAGGGCCTGCTCATTATCAAGGCTTCACGATCACACCCAGACACACCACATTCGGTAGGACTTCTCTGGACGAGCGATCAGCCGACGCAGAGACCTCTACCTGACAACCCACAACACTTACAGGAGACAGACATCCATGCCCCCGGCGGGATTCGAACCCGCAGTCCCACCAAGCGAGCGGCCACAGACCCACGCCATAGACCGCGCGGCCACTGCCATCGGCATTTACTTCATGGGCTGTGCATTTAGTTGAGTAATGCGCTGGTTATGTTAATTTCTGTAGATTCGAGTCAATTGCGTGATTTGTTGCTACTGTAGTTAGCTTGTGAGGTTTGAGTTTATCACAGCGCTGACTGTGAAGATTACTGTCTTTTGGTATATGATGCCGGGTATTTTGGCAGATAAGTACCAAAGTTAAGGAGGAACCCAGTTACTCCGTTTTCATGTAGAAGGGTATAATTGGTAGATAAGTGTCATTGTGTGCTCATTCAACTCCTCAATCACACACACACCCTATCTTACACCCGTTATCTTGCGACTAATTTCGGCTCCCGTAATGAGCAATCACCAGGCTGCTAGCAAGAACTATAAAATGGAAAGCTCTGTCTATTATATCCTGGCGACTAGTTTAGGTTTCGGAAATGAGACATATGAGGCCACTAACAAGAACTATAAAATGGAAAGCTCTGTATATTATAGGGTATAATATACAGAGCTTTCCATTTTATAGTTCTTGTTAGTGGCCTGTTAATGGCTGGTTTCTGGAGCCGAAACTAGTCGTCAAAATAATGTCTGTAATATAGCTTCTTGTGTGTGGTTGAAGAGTTGAATAGCCATACACTTGTTATTAATACACCAATGGGGGATATTCTATGTCAAGACTGTGCCATTGTTTCGTAGAAACCTGCCACCTACGCCCTCAGATTCAAGTTTTGTAAATAGGCACCAATGTTTCGGAGGAAGCTACTGCCGCCATCTTCATTTTACAACTGTATCCTGGAGCTGCAGGCCCAACTGTATGGGGTCACATCATAAGGCAGTAAACATTACACTTGCCTTGTTATTCATCGATTGCTCATTTAATGTATCTGTTGGGACTGGTTGATTTTTGTGATTCCAAACGATTAATGACCCGTGGCCCTAAAGAGGATTCCTTAAGGTGTCTGTGCAGTTCACCCACCTCCACTGCACATACAAGAGCTACGAATTAAACAGCACACAATTATACAGAAATCGCTAGAAAAGTACTGACGGGTTGTTACTGTTTATTGCCAGTCTCGTCGTAAAAATGCCGATACAACACATTTAAGTAAGCCACGACCACGTCCAAAACATTATTTTGTTTCTTCTGTAAATCTATAGCTACTCTAATGTTGCGATACTGACACGGAAAACAACCAATGGCTGTGTGAAGTACTGTATACCTTAGTGAATGGACAGAGTTCTAAGTAATACTTAAAAAAAAAACCTTTGCTTCCTTCCATGAAATTAGCGTGACGAAGAAACTTCCTTAGCTGTAACCCAGTTTCCCCGTGGCTGATATTACAGCAATTGACAGCACCATGACAGGAGAAAGTTGTAGCAAGTAGCGTTGTTATAGCGTTGGGAATCAACGTCCATGTTCTGAGTGAATGTGGCACCATCATCCTAGAGGCTTATACCTCAGGTTTCACTTGTTCCGCTCAGTTATCATCTATCATTAAGGCTTTGCTGCGCGGTCATGTCTTAGTATAGATCATATTGTTTAGTGTGTTGAACGATCTTAATTTCTAACATTATACAGCATCGGGGGAAAATGAGTGAATGTGTATGGAGCAGTGATAGAATGATACTGAAAGGGGAAAAGCGAACAGCACTCGAAGAAAAATATATCCCAGTGCCACAGGGCACGGCCCTATCATAGGTCATGGATCCTTCTCTACCAGTTAACTGCTATTAAAGAATTCGTTGTTAATAAGCTAATTTGACCACTCAACAACAATGCGTTCGATTCTAATATTTTCCGTATTTTTGTCTTTCAAACTGTCACTTTTCCTCAGAAATCAGCCCACCAAATTATGTATGAATTTTTTGTGCCCACGGAAGAATCTTAAGGCAGCATGCGTGATAACTCAGAATCGTAACTTGCCCACGTGCTAGGAAACCCAGAAGCAACAGTTTGAATCCCGTCAGGAGCAGAGATTTTTCTCTTCTTCACAGCGCCCACACATGATACGCGTTCTGTCTCTACCCAACTAGTACCGGTTTTATTTTACCCGAGGATTAAGCGCCCAGAGCAAGAAACTGGCTACTTACCTCCATCTAGTGCAAAGTTTAAGAATGCACGGAACTGCACGTATACTCCCTTATACGTTTTCATGGCGTAGTGCTTAATTAAAGACGGGGTCAGCTTCATCTTTACAATCAGCGATATTTTCTTGTATGACGACCATTATAAAACGCTAAAAACTGAGCGGATTTATAACATCAAATATATTTCTTGGGTTAACTTTTCAATTAACAATACACAGTATTATTAATTAAAGGGGGAACTGTGGTAATAAATATTCTAACGATGTCGTTATTGATGTTATGAGCGAGTGAGTGAGTACGAACCATAAGTGATAATCTGTTCGTGAATATCGATATATTTAGATCGATTCTTAAAGGTTCTGACGCTGATATATTTCACTTGGAAGTACTTGGCTTCTGGATTTGTCCACCACCTAGTACTCCAAACCCAGACTCAGATTAAAGTTGAACTTTGTGCTGGACAGAATTAATGTTTCCCCAGCACCTCATCTGGTGACGGGAAGACATATATTTGCGAAACGTTGTGTTGTTTTATGAATGCGTGACGATGAACGAAAACTAGAAGCCTTGTAATCCTAAATCGATGTACCCAGTTTTACATTCACGAAATCAGTCAATCCTTAACGCCGAGATTTTCGGCCAATTCTGACCGATTCTTCACTACCTTTTATTAAAGAAGTCTTTGGTATTCTATTGAACACGACTTCACAGAGACAGAAGTCACCTATTCCAATTTGAAACATATTAGGTTTGCCAAAATTTAAGCGCAAATATTACACTTATCACGTATTTGATGTGGTTGTTATGCTTACTGGGGGCCGAGCCAGGGCGGTGCGAAGTTTATCCCAGAATTGTCGCTGTTTACTGGGTTCTGAATCCCATTCCAGATATATCCTTGTTCTTAATAAATATTTCAATGTTGGAGTCATATGTGTTTCTGTTACTTCCCCTAACTTAATCATTATCAAGGAATCTCCACCCTCGTTTTCATCCCTCAGAAAGAGGCGATGATGCTCTGCCAGTTGCAATTCCCAACGACACCACTGCGACCTTGCAAAAGCGTCACTAATCACTAGTAATGTCCTGCGGCTCAAAGCAACACTTTGCAGTACTGAGTCTGAAATCACTGACCCTATCTCAAAATCGCGTTCATACACACAAAGTTTCAAAAATGGCTCATAATTCTCCAACATAGCCACAAGTCTTACTACAAAGTTACGGTCCTCATTGCTGTATGACACAAAGGCATCGTACTGGTAGTCGTAACTTTCACAAGCCTTCCTCCTGAGACCACGCCTCCAAATATCCATACGAGCAAGGAATGTCCAGTAACGAATGTACGAACGATAATGGTACGCAAGAGCCACCACTGCAAAACTTAAAACAAGGAACGTGACAAGAAGCACGATAATCCAAATAGCTAAAGACTCTTCAGAAGGTGGTAACAAACAGTCGCCTCCAAGCGAATTGATGTATTCAGTCACAGGTCTGTTCGTCGACTCATCTGGAGAGAAACAGCGAAGTGTTGAAAGTCCAGCAATGTTCATGTCTAAAAGAGTGAGATTGCGCTTGTTAAGCCATCTTTTTGTTGACAAGAAGGGCACACACTGACACAGTATATTGTTATCGTAGATTTCCAAACGTGTCAGAAAAACCGCGTCTTCCAGCATAACTGGATTCAAGGAAGTCAGTTTATTTCGTGAAAGAAACACAACTTCAAGTTCGGTATTATTTTCAAATAGTCTTTGGCTTGCATTGTTTGCGTAAGCTAGTTGGTTGTCTGCTAGGTCTATACCGATCAGATGAGGGAGGGATACGAATAGGGCAGGACTAAGGGTAGTCAATTGATTGTCACGAAGGCTGAGGTATTCTAGGCTAGGAAGGTAACTGAAGACATCTGGTGCCAGAAAACTAATCTCACATCCACTAAGAAGTAACACTCTGAGATTATAAAGACCTCGGAACATGGCCGCTGTGAGATTATAGAGCCTTGGAAACGGGTTGTGCTCCAGGTTCAGGAATTCTAGTTTACCCAGATTTTCAAAAGCACCTTCTTCTAAATGGTATATAGAAGCATTCTTCAACCCGAGATGTCTGTTAAGATTCTCAAGACCCCTAAAAGTCTCCCTCGACACTCGCCTGAGATTGTTGTATGAAAGATTTAGAAAAGACAGGTTTGTCATGTTCACAAAACTTCCTTCACTCACATCGAAATAAGATTGAGTAAAAGGATCGCCATAATTTGCTGAAACGTCTAACGATTCAAGTTGTGGTACCAATACTCCAGGTACAACACCTGATAACATGTTGCCACCGATTAATAGGGTCCTGAGATTAGGCATAGTTCTGGGTGACAGGGTACCAGGTTTCAAGTCCGTGGCCACAACTTCCCTCAGGTCTAGGTATTGTAGACGAGGCATTTGAGGGAAAGATCCTGCTTCCAGTTTCGGGAACTGATTGCGTGCTAGAACAAGGTGCGTGATATTGGAATCGGCTACTGCTTTCATCACGTCCATGGGTGGTCGCCTGAGGAAGCCCATTCCATACAGACTGAGGAGACAGAGTGGTACTCCTGCATCTGCCAAGTAGGACACGAGTCCGGTGATGGTGCTGCTGTTGAGTGTGTTCTGTCCCAAACGCAAGGCACTGAGTTGTCGTAAGGGAAGCAATGCTGACGGATGGATGAAATCCAGCTGGCAGGCTATAAGGTGGAGATGCTGCAAGGAGGAGCCGTTCATAGGAACCAAATCGTTGGAAGCTATCTTCTGGAATGGGTTCTCATCCAGTACCAACTTCTGAAGACTGGGCAGTGAAGATGGAGCCATTGCTGGTGCTAACAAGCCTATATCGAAGAAACCACATTTTTTCATACGAAGTTCCCAAAGATTATACAAGCCGTCGAAGACACCTGCTTCGAGGTGTGTGAGGTTTTCGTTGTAAGAAATGGACAGGTTTCTGAGGGATCCCATCCCTTCAAAGGTCCCAGGGTCGATGACAGAAAGATGACTGTTGTGATTGATTTCGAGTTCCAATAGATGCGTCAGGTTGTCCAGGTCTCCTTTATGCAGGGCCGTGAGGACAGTATTCTGCAACCGGACAACCGGGGCCGTCGTGTTGAGGGCGGAGGGAAAACGCTTGCAACCGGATCCTCCATCACACAACACCAACCTGTAAAAATGCACAGATTTGTAAATTGCAGTCGATTTGTACTACTCGTGCTAATTACTACCGCTACTGCCTTTGCATTGTCACCGGAAATGCATTCAATAGGGTCGTAACTAGGAAAAGAATTCGAAAGCCAGTTCCCTAATCAAATGCAATGAATTTTAGTCAAACAGGAGTATAGGATTCTATGACGTGTATTCTCTTGCAATATTACACATAGTCATTCCTGTGATAACTAGGTAGCAGTAGTGGTGTCGGCGGCGGCGGCGGCGGCGGCGGCGGCGGCGGCGGCGGCGGCGGTGGTGGTGGTGGTGGTGGTGGTGGTGGTAGTAGTAGTAGTAGTAGTAGTAGTAGTAGTAGTAGTCTAATCGGCTGTGGGGTCCAAGCAGTCTCCGAACCATTGGGTTCGTAAGGCCTGCTTCGCCAATGTGTTTAACGCTCATATCTCTCTGCTGCCGATGTACATACTGTGTGAAAATTTAATTCCACGCCCATTATACAATTTGAGCTAGGATGTTTAAGAAAAAATACAGGTGTTCCTCAATAATCTGATTTTAAAGTGTAATTATTATGGGGAACTGTTATGACACATAACTGTCGCTGAAAATAATTGCACATTTCTTGTGCAACAACAAAAAAAGTTTCCAAACGTGCCTTACAAAAGTAGATTCAGACAGATGGCAAGCGTTTTAGACCCTGATGCATATATTCGTGTTGCGAATTGACAGTAGGAATCAAGCACGTTACCACTGAAACAGGAGCAGCATACGCACCCGTTACTTAGCAACATTTAACATTAAGAATCGAATACAGCAGCATGATACATGTTTATAAAATAATTTAACGCAAAAAAAGATTCTTCTGACCAGTTGATATTTAAATTCTGTGTTACTATACCCTGGAAACGCCGATCCCAGTGGCCGCGCCGTCTAAGGCGTGGGTCTGCGGCCGCTCGCCTGCTGGGAGTGTGGGCTCGATTCCCACCAGGGGCATGAATGTCTCTTGTGAGTTTTGTGTGTTGTCAGATAGAGGTCTCTGCGTCGGGCTGATCACTGGTCCAGAGGAGATGTACCGAGTGTGGTGTGTCTAATTGTGTGTGATAGCGAAACCCCGTAAGGGGAGGCCATGACCCGCATACCGCCGAAGCGCCACAGGGGGAAAAAGTATCCTGTAAACGCGTGATTTTTTAGGCCTACGGAAACTTGGCGGCAGCATAGATTACATTACGTTTTACTTGGAATTTCAATTGTCGATGTGATATGTATTTCTCTTACTCTTACAAGAAACATGTCGTACTTCTGTCATAACAGATGTGTTATATATAAATGGAATTCGTGTCTATTTTTGCTTAACTGAAAACGTGGACGACACGATGTAGGTTATACCAGATTACTTGTGCATTTTTCAGTTAAAATGTCTCATTTGTGTCCATTCAAACTGTTCTGCACGTCGTGCCACAGAACACAATATTCAGTTTGTAGGCATTTGATGGTGCCCCATCATCAGGTGGTCACAGAGATTCCTACATAAACATTACAGTGTTACTCTATTCTACTTCCATCACACATCCAATAATCATATGCCAGTGGAAAATTCAAACACAATGAGTTCATGCTTTAGTAGGAAGCATTTCCCGCCACAGAATCAGTCTCTATCACGAATGCTACGGGTCTGGCTAAGGCCGTCGATGTTGCTGTCAAAATAATGGTTAGAAAATTCACAGGAGTAAGGGAACTTCATGACATTTAAAGAAAATAAAACACTTTATTTAATGACTTATTACTCATGAAAGAACTTACAGGAATTTTATTCCGTAAATTTGCTTTTTCAGGGAATGGCGTATTACAGACATGTTTTCGAGAACGTTGGATGTATTTAGTGTTAATTTCAGCGACAATAATTCACCACTTTCCCGAAGAATTAGAAAAGAGAAACATAAAAGAAATAAATGGAATAGAAAGAAAACCAGACAGGAAGGAAGACAGAGGGAGACAGACGAAGAAAAAAAACATACACAAAAATGATTTTGTGCGCGCGCGTGTGTGTGAGACTATGCGCTTGTGTTACGCTACTAATAAAATATGTACTTTCCATGCACATACATAGATGGAAGCACCATCTTTAAAATGGTACCACCTAAAGGATAACATGTAACTGAATTCTCTGTTTGAACGTTATACAAATCGGAGTCACGTAAAACAGGGAAGGGGATAAAAGGAATGCAACAACAGGAATCACTCCTAGTTCAGTTCCAAGAGGCTGTTTACATTACTGTGGCTTTCAAGCGTTTATTATCTAGAAACATTCCTTTCCCCAACGTGTTTTGAGTTGTGACTGTTTACTGCAGTACTACAACCGCAACCGGCTTTGATTCCCTTCGTTTCACGTACTTGCCAGGCACCTCACTGCAGGTACAGTTCGCGTCCAACGGCACAGGTACCGTTCCATCAGTGGGCACCAACACATTGCCCATCCACTGATGCACCCGCCCAGCCCGTACCACCAGCAGAGACCACACCGCAAGGAACCACCACACCACAACCATACCGCCTGCCTTTCAGTCATACTCGCACCAGCCACCAGGACCCGGCACCTGCACAACAGATTAGCAAAGGGGTAAGCAACATTAATTACAATCCCTGAAATTACGTTTAACAAAGTTCAAACTGTTATATAATGCTGTCTGAAAAGAAAATGCCGAGATTTATACGACTGCGGTGAGTGAACGAAATTTTTAGACTGTACGTGGAGAAAGTCTAGACATGAACACTGGATACAGTTTTGTTGCAGAAGCTGGTGAAATACCGCTATGGAAAAGCGCAATAAGAAATTGTCAGAGACTAATTAATGGAAGTTTTCAGGTTTTCGCATCAGGGATTAATTACATTGTATTGTTCTGGTGTTTAACCCTTTAAAGACAAAGCGTATCTGATTTCTATAAGGACTCAGTGCGTACCGCGCTGTAAACACTCTCCCCTTCGGTTATAAAAACCAGTCTCTTAATGTTTTATAAGGCAAAAGTTGCTGTTTGTTCTGAGATCCGCACAAAACACATAAACGCAATGTGGGCACCACGTAGAATTATTTAATGTTAAACCTGGCGGTACGTAAAGTTACCGCTAGGATTTAAATGTTAATGAGGACATGTTGAAAGAAACATACTGCCTCCATCTTTAGGGTTTCTTCCGGAATGTGTGTGTCAACTTACCAAGTAAGTGCGCATCCAGAATTTTTCCTGAGGTGGGGGATGGGCTGACCCTGAGGCTATTTGTAATTTATGTTTGACTTTAAAACTTATGTTACAAAAACCATGCTGTAAGCACAACATAACACTATCTGCAACTTCATTTGTATACTGTATATACGAATTTAACTACATGTTCCATGACTCAGTCACAGTGTCTGGCTTCTTGTTTTTGTTTTAATTTTATTAATTTACTTTTCAAAACTATAATGTACTAGCCATCAGCCGATTTCAGTGGCTGATTTCAGCTGAAGGGGAAATCATGTAAAACTTCTCATATCATAATATCTACAAAATCTGTGTTTTGGGGGGTTTGGCGGGGGCTTCAACCCGGAAGCCCCCCATTTGGTTGCGCCCCTTCAACTTACAAAGCCACAGGGTGTCAAAACACAGAAAATTATAACCTGAAAGATCGGTTACGAAATTTGGCCTGAATCTAAAAGTGCGTTTATCTGGCCCTCAGTGAGACCATGCTGTAATGTTCGGTAGTTTTGTGGAACGTAACGCTGTGCATGAGAATTGATTCAAAGGTAGCATTCGACGGGCATTAGAACTGGCATCTTCAAGGTCACCGGAAGCGAGTCTTTTTCCTCCATTTATATCCCACTTTCCCAGTTCTTTTTCTGCCCCTGTATTTGATTTGATTTTCGTCTCGTTTTCCGCCTCTTTCTGTTTCTTATTTCTTATTTTTCCTTCTCTCCTTTTCTTTTTTCTTCTTCCTTTGTTATCCACACGTCACCATGACGCATCCCCAGCAGTGCCACATTCCAGTGGTCGCTGTACTGAATTTTCATGTTTGCAGATTCGTGGAGCGGAATAATAGGGTAGCCATTACAAAATTGGTGAGTAAAAAACATGAACTACTTGTGTTCGTTTCATAACGCATTCTTTTTATCGTGCTCGAGTTACGTCATAACTCCTGAATCGGTTTTGAATAATCTTGAACCAAGTCTGAAATGAAATGACTGCAGTAATAACCTAATGATATAGGATCTCATTTTATGGTCCGTTTGGTGCCACATCCACTTCAGTTCACAATCACTGTCCTATTCCATGCTGTTTAACATACTGAAATAAAAAGAATAGTAGTCTTACAGAATACTACACGAAAAAATGACGACGCAATCAGTTTTAAAAATCTGGGCGCAGTTTTCAATGCATATTTTGTGCTGAAGACTATCTCACTTGAATACCGTTCTGCCATATGCATTAGTGGCCTCACGCTATGATTACCAAAGCTCGTCCCTTAACGAGAATATTTGAAAAGAACATCATGTCCACACCGATGTACGTAACCGGAAACGTTCGGAACCTAATGTTTCTCATCAGGATTTGAACCACTGTACCGTAAAAATAATAAGTTAATATAATAAAATAATAATATAAATCAAATAATAAGTTAGCATTCATAACGTTTTGCCGTGTAAGGAATTTTCTTGAGAAGCCGCGATACACGAAGAACAGTTGTGGCAATCAACTTCTGGGACCTCGCGTGTTCCATTGGCTTCGTTGGTATTCCTGGCAGCCATTTCCTTGGCAACACTCGTCCGTAGTGCGTGCTGCAGAATTCTACGTGTCTCTGACCTCGTCAGTCAGGCTTACACGTGAGTCAGCATCTCACCTCTCTCTTGTTTGACCTTTGGAGTCATATGAATCAAAACTTCCGCCGATCTGTTCAGGCAAGCGAAGTAAGTTCGTATTTTAACGGCCTACTCGTGAAGGCACTGAGCTGTTTGCCACAGCTTGAGAACAAACTGACTCTCCTGTACAGACGTTAACAAACAGGGTTAACGTGAAGACAGAATAGTAGCAGCAGCCTCCATAAAGCCATAAGATCACTCATACCTCAGACCTGAAGAAGGGGGAAGCAAGTTCGTATGAAACGTTGCTACCCATCCACAACAATGTAAAAACCTGAAAACCACACTATTAAAAACGTATGTAGCTGCTTTCACGCGCTTAACAGAAACGACGAACAAGTTAATGAAGACTAGGTAATTCGTTATATTAATTAACCGTTTGATTAACTTGTTAATATCTGGTGTTCATGCAGCACTGTCAGCTCCCAAAGTAATTTAAACTTGTGCTGGGTCATCACGTGTTTAGGTTACAAATAAAAACACATACAATAAAATACCGTCAGACACAACCTTTAACCTTTTAAAGCCTAGCGGTAACTTTACGTACCACCAGGTTTTAACATTAAAAAATTCTACGTGGTGCTCACATTGCGTTTATGTGTTTTGTACGGATCTCAGAACAAACAGCAACTTTTGCCTTATAAAACATTAAGAGATTGGTTTTTATAACCGAAGTGGAGAGTGTTTACAGCGCGGTACGCACTGAGTCCTTATATAAAACAGATACGCTTCGTCTTTAAAGGGTTAAATATATTGCGTATTAGTATATTATATGTACGACATGTTTCGGTTCGACTGAACCATCGTCAGGCAACATGCACAGAATAATAAAACACAACATCCTTTTGTATATCCAACATTTCTTCGTATAAAACATCAGAAATGGTAAAATTTTTACAATTTCTGATGTGTTATGTTTTATACGAGGTAATGGTGAGATCTCACTAAACTTCATGTAGGATATACAAAAGGGTTTTGCGTTTTATTGCTCTGTACATTTTACCTGATGATGGTTCAGTCGAACCGAAACATGTCGTACATATAATGTACTAATACGCAATATATTACAAGGTTGTGTGTGATGGTATTTTATTTTATGTGTTTTTATTCGCAAAGTAATACTGCATGTTCTTTATAAGCTAGTTGAATTGATGTCGTCGATGTCCTCCATCATCATCATCATCATCATCATCATCATCATCATCATCATCATCCGTCACGAGTTCGGCCTTATAGACCTGTTTCGGCCTCGTCTAGTAGTCTCTTCAAAGGTCTTCAAAGTCGTCTTCGTCCATTTGGTCTATAATTCCCCATTATTTTGGGCATCCTTTTGTCGTTCATTCTTGTTACACGTTGTAGCCAATTTTATTTGTGGATGTCCTGTGACATTATTTTCTCCAAATTAGGCAAAAAAATCAACAAGCGAACGTTTAAATCGCTCTGTATCGATGGGGATCTTCTACACGTGTTTAAGAATCGTTAAAAATCCCAAAATACTACATACGAATAATCACCGTAGTTTAAACCGCGCCATTAAATAATCCAAGAATCAGATGAAAAATTAATCTCCGTAGTCGATATGACGCTGATAAATACCTCAGGAAGCAATCAACATTTACGCTTTACATTCCACAAAAGATGGGTCAACCATAACGCAGAGGACTCTACCGTGCTGGGAAACGATCATCCGCTCACGTCGATGTGATAATACCAGTAGTACAAAAAGACGTCACGTCATCGCCGCTCGTGACGTCACAGCGTGCACAAACATCTGCTAATTGCTTCTACGCGGAACAGCAACAGCCCTCACCAGGCGCAACGCAGTGTGAGACCGAGCGGGCTCCACACGCTGCCAACTGAGTATTTTATTAATACTATTCACTGTCTTTGGAAGCTGACAGTCGCTCAGCCGATCATGAATTTGCCGCCTGTTATGGAACATGAACTTTCAAAACAGCCGGCCACCGACCCACCGGCCCGTAATCTGAGCTGGTGCCATACAGCCCTTAATGTCGTGCCTTATTTCTCCAAGGTCGATTTTAATTTTTTAATCCCATCTAGGTCTTCATTAAATGTTTCGTCATTATTCTATAGGCGGAAGTATTTTTTGTCCTCAATACTACGTGCCCAGTCTCTTGCATCATCCTTAATTTGAATGGCCATACAATTTGGTGAAAAGAACAAACTGTATAAGATTGGATTACGGACACTGTATCGAATTAATAACGTTCGTCTTTTCTGAAGAAGGCAGCAGCAAGTTCCTCCGAAACATTGTTACACTTACCAGACTACAAGGTGTCATAACCCAGAACATCACAGTATTAATTTTCACCACTGTGCAATATTTATAGAGCAACTGAAGTACACAAAAGTTGCAAACACAACAAAATACAGTCGAACTCGGTTATAACGTCATGAAAGGGACTGAATATTTTGTGTCCTTATAAACGAGTGTCGTTATAACCGAGGAATGTAATGTTATGTTTAACGGTGACGAATTAATTGGTACCACAAAATATCTGACGCAATAGGCGAGGTGTCGCATTAACCGATGTTGTTATAACCGGGTTCGACTGTACTTTATTTTAATGTAGTTTCTTCCCGACATGTTTTGGCTTTACCTTATAACCAAGAACTCAATAAAAAAACTCATGGGCGGGACATAAAGATTACAATGTTTAGAAATTTATGCGGTATATCAGCATTTTACATTTAGGTTGAAGTATATATTGAATTAAAATGCGTATTATCATAGGGTCTATTATAAATAATATAAACAGAGCTTAGCTTTTACCAAACAGTCCATTTAATAATCATTTGCAGTCTAGTAACAACGTGTTTAATAAAACGAAGCCTTGTTTGTATGCTTTTGGATATGAATAATGCACTGCGTAGTAACAAATATTTTTTTAAGTTAAATATATTCTTTAACCTAAATGCATAACGCTACACGTAAAATTTGTGAACACTGTGATCTTTAATAAATCAGACCAACAAACACAGTGTGTCCAGAAAAATCCTTAACAATCTACGTATGTTATACCAAACCTCCTTAAAAATGGCCCTTTGAGAGTTTAAAGGTGTCGGAGTTTGCATATACTAGAGATAGTAGGGATTTCCCCTAGACACAGTGTATTTGTTGGTCTCATTTATTAAAGTTTAAATTATAAATACGCGGTGATGTGCAGCGCTACAAAATTATAATCTTTATGTATTGCCCATGACTGTTATGAATCAATATAAATTAAATAAGAATAAAATGTTTTGATGTGTTTGTAACATTGGTACTCTGATTTGGTCTATATTGCGCTGGTGATAGTGATAAAGGTTGACCATGCAACCCTTTAATCGTCACATTTTACCCCTTTCATAACGCAAGGACGAGAGGGCAGTGTCTGTGAACCTTCAAATGTTTTCTGTCTCTCTCTTTCTTCCCCTGTCCCCTCTCATTGCCGGTCCTGTTAGCACCTCACGCTAATCACCGCGTTGATAACTTTTTGCTGCCTTCTCTCTCTGGGTTGAGGAACTTGACATCTTAGGTTTTCTGGCTTTTCTGAAAAATTTTGCCTGTAGTTAAGCAACAGGCCATTATGACGTACGAGTAATTGCATGTTTAGCTGTACATGTTCCCACTTTAGGCAACAGACGAAGGTCAGTAGTCAGGTTCAGGCTCCGGCCGCTTTCCAACCGCAACAGAGACTTCGGTACATGCTGGATAGGAAGATGGGTGGGTTCTAGGGCCGACTTGGACGCTTTTGAAGAAAGATAAATCTTTTGCGTGTATATGGAAACGAACCCAGTTTCCTGGATCACCCAGCCCGTAGTTTAGTCACTATACTGACCAAGCCATCCTGGCTTCCAGCCTCTCCGCGTAAAGTAGGAAGTTAAACTGTCCATGTTCACGCCACGAAGGCATATGGAGGATTGGAGGATAACTCCACTCATTCTTAACCTTGGCACTAAATGGAGGCCAGCTTCATGCCCCTTTCCGTTTTACGCCCAGGGAAACAGCCCGCGGTATCCATTGAATACGAGGATGTGTGGTCCCCAGAAACTTTATCTCTTTCGCCTTTCGGAATTTGAACTACAGTTCTTCGGTCATCCATTCCTTAGCTTAGTCACTAACCGTCTGAGCTAACCCGGTTCTTACCGCTGCTCGTTCTGTCATGAAGTGATTGGTAGGTTACTGTGTAGGCCTCCTTTCCGGTGTGCGGAACTCTAAGCTTGTTTCACAGCGGAAACACCTGAAGTTACACAACACACATTCACTCCTTCCTAAATAACCTTTGTGAGATTCGCCAAGACGGAATGTATGATGGGTCAGTGACTCTTGCTGAAAACTCAGCCAAGCAGCCCTTCCACACCCACTGCCTCATCACCAGTCGGGCGGTTAACACTTTGTACTCTAATATTCAGATATGTCAACACTTGAAGAGGCTGCTTAATGTTACCGTTTTCATTTGTTATGCTTTCTCTTTGCTCGTGCCGTTTACTTATTAATGTAGTTGTGACAAGTAGAATGAGACGGGTGAGACGTATAGCATGCCGAATGGAGGTAGAAAATTCGTACAAAAAATTCGACTGAAAAATCTCAAAGGAAGAGACCCATGAGGATATATGGAATTTGATAGTACGAAACTGAAATGCATGTCTCTACAGTTACAAGCTGTGATAGGGTAAGCTAGATTCAAGGACAAATTCCGGGGTACGTCAGGACCTCTTTGCTTCAAATAGTTTCGAAGTCATCATTCACTGTCATCATAGCATGCCACGCAATACACTCTGAGTCACTGATAGCTTCAAAACATGTGTTTTACTTCAAATTTCCAGTACATTTCATACTCACAATACTCAATAAACATTTTTTCTTTAAATAAAGATTCTTAAACCGCACCCTCAAGCAGTTACTTCATTCATCCCGCCATTGTTACGTCTTTGAATCGAATTATGATCAGTAGGCACGCGTTTGTCCCCGACGTGGGACATCTGCGTGACTGGCATTTCACATAATGATCCTCTTCCCCTGTATGTAGGTTACTGCTGTCGTAACAGTTGTCATTTTTGGTCGCGTTTTATAATGAAACGCTTGTTAATTCTGTGTCTGTGGGTTTCTAAGCTGTTGCAGCCATTTTGTTCGCAACAGCTCTCAAAAATTTGACGTAAGAATGCTGTAGGTGTAAAGACACTAATGTTGGCCCTGAGGAAGTGGAACTAAAGACCCACGCTTTCCTAACCTTGGTAGTAAATTGACTTGAGTAAAGACTTGCACGATTCTAACACTGCATCACTGGTGCTTATTTGATGGTTGACACCAGTGTCGGCCTGGGGCGAGGTGCCGGAAAAAAAAACTCCTTACTTTGCCGACAATCAAATTGTGGTATTGCACCCGATATCCATGCACTCTAGTGAATGTACGACATGTAGCAAATACTGGAATGGTAGCAAAGGCACGCATCGTGTTAATTGGAAAATGTCAAGGGAAAAGAATGACAACTTGTCACATACAGGTTGATAGAGTTGAAATATAATTAAGTCGCGCCACTTGTAGAATTTTGTCACATCATGAACGATACAGTTTTACAAATATTGACAATTTGTTTCCCACAAACTGTCAATAAATGCGACACAAGCGACAGTAATCACCAGTGGCGCCAGAAAGCAATACTTGTTGAAATGCTAAGTGTTTGGCTCTGTCAGCAGTACCCGAGTGAGCGTACTGGCAAGGGAAGTAGTCGTAACAGTATGATTTTCATTCACTTGGCTTCTTGTACAAAGCATAAGTCTTGGACAATCTGTCAAATACACCAGTCGTGGAAACGCGGCTTGAGAGAAATGCGATGTTACAGTGCGTACTGAAACATAAGTGACTGTATTGTGTGGACACAGCAGCGGTACTTATGTTTCCATAAATCAAGAATTTCTTGCCCAGCTAAACAAATCTCAGCATTTCCATGAAAATGTCTGGTTGTTGAGCCCCATACTTGAACACACAAAAAACTAGTCATTTTCCATTTCATAAAGTACTACTGTATGCTATCCTTGACTTCCTTCGTGTTCCTGGTTGTTTTGAAAGCGGCTTCTCATACTAATTGGTAGGTAAAGCAGTCCCACTACAGGCCTGGACATGCCCTCAGGGTTCCAGGAGGTTGAGGCTCCCGGATTTCCAGACAGTCGGCACATGAAAGTGGTAAAGTTGTCAGCTCTAAGCACCGCCCGCCTTTACCCCCACCCCCTCCATAAAATACTCCTGGTACTCATTTCTGTTAAAGGCTGAGTCGACCCCAGGGTCACAGTGTGGCCGGAAGGATTATGTCAATGAAAAATTCCAACGACAACATTGAGAATCGAACCCGCGGCCTTCCGGTTTGTAGCACAGTCTCATACGAATGGTGTACGCATTTATTTCTTACAGGTTGTTATGCACAAGGGAAGGTTTTCCATACGTGCTTAACATTGATTAGAAGGATAGTCAAGGGCTCATTCTGACAGCGAGATGAAAAAATTCGCTCATGTTGATATGTTAAACAGACCTTTTCAACAGTGTTAGTGCTAGAAATGACACAGGCCTCCGTCGTTTTTGAAATTAATCCTTCTTCCCTATACAACGATGTAAGTCCTCTTTTTGTGTGTTACTAGAAACGAAAAGGGATTTGTTTTACTGCTCCCAGACACGTCACGGTAAACATTAGCGGCGTGTTGCTATAATCTCTGAGACGGAGTCATCCTACTGTATAACGTATAACAACAAAGTAAGATGGCATCCTAAAAGCATCACTGTAAAGGAACTTCCTGTGTATACATATTTTACATTTGGCCTGATGATGGTTTCAGGAACAAGCCGAAACATGCGCGATTTCAGGCTTCTGCTGGGATGTTGATGAGATCTGTGCTCTGCTGGGGTATTAAGCAGCGTGCAGTGGTAATCTTCTACCGACGTTTCGGGACAACGTATCTGTCCCATCTTCAAGGGTCAAGAAGACCGATACGTTGTCCCGAGACGTTTCGGGACAACGTATCTGTCCCATCTTCAAGGGTCAAGAGGACCGATACGTTGTCCCGAAACGTCGGTAAAGGAGCACCACTCGACACTACGTAATACCCTAGAACAACCAAGATCTCAAGCCGAAACACGTAGCCTATATATTTTCTTTGTTTGCTTAATGAATTTGTTGTGTTGACTGACGCATCGTGTTACTTGATTGTTTTACTGTTTTGTTTTCAACCGCGGGCCTAAGAGCGAACACCCGAAAATACGGAATTTGCTTTGTACTCTTGACAGTGTGAAGGCAGTAACAGCTGTTCAAGCGACTTGCGATTTCTGCATGCAATTATAATACTCATTACCGAATATTATTAGTTTTAATTGGATGAGTAAACTTCCGTGTAGTATACACTTTTTATTATACCAACTACTGCACACAATCTCTTCTCGTGTGTTCCTCCTACATGTTTCGGCTGTTATTTCCAGCCATCTTCAGGGAGTCAACATCAAATGGTTCACACAGCAGAAGTCCAGTTCTGCTTACCAAAATTGGCCCACTTGGCACCATTATCCTTCTTCTCGCGGCTTCGCTGAAGCAAGCTGGAGATCTCACCCATTTAAAGTTTGAAAATAGGTTGAGGTCGTTTCGGCCGCAAGGCTTCTGTAATCTAAAAGACGGCACGGAGAATGTATAATATTAACCTTTTAAAGCCTAGCGGTAACGTTACATACGACCAGGTTTTAACATTAAAAAATTATACGTGGTGCCCACATTGCGTTTATGTGTTTTGTACGGATCTCAGAACAAACAGCAACTTTTGCCTTATAAAACATTAAGAGACTGGTTTTTATAACCGAAGTGAAGAGTGTTTACAGCGCGGTACGCACTGAGTCCTTCTATAAAACAGATACCCTTCGTCTTTAAAGGGTTAAGTTCCATGTAGCAATCTGAATGTCGTCCCGTCTTCAAAATTTCACTTATACATATTTGATATCTTCCGTACCGTAACATGCGTGTTCCCCCCACCCCGGTAAGTTTTTATCCCCTCTGCCAACCCCAAATTAGAGGACTACCCCACACTATGTTGATGGCCCTCGTACGTTTTTTCAATATATTCGTAGCTACACATCATAGCTGCTATTGTGAACGCTTCCCGGTTTTTTTTGGTTCCATAAAATACATGTAATTTGTAAGTCAAGTAACCATCAGCATCTCAACAGGGACTCTCTTCCATGGGACTGGATACCTAATTACTTAGTTATTCAGATACCTAAAGCACATCGGTCAACGTACGCTTATTACTGCTTGACATTTATAAGTTTCCATGGACGTAAAACAAATAATAGGCCTCAGGCCACATGCCGAACTAGGCTGCATGATGCAATGAGAAACGAGGGAAGATTTGAGGTTCTTAGAGCGGTGCTGATGAAGACTCGAGTCTTCTGGGATGTTGCGCCTTGTCGATTGGTAAATAGTTACCGTTACTTCAGAGAGCCGTAGTGTTTCCGTCCTACAGCTCGAGCAGTCCTGGACAAGTTCTGTTTTTTTTTTAAATTCCGCAATCTTCTTGGACTGCCTGACCCTGAAGGTGGAGGCACAACCCGCCTCCGAAGTGTAGGTAACTATTTGCATGTCGATATGACGTAACATCCCAAAGAGAAGTAAGTCTGAAATGACTGTACGACACAATCATTACACCTACACTTGGCACAGCGTCATATTAGGTTAACACGTGGCATTCTGTGTTAACTGTGCCTCTTGATACCTTCAGAACAAAGAAACTGTAGGTCGTGTAATTCTACCGTTACTGACTCGAGTAGCATACAGGCATAAAAATGAGGGGGGGCTACAGGTAGAGCAAGGCCAGGCATCCTCCGGGATTTTTGGGAAAAAAATTTAAACTTAAGAAAACTGTAAAATACATTATATATAACAAATAATAATAACAATAAATGTAATCAATTTATGTCTAATCTAATTAACTCCAAGCTTCAATATGAAGACCCCAAAATGTGAGGCCCTATCTAAAAATATTCCTAAACGACATATGGTAAGCTAGTAAGCAAATTTTTCGACTGCCTCCCCCCCCCCGCCCCCCGCTGGGAAAATCTCTAGACACGCATAGGCTAAGGACCTTATGTTTATGTTGTTTCATGCTGTCGCAATTACGAGGCCTGTTCATACTTCAAAATTATATCTTTATTTATTTTTGTGTCCTTTCCTCTTCCTTCTTTATTTTGTTTTTGTTCTCTCCTCCATTTTTTAATATTTACATACCTTGCTTCATTTTTCTTTCCTTCCCTCCTTTTTTGTTTTCGTCTTTTCTTCTTGCATCAAGCTTCAGCAGTTTTTGTTTTTCTACTTTATTCCCTCGGTTGTTTGTTTATTTTTTATTTTTGTGTTTCGCTTCTCACTTAAAAGACTAAGAGTAACCTAAACTGCATTTAAAGATTCCCCTTGTGCCGCGCAGTAAACACACTCCGCCTCGCTTGTAAAAACTAATTAGTTAAAGCTATACAGGGAAATAAACTCTATTTGTTCTGAGATCATGCAAGCCACAAAGTGCGCTCTGTCGGCAGAACGTAGAATTTTTGAATGTACACTCGGCGATACAGAAAGCAACTACTGGGCCTTACAGGGTTAATATTCTTTTTTCTATCCACCTTGGTCGTTGCTAAGATATGTGCAGAATGCGTCTATGAACTCGAAGGTACATTGCAACATACTACGACATTATGTTAACATAATGTGTACTGAGAAAGCACATACAGCTCAGACGGTATAGTGACAAGACTACGAACTACACACCCAAAGGGCCGTGGTTCGATTCCAGAAGCGACACTAAACTGTCCTCTAAAGCGTGCAGACCAAATACCCAGTCGCCTACTGGCCAAGGGACACCGTGGACTCTTTCTCCTGGAGTAAAGCGGCAAGAGTTTGAATGTCTGCACACATTTGCATCTAGTACCGAGATTAGAAAAGCCAGGAACTATATCTGCACGCCCCAATATGTCTATCATGGCTTCAGGCTTTCCCACAATTGCGAAGTGCAACTGGCCGCACATAAACCTGTCACGTTACGCTGCCGGCAGCCCACATTATTTACTGACGGAGTAACAAGTTTCATTTCAGTGAAGCCTGTCACACAGTTTCACTGAAACATTCAAGAGCCCGAATCCGGTCACACCGGTTCAAATGCTACTCTCTCCCTCTCGATCGTTTTGAAATTCAACAACTTTGACAACTTGAACATGCACTGAACTGCTTGTCCTACTGCCATAGCTACAGTTGTTGTTGTTGTTGTTGTTGTTGTTGTTGTTGTTGTCGTCGTCGTCGTCGTCGTCGTCGTCGTCGTCGTCGTCGTCACCATCACGAGCAATAACTGTGCAGTTCAATAGGTATTATGATGATGATGATGAGTCAATTCTTCAGTTAAATTCAATGGGTCTTTATTAACGTGCAGGCTTAACAGCACAAGTGCCTATTACAAAGCGAGCACAAAAACACAAATAAAACAAACAGTACAAATACACAAAACGAACACTAAACAATAATAATAATAATAATAATAATAATAATAATAATAATAATAATAATTTGAGTTCAGNAATAATAATAATAATAATAATAATAATAATAATAATAATAATAATAATTTGAGTTCAGTTCTTACAACGCTCGCGGGTGCCTCCCGATTAACACCGCTTTGTCACGGTGGCAGTCCGTCGCCATTTGATACTTATGATACATACTAACAATTGTTTTGTATTTTTAACCCATTTTTACGCGACTTTGCCTAACTATCTGCCTAAATTTCTCATCTGAGCTTTGTTGGTGGATCTTAATATTTTCCGTATCCATATTTAACCACTTAAAAATGTCATTCTCCAAGTCCTTGTTTCTACACAGTCCAGTAATACATGTTTAACGTACTGTTCACGTGAACATAACAATCGTCTTCCTTTATCTGTTTCTTCTTATTCCTTTCGACTTCGATACACCTACTAGCAAACACGCTATTCCATTTCGTTCTTTCCTCAAACAGCATTCTAGATACGATCCTTTACCCCAGCTGAATATCATTTTTGGATGTAATACAAATGAGCTATTCTCTGATAATTTTGCCACAACACTTTGTTTTTCAATATCATTACATGTGTCCTTCACTATTCTAGTTACTTCCCTCAGCCCGCCCCCACCCCCCACCCCCCCACACACACACAAAATCCTCTTTCAACTCCTTAGTCCATTTTCTCGCATTCCTATTACTGTTTAGTCATCTACAACACTGTTTTACCGGACCTTCTATGTCCGAACACATATCCGATAGGCGTACGAGTACTTTCCTCTCTGCCTATGCACTTAACCTCTCCTACATTCTCTGCCAAGTTTCCTCTCGGCAAATCCATTGGCTCACAATTCGGTATCCCCATTAATTTCTTGCAATAACTAGCGTAAACTCTACCTGTTCTTTGCATACGTCCCTCAGTCCCCACGTCTCAATGCCATACATGATCTCTGGTTCACATACCGTTTAGGCATTACAATTAATATGCTCGGTTGCATTGACATATGCTTTCTGCAGTACGTTATTTTTCAGTGATCTTTATGTCCAGTGTAAGTAATGGGCACCGCTTTCTTTCAGCAAATATCCCAATTCTGACACTGGCTTATAAGAACCATGCCTCTGGTGCTGCTGGACTGCCACAAGAAACACAGCTGAACGCCATGTCACGACCCTGATCAATGTTCCATGGCTGGGAAAAAGAAGCTGCAGCAACCGGACAATGACCTCGTAAGTAAATCAAGCATATGATTTTTACAAACAGAAGTACCTCTTTTACTCCCGGGAGATGGTTAACTGTCGTTACCACTTTGAAATTTACAATAGTAGGAAGTTTCAAGAACGAAAAACTCTCCTATGAATGCACTGGAGTATACTGGGCCTCACACAACCTCCTGTGTGATGGGTTGCGGTGTTCTTTCCCGGGCGTAAAGGTGGTCACTCGCTTTCATCCAGTGTTGTAGGTAAGAATGTGTGGAGCTATACCTTTCCTCCCCCTATACGCCTTAATAGCATGGATATGGCTAGCTTTACCTTTTACCACATAATCAAAAATATTACTGGGGAACGAGTATTCGAATCGCATCCAAAAACTGTACGGCAGTACTTGAACATCGCTTGTACAGTCGCGTTACAGCATACACTGGCAATATGGGGCCAATTTCATATCTTGAGGATGTTTTCTATTAGGCAGCGGTAAACAGCAAGAAACGGGCAGATTTCCTTTGTTTTCGAGCAAAGACTAAGATAATCCCAAAAATCCTGCTTGCCAATGCATGCTTCACATGCAGACTTCTCTATTTACACTCAGCAAAATTAAACCCCTAGCTGTGGAAATCGTCCCATTATCTTTAGCAACCCTACAGTTCCGAGGCCCAAGTCACTACTCCAATTAAATTGTGCTTTTTTCTATACAGCCGTGCACAAAATTTGGGCCCCAACACGAACTAACAGACACTTTCCATGAACAATGGACTAAAGCTGTGTGTCCATTACTCATCTCCAACATGCGTGCTAGACGTCTTTGATTATTTTATCGCCCTAATATTACTTAGTAAAAAGTAAAATGTCCGCGTCTCCTCACAATGTAACATTCTTCATCCTCCCGTTGCTTCTGTCATAGTTCTTAACAACTTTCCTCAGCATTCTGTTCTCAGGCTATTCGTTTAAAGTAAGAGACCAAGAGTCAAAGAGAGGATACAAATGGTTCTAAGAAACTTCTCGTTGAACTTTCAACCGGCTACTATGGTTTGGAAGCTGAACACGCCGACCGATGTATAAATATGTCGCATTCACGTATTCGCTTCGTGCATGTTGTGAAAGGAATCGCTAAAGAGCAACTTTATGTGTGCCGTATCTTGGTGGGGCTGAGAAAGACCGGGGGGGGGGGGGGGATATGTGAAGGTCCGCTAGTACTCACGGCGAAGTTGAAGGTTAGTTTCTTTTGTTCAACGCGTATAATTGTTCTCAGCGAGCGGATGGCAGTCCTGTTTTGCTCAGGTACTTCAATGTCATTATTTGAAGTGACCGCGTGGTGGTGATCTTATGAACGTGATTTATGTAGGCCTACATCAAAAACTTTGAATATTCAACAGTTATGTGCAGTTACCATGGTCTATATATAGAGACACCATCATCGTCATCATTATCCAAAATCCACTTTATGTTATTCTGGTAAATCCACGCAGACATGTCAACCGCGTTTTTTTTTTTGAGATATGCTTTCTAAATACTCTGCAAAATTCTGCCTCCTGTGGTTCAATTATGCTAACAGTAATGAGTACACGGGCATACGTGGGACGATAATATTAAAACTGATCTTAAGGAAACACGATAGAAGATTATGGAATGGATTTTCCTGGCTTGGGGTAGAAACCAATGGCAGATTCTTGAGAACACGATAACAAATTTTCGTGATTCCTAAAATGTGGGGTGTTTCTTGACGAAATTCTAAAAGACACTGCTCCACGAAGTGAGTAAATCTTAGGAGTTCTGCGAAACCTAACCTCAAACTACAGTGCGGGGCCGCGCAACATTCACCGCCATGCGAAACCGAAATATCGCGAAGACATTTTTGTCCAGCTAAGCAACTAACAAATTTTCAAGAAAGAAATACCATAATGGATCTGTTATAAAACGTAACGCTAGTGGTATGTTTAATCATATATATTTCCTTACACCTGTACATTTTCTAACAATGTCGGCAAACTTCGTGTGACAAACTCTTCACTTATGTGCTTTACTAAGTTGAATGCAGTTGACCTGCACAGCGTGGGTGGAGTCCCGTAACATTCGCTGCGACGGTCGGGGCAAAATATACAGATCCCGTAAAAGACATGAGTCTCTGTTACTACATGACCTTTCCACTAGTCGCCACTTTTAGGTGTTTCTTTTATAACAAGCCTAAAGTCAAATTTATGCACAGCTCTAACCACACAGAACACTACAGAAAATGCCTGTTATCTCACACGCACGAAACACGACTGCACTTCAGCTTAATTTACTTTTGGTATACATCGGTTGCTCGTCACAAACAAAGAGAAGTCGGCTTTCCCTCAGCGCAAACTGCCAAGGTCAAGTACAAACTCCTCAGTCAGAAACTTTACTTTTCTCATGCCACCGAAAAGACATTAATACTTTGCACTAGTGAGTTGTACAGAGCCCCATATTAGCTTGGATGTTACGTTAAATTCTAAGTTCCTGTGACGCCCAGTGTCATTGTGAATCAAAGTGAAATCACCGACGTAAAGAAACTTTAATGAAACATAAATGCTTAGGTGATAATTGAGCGTCTTCTTAATTGGTTAATAATTGAGTCACGGCCAAACTTAACTGTGTTTATTATGTATCAACAGACTTCGTATATTTTTCAGTTCTGACGGACCATCAGTAGGCTATGTCAAACTTGTACTGAGTCATCCCGTTGTGTCAGTTTATAATTATGAATAAAATAAAATAAAACAGTCAGACACAACAAAATTCTGTATTGCATAAAAGGTATATTACATGTGCAACAGGTTTCGGTTCGCATTTTATTATCTTATATATTGTGCCTGATGATGGTTCAAATGTGAACCGAAACATGTTGCACATGTAATATACGTACCTTTTATGCAATATAGAATTGTGTTGTCTGACAGTGTTTTATTTTATTTTATTCTTATCAGGCTATGTATACAATTATTACAAAAAGGAAGGTAAATTGTAAACACCATACGTGTACACTTCATATCTATACGTATGGTTTTACAGTTTTATCGTACTTTCTGTAATTGTATACATAGCCAGTAATGATCGGTCGGAATTAAAACATATACACGTAGCTGATTATTACATAATAAACATACAGTTATGTTTGACATTGACTCACTGAGCAATCAATTAACACATAAACACAACGAGATGTCTTACATTAAGTCGAGGTCGTCCGGTTTAGTGACATCGTGTAATTTGGACAAAGCCCCTATCTCAGCCTCACTCATTCGTTTCTTCTGAAATGTTGGAACTTTTCTACCAAAGTACATGGCGTCATGCCGCAATGTACCGCGATGTTGTTATATACACCTACTCTGAGCCCTGTCTTACTGGCAACCTTGCACATGTAACTTCAGGTTCACTCTTCTACCCTCATTAAAGTCTCCAAACAGTCGCCTCTATATATAACCTTACAAGTAGGCAGTACTATACTTTGTCCAGAAGTGGAATTAGCAAGAGTAAGCAGTAAAACTATTTCACAACGAGCCAACGGTTGTGGCAATTGGGCTGTGAAATTCTACGTCACTGACCACAAACACCAGCAACCCTTTTGCAAACATTTATTTGATGGACTTTTCCTCGTTGTGTGGTAGCAATGAAACGTTAAGTTTCGAGGATATTGCTATTCCCTGTCCTCAGACTAGAAATAAGTTTTCCAACACGCGATGTTAAACTCCACACAGTAAATGATTCCAAATGTGATTAACCATCGACAGAATCCTGCATAATTCTGTCACTCTCCTAACTATACACACTTCTCCTCTCCTCAAATGCTTCATGTCACGATTTTTTACAACTCTGTAAGAACTTCAACACGCAATACACGCACACACGCATTCTTCTCTCAAGAATCACCAAATCTGGCACATGGATATATGGCTCGCATAGTCAAAAACGTTTAGAGCAGGGATGGCCAACTTAAACCCACAGGAGGGCCACATAATTCGTTAAGGACTCCCCCGCGGGCCGCACGTGTCTATACATGTATGGCAATGGGGGGGGGGGGGGGTTTAATGACCTAGAAAGACGTTATTTATGAGCAGTAAGTTACCCTAAAAGTACTTTATTTTTCCTAATATACATTATATAATATATACATAATGTATAACACATTTGTAAGGTCCGAGTTCTCCGACCAATATTGCAATTGTATTATTTCCTTATTTTTATACTCTTGGTATCGGCATGTTGATGGCTAAAAAACAGTAGGTGAAACATGTGGCTGATCTGTTAAATAGTAAAGCTGTGTTTTGACTGAAGAACTTGCATTCTTAGTTCGCTACAAGTACGGTTGAATGTCAAGGTAGTAGGCCGTACTATGCTCAGTAAAACAAAGAATGATTGGTTTACTCTTTGTGGTCTTAACAGTCATAAGTTATAGTTTCTAAACATTTTCTCTGCTAATATAGCAGCCATATTATATTCTAAAGGCCTGTTATAATATGTCTGCCGAATTGTGTTGTTGAAACTGTTCAGGTGACCGACGGCCGCATGTTGGCCAGCCCTCGTTTAGAGAACGGCAGTGTGTTCTTTTTTTCTGGCAATATTTTAACAAGGCTAGTAACTTGGTTCGCAACTTCTAAAAGGTGAATGGATAAAGTTACTTGCCAAATAACACAGAACTAACATTCTTAGGGATAGGAAGGGCGAAATAATTATTTATGCTACTACAGTGAAGTCTGCGGTTCTCTTATGGTTTTGAGTATTAAAGCTTAGGGCATTACGTGAATGTGATGTGACGCCGCGTGCTTCGGTAGTTACGTACCAACTTGTAAGAGGAACCTCCTGCATCCATTTCCTTCCACCCAGAGGATGTAGACTGTGGTTCCTCCGCAATGTTGGCACTCATCTAATCATGCGACGTCGCATCGCACAAGACTGCAGTCTATTTACTACACCGTTAGCATAAAACCTCAGAGAGGAAAAACAATTGAAGGAACCTAAACTCTTATAGGAGGACGGCAAGGACCATAGTCCAGCGCATTTTGCGAACACGGTCACGAAGGCTTGGGTTTCATAAAAGGACGCGATTTCTTGAACAGCTGAACAACTATCAGATTTCAGATCTGATCTGAAGATGGAGGCAATATTTCCTTCCGAAGAGTTGGTAACTATGTAGATTACACTTGTCATAACCCAGACGACCACAATTAGAATCGCTAATTAAGACCCAGTAGTACGAACATTTCTTAGAAGTTTTGCGGTTTGAAGCAACTAAATGGCTATCTGCACCAAACAACTAGGAAACTTGGAAAAATGAATAACTTCGATTTGTTAATGCTCTTATACAGGGAACACCTTTAAATCTGCCACATTTTCAAGTTCATTCTCACTTTTGATTCGAATTAGAATTTATCAGTCGCTTAACATTCACTGGAAAAGATGAAAATTAGTAGAGGCATGTATGACAAGCATCTTTGGCGTCTCTAGGGATATCAGTACTCAGGTTTGAGAAACGCTGCACTACACCATGGAATTTAGGTTTCCAAAGTGTGGCCGGTGGACCAGCAGCGATCCGTAAGCTCCATTCAAGTGGCCCGTAGATAACGTTGGCTCTAGCTTTTTTTTACAGCTGCGCGAACCTGCTACTGTTCTGAGCAGAAAATTTTTACACGGCCTGACGACTGCGCGGCACTTCAGAAGTTTTTTGTATTACGCATAATAAGAATATTTACAGTGAAAACTGAAAAATTCCAACGGCGCGGCAACAATTCAGCGTGCGCGGGAGTATTTCAGTTACTGGGCGGCCGCGCATCCGCGCAGCTTAGAGGGAATATTGTTCGTGGACGAAGTACAAACGATCGGATTAAAATATTCACATTTATTTCAACTGCATTTTTATCGATTTTCGTTATTTTTGTATTTAATTTACTGATATTATTTTAAGTATTAAATCTGCTGTACTGTAGCATCTGCAGAACAGTGTTACATTTAATTATTAAAGACAGACAGAAAAATCAAGAAGTGTTACGCCAAAGCCGTCAGAAATATTCAGCCTGTCCAGGCCAAACAAAGTCTTGGAACCACTGATGTATCCGCTCTGAAGCATTACATTTAACAATTTAGTTCAAGTTTCTCAGAAATCATTTAGTCTCCCGGATTCAAGTCTGCTGGACTGTTAAAACCGTGTCGACTGATAAACCGTTACCGGCGTTTTCGGACAAGAGCATTGTCCCCAAACAGTCCAAGGTCTTGGAATGCCTTACCCTGAAAATGCACTACTCTCGTACGAAACGTCGGTAACTGTTTACCAGTCGAAATGACGGAACATCGCAAAAGACTTGACTCTTCAGTCCCGTCTTCACAACCAATCGGTTAATCCTGTTTAGGGATACATTCACCGGTTATTCTGAGACTCCTTCTTTTCTTCCAATGGCGCAACAACCCCCTAGCGGGCCAGGCCCCCCACATTATCAAGGCTTTGCGATCACAGACACGCCACACTCGGTAAGACTCCTCTGGACGAGTGACCAGCCCGACGCAGAGACCCTTACCTGACAATCCATGCATCCGGCGGGATTCGATCCCACAGTCCCAGCAACCGAACGGCTGCAGACCCACGCCTTAGACCGCACGGCCAGTGGGATTCTGAGAATCATACAAAATATTAATGTACGTACCGCGCCAGCCAAATGCAGAAGTTTTAATGTCAATGCACATGACACATGCTCGTAGTTGCCACTGAGGTTTGAAGTGTTTTAAGTCACTAAGCTGGGGCGACCAGTACACAATAGATTTTGTTACTTACACAACACATAGTCGTGAATATAGGTGGCCTCTTCACTAAGCTCGTCACACCGCGCGCCGCGACAGCCTACGACTGACTGCAGACCAAGCCTGCCGGTGTTGCAGGTGTCGTTGGGAGGGAAAGGAAGGGGAGCTGCAATACTGTGCAGTTGCCATGTTTCTTTTCATACTCCGTTTATTCCCCGCCCACCTCACTGCGAAACCTTCTTAACTTACAATTCAACGAACATCTGAACAGCGAACGCCAGATTGTGTGATCGCTCAGTGGCCTTGTGGCTAGCACAGTGGCCAGTGACCCCGTCGACAAGGATTGTTCGTATCAGCTGGAGGATTTACGCAGTTCCTTAAAAGAAAATACGGACTCCGAAAGCTGAAAGTACAAATTGCGGACTTCTGTGACAGGACTTATGTTTGGAAGCTAGGCATTGACGTTTAGGAGGGGCCTGTTGGCTGTGCCTTCATAAGCAGGCCGTTACAGACGTGAGAACCCAAAATTGCACAACAGATTAAAGTTTTTCTGGGTAGTAAGAATGATGATTGTAACCTTCCGGATTATGACACCGTGTAGTATCGTAGATTGTTGCCATTTCTTAGAAGCAACATGCTACCTCCATCTTCAGGATAGAAGCAGTAGGTTTGTCTGAAACTTTAGTGAGGAAAAGTACACGGTCAGCAGTGCTTATCCTCAAGTTTTTGCACCAAAATAAATAGATGGGACAATAAAATCAACTTAGGGTAAGGAGTAAGTAATTGTGAGAAGCTGACAGTCACTGAGCTTGTCAAAGCACCTTGTGTGGTTCCCCAAGGCTTATAACCGTGTTCATCAAATTCTGTCACTGAACCACGTTATGGGCTATTTGAATCCAGTCCATCATATTTTACATACATTTTAATACACTCATCCCTCGCTTTTCGCGGGAGTTAGATGCCAAGACCCTCGGAGAAAAGCGAAAATCCACGAATAATTGACCTTCCCCCCAAAAAGGGTTTTAGTATTTTTTACTTTTTTTCATTTATTTACAGAAACTTTGTGATGGGAGTAACTTTAACCTTTTAAAGCCTAGCGGTAACTTCACATACGACCAGGTTTAACATTAAAAAATTCTACGTGGTGCCCATATTGCGTTTATGTATTTTGTACGGATCTCAGAACAAACAGCAACTTTTGCCTTATAAAACATTAAGAGACTGGTTTTTATAACCGAAGTGGAGAGTGTTTACAGCGCGGTACGCACTGAGTCCTTACATAAAACAGATACGCCTTGTCCTTAAAGGGTTAATGTGTGCCATCCCTTTGTGCTTATTATCAAAATTATAGGAATAAAATATTCGTGCAGCACAACTGCAATATATGTTTAAGATATTCATTCAAGTATCATATATTTACACATTTACAATGACATTGCATTAGTGACCTGTATGGAAGGATAATAAGGATGCACCTGATGATGTCATAAATTAAAAAAATGCGGAAACATGTAGTGTAAGTGTTTAAATATATGGTATTTGAATAAATACACGTATCTTAAACATACATTGAAGTTGTGCTGGACGGATATTGTTATCCTGAACTATTCGAACGTCTTGCGGTATGGCTCGAAGACCTTTTCGAGTTGTAGAACAATTTTTATGCTCCCGTCCATTGAAGGGTCAGCGTAATGCACTTTTATTCTTGGGGCGACCCCGTGAATTTGCGAAACGCCAAAGTACGAACCCATGAAAAGCGTGGAGTGACTGTGGTACTTTCAACGTTCACTTCAACCCTTTTTTCAGCTGCGCGGACCTGTTACTTCTCTGAGCAGAAAATGTTTACACTACCTGACGACTGTGCGGCACTTTAAAAGTTTTTTTTGTAATATACATAATAAGGATACTTACAATGAAAATTGAAAAATTCCAGCTGCGCGACAACAATTCAGTGCGCGCAGTAGCATTTCAGTTACTGCGCGGTCGTTCACACGCGCAGCTTAGAGGGAACATTGAGTGCCTTACAGTCGAAGCTTATTTGTCCCATCTGCTCTATTTTGTTCAACTTTTTGATTAAATTTGTATCTATATGTACATATTACTGTATGCATATATTTATTCCCCGCCTATCCAATGTGTGTGTAGAAGTGCAACTAACAAAACAAATAGTCTGTAGTAAATTTCGATTCCATAAATGTTTACGCATGAAATAAGGACGCGCACCTGTGGGCTAAATTTCATGTCATTGTTGGACCATAGCGCCACGTTACCTAATTAGACCTAAAACAACGAAACCGTGTTGCAAGGAACGAGGCTATATGAGTTCGCTGTAGCATTTGTGATTATCACGACGTGTATTTTAGTTGTGTATTTTAGTTTATGTTTCCTGTGTGGGTTGTGAGGCTGGGTACGCGGACGTCAAACTTTTTCAGGAAGTTTCTGCGCCCATTTTGAGCCTTGCAGTAAATAGTGAGCGAATGTGAGAGGGGCAGCCTTTTATAACCGCTTCACGACGTGGACCTTCTTTGTAGCCTGGCTATATGATGTACCGCATTCAGACCCTAATCACTTTGACCCTGAAGAAGGAAGCAGAACGTTCTTTCGAAACTTATGTATCCACCGACAAGTCTACACAGCTTCACACGCCAGAGGACTATAACTTGAAATATATTTGAGGTCTTCGCTCTTCTGGGATGTTACGTGACGTTGTTTGGTAGTTACAGTCGTTTCGGAACAACCTATCGGTGACATCTTCAAGGATCAAGCAGTCCTGTAGGGTGCGTAGTTATATACATACCATTCGCTATGTAAACGCACCCAACTTTTTACGGCATTTTTCTTGGACTGCTTTGCGCTTGAAGATGGGACCGATAGGCTGCTCCGAAACATCGATAACTAACAAACGCTGTGTAACATCTCGCAAGAGTGCAGGCCTCATTTACACTGCGGCGGAGGCCTGAAATAATGCATGAAACATATTTATTTGCTTCATACCTAGAAAATTGTACTTTTGTACCCATCATCGGTGCCCTCTATTTGCCCCCGAACTCTATAGGGAGTGCAAATGATAGAGTAGACAGACCCTCCAGTCTGTAGGGGGGTCACCTTGTGTCTCTTCAGTATTTCTTTCTTGGTGCCAAGGAAGATGTTCACTCTTTCGCACAGGCCGACGTGTTTGAAGATACCTCATACCTTGAGAAGGCAACATTAGACGAAAAAATTCTTGTGGCTTTCAACGAAGTCTCCCGTATGGCGAGCTAGTACCCCTCGTTACAATACTTCAGAATGTAACACCAATCTTCGTAACTTCAGCAACGCATTAAGTCTGGAAATGTTGTTAGACACTGCCTTACAAGGAAGATACCCAGAGACATCTGTTGTAAGTTGTCATGGATGATAGAACGAAGTACCTCGTATATTTCTCTGTTACTGTGTGATGATTGCATATCATGCACGTAATTTTATTTCTTCTGTTATCTGCGTAACGACCTTTACTGTGCACAAATTTGAAGGGCCAGAAAATTACGTTTAATACAGCATAGTAACGGAGGTTTCTGCCGATTACAATAGCGGGGTTGTTTTCTAGGGTTCTAAGCGGTCAGTGTGTGAAGTTTGCCATCCACCTCCATCTAGTGGAGACAAACCTCCCTCCAGATACGCATTTATGACACGCACGGAGAAAACTTGCGTTTATTATAGTTATGTCG
>BLKM01000265.1:1020137-1257637 GCA_013340265.1 Coptotermes formosanus | reverse complement strand
CCACCTAAGCGCGGGGGCTGACGCAAATCGATCCAGTTGGCCTCCTTTCCTTATCTTTCTTCGTCATCCCATATCCATATCCCATTACCACATTTAGTCACGGTTTCATCTATAAAGCGTGTAATGTCAAGTATGCCTGTATGGTCTTCTGTGTTTTTTGTTGAAGTTTTCTTAAATTTTCTATTTATAAACTAAATTTGTCTCCTATTTCCAAATTTGTCTCGACGTGTTAGCTCCTCGGCGTTCGTGGAGCGAAAGGAATATATGATGATGATGATGATAATAATAATAATAATACAAACTGTATTTATTGTACAAAAATTTAGTTATGATGTAAATATACCAGCAATTCAAAACAATTAATTTGAGATGGAATCATCTTAAAATGGAATAGAATAACTGGTGCAGGAGTCAGTGACGAACTTAAGTGGATGGCAGAGGATCGTTGGAGTTAGAAAACTGAAATTAAAACCGCTACTGTTTTGGAACAAAACCAATTAAATAAAAAGGGGCGTAATTCGCTTTCATCCAGTGACAAGCGTGTATGCATAGTAGGACTGGGTTGTGAAGGATCAAAGCATCACCCCATTTTGAACGTCTAATAATTCTAAAACGACTGTTTGTGTGGGTTCAGTCACGATCCTCTGTGCGTGTAAGCACCGGCACAGAGGATGTGAAGGGCACACTTATCTGTGTTGTTTCGCTTGAGCCAGCAAATGACATTAAGTCACGGTGTCCGCTTTACCGGCAGTAACGTCCGCCTTCTCATCGTGTTGCTTGAATACCTCATTCTAGATACTACAGGTAAGCTAGTAAGTTAACAAAGTGCTGTGACCTCCCTCTGCACGAAGTGTTTCATAATTGCGCCCAGTAACGCGGTGTTTATAGCGATAGCGAGCACAGGGAAATTAGTCCCGTGGAACAAAACACTCGTATCTCCCTCGAGCTGTCACACCATCAGCGTACTTCTCAGTACTCTTCTAACTATTCTATTTACTTTAATGCTCGTGTTGCTAACTACGTGGTAACTTCCACGCGGGACGTGCGCAGTGGGACTTAACTCGCATACTCTCTGTACAGACATGAAATAACGTGACAGTGTTTGCCCTCCATTTTAATACTTCTGTCTGATAGAAGGCTGTTTTTGTTTTTATGGTGTATCATCACGTACAACGAGGTGGGGACGTATTTATTTATTCATTCTTCATTTATAAGGCACCTTCGCAAAATTTCGAAAAGCGATTATTGTCTTTGTCATGTCTGTCTGTCCGTCCGCATGGAACAACTCGGCTCCTACAGGACGGATTTTCATCAAATTTGATATTTGAGATCTTTTTTTGAAAATCTGTAGAGAAATTTCAAGTTTCTTTAAAATCTGACAAGAATAACTTGTACTTTACATGGAGACTTGTGTTCATGTATGGTATCTCGCTTAATTACTCTTAGAATGAGAAATGTTTCAGATAAAGGAAAATCAAAAGAAAATCAAAACACATTTTATGTTCAGTAATTTCTTTCCGAAAATCGTACAGCTTTGAGATAATGTGGAAAAATATGGTACAGCCAGACAGACCAGAGAGGACAATATGACGCCGCAGAAAGAAATTGAATTTGAATGCCGGTTAACTGAGGCAAGAATACAAACACTCAGAATATTTAGTGCGTCTCACTTTTTCACGGCAACAGCAGTTATGCGAACTCGCCCAAAGTTACGTCTACGTACATTGCGTGTCTTATTTGACGATGTTTCCAATACTCTGGCTGTATAGCATCCAGTGATGTGATGATGATTAGTGAATAATGAATAAGAAAAGTGTGAACATAAGCGACAATGACTTAATGTGAGGTACTACCTCAGAATTTTCCTGAAGGAAGGGAGGGAAACGAGATGACTTCAGTCCCTGCGCCGATGTTTCAATTCTGGAGCTCCGCAATTTGAAGGACGGCCATATTCGGTCCAGACCTTGAACCTTGTAGAATTGTGATATGTGCACTAGACGGGACTGTCCCCAATAGACGCGTGTATTTTCTGCAGAAGGGTGTTCAGAACTGTCAAGTTCTCCTTGGCCTGCAGGGCGATCATTCCCTCTGGAAGTGTTTCCGGCTCGTGGCTAAGAAGGAATGCCGCTTCCGTCAGCAATCTCTTAGATTCCTGCATGAACAAAGCAACATCGCAGCATTAGGACGTCATTATCTGAAGGCCAAGGTCCCTGTAATTGTCGTCCGTGGTGACACAACGTCTTGCCAAAGCGACATTGTCAGATGTGTTTATGGTGTAAAGTTAATGCGTCTCTGTTGTGACAACAGAGCGTCGAATTACTTCAGGCAAGGTACTAGTCAGGTTGTCCATTTGACCATTTACTGCTCAGAGGAATTGTATAAATCATATGCCGTTGAAACCGTACGAATTTTAGGTCTAGGCACTTTACAGATATGGGAGGTTAGTCTGAGAGTCCGGTAGACTTATCCTCTTCGAAAGAGCTCGCGATACACGTCGGGCAGGAGGCTGAGTGCACCCTGGCGTTGGTCTTGACGCGGTGACGATAAACAGAAACGTCAAACGGCAAATGGTCGCACTAGCTGCTCACAGACTCAGCTATTAAGGCTCGGGACAATGGCGTGAATAATATTAAGGTAGACCTTACGTAAAACTGCGTTTATCATTGGATACAAAGTGTAGTTGTTTTGTGTAGCTAAAAAACTTTGTCTTACTCTAACATATGAGTTGAAATTAAAATTATGCGCTGACTGTTAAAGAAAATAATTTGGAAACGTGAGTGTGTACGTAGGGCTTAATGTAAGATGCAAGAGGAATCAAATTGCTTTATATCAAATTGCTTAGAGGCCCAATTCAGATAATGGAAATGTAGGACACAGTACGTCATATCAGATGGAGCAGCTCATGCGTTAATTTTGCTACATATAATGAAAGAGGTTTTTATATAGCAACATAAAAAACCACTCGTCAAAGATCATAAACCATCACAAATACACTTCCCGCCAGTTACATGATGTAACTTCCGGATTTTTCAAAATGACTTTCTGACATTTCCTGGTATTAAATTGTGCACAGTAAATGAAGTGTTTCTAGATTATGTGTTCTCCATGAGCTAGTTATAGTCATCGTTCCTCGCCTAATTCATTCTTATCATAAAGTATTTTGATTACATAGGATATATATTTCTGGTAGTTTTGTTCTGTCAGTTCAATGTACTGCATCTATACACATTGGAGTGGAGTTACCTTTTTAATGGTGAAGCCCCCCCCCACCCCAGCAGATGGCTGCGGATGCACTGCAGCCTTAGGGCTTATTGTGCCACCCTGTGATGAAGATGAAGAGAAAGTATTTTTCTATTTTTCCACGTAGTGGAGCACCGGTGGAATTAAACTGACAGGGGAGAAACCGAAGTACTCGGGGGGGAAAAACCTGTCCCAATGCCACTGTGTCCTTTATAAATCCCACATGACTGGCCCCGGTCGAACCGGGGCCACCGCGGTGGAAGGCGCCGGCGACTAACCGCCTGAGCCATGGCACGGCTGTGTTTGACTTTTAGTTTTTGCGGGGAATAAAGCACGCAGGAGAGAGATGAGAAGTTAGTAAACTATCGGTCGATAAACCTGCAGGAAGGAGCACTAGAACCATCTCACCTAACAGACATGGAGCAACAGGGCGTTGACTAGATTTGTCTGTTAAAAAAAGTCAGTCTAACACAACTTTGGTTATTCGTTTCTTTACTGCACGTGGTCGGCAATCGGCTACAGGTTGCGAGCGTTCGTGCAGTCATCTTCAGGGTGTGTTTTTACAAGGAAAAATGTAGAAGCTTTCCACCAGTATATACGTACGGAAATTGAGACCGAAGTCTTTTATATGAACTTATTCCGATGTGTCAATTTTTATTCGTACCGTGAGTTTGAAAATTGGTGGAAGGTGCGGAAACAACATGGGAATTTCTTAGGTGATGGCGTGCGTTGAATTATGGACAGTGGATTTATTCTGCAGGATCCTCCTGCGCAGTGGGGTTGCTTACTTTCGATTGTTTACTCCCGTCCGACGGCTGCTTCATTGGGTTTCTTCAGTGGGAGGGTTATCTAGGCTTTTTTCTTAGGGTGAGGGCAAAGCAGCCGAATAACTGGTAACTTCTTAAGAAGGAATCAGCTGTGTGGATCTAATTTACTTTTGTGCGGACATCAGAGACTCAAGAGGACTTGTCCGTATGGAAAAGTTATTCACTTACAACCCTTTCAACGGTGCGCGTCTGTCCACTGCCGTTAGTGTATGATATAAAATGTATAATTTTATTTGTATGCTGTATTTTATATTAGAGAAACGCAAGATACTTAACTGAAACCGTAGCATGTCTGCATAGTCAGAAAACAGAGGCGCCCAGCAATCAGCTGATTTATAGCTCGGTAATTATATTGCACCTCTGCAGTCGATGTTAATTTTGTGTAATGATTTATTATACTTTGGACTCACGAGCAGGGTGTCTCTGAGGTTCATGGAGTCCAAGCGACCCCTCTCCGATTCCCTCCTTCCCAACTCGGATAGAGCTGCATGCAGTTCGAACATCAGCAAGCCTCGTACCCGATGTTCAGCTGCCAGGAAGATTGAACACATGACAATCCCTTCAGGGAAACTAAAATACTTATTATATATAATTTGACACAAAATGCGTTTTAAACAACAATAATTGCGTGATGTTTCCGTGTGATTGAACATAAATACGTCACCATAAATTCCAAGATTTTTGTGTACTGAATTATGCACGCAGTGTCAGCCTAAATGCAGGATTATTCAGTAATGGCGAAGTCAGATCATTTGGGAATCAACCCGACCATACTAACAGCCGTGTTCTCTCTGGCCTTTACCACTGCGACACATGCGCAGAAACACAGTTTTGTAGAAACACAGTTGAGCGGTCAATCTGCGACACTTTTTTTCCTGCCCTGGTAGATATATGACTGAAAAACGCGGTGTTATATACAGTAGACAATGCGTGCAGCTGATTTCCAGTGAATTATTAGGGATTTTTATTAAATTAAGTGGGTGGTATGTTATGTTGCACTATTTTCAGTGACCTGTACAGGCCAGACTGAAAAATTCGACACTGTTCTTCGGTTACATGATACTTTTTTACTTCATTGTGAGTTGATAAAGTTGAAGCGTTATCTCAAGCATAATGAATTATGTCGATTTAGTCAGCTGGTTTTACGATGCTGTACCAACTGCTAAACTTGTGTGACGTCAAAAGAGACATGACATGCTGATTGTGAACCATGACTTAACGGTGATTAGGGACGCCATGATAATGGCCAGATTTACGAGCCGAGCGGTCGGAACTTACCTGGAACAAGAGTGTTCACAAGTGCTAGTACTTGTCGGCAGAGAGATATCTTCTCGGTGAGATCATCGTCCGATACCCCTTGCAGGCCCACGTCACAGTTCTGCCCCAGCAACTGAGCAAGAGCTATTCTGACGTCAGTAAGATAGTAATGGTTAGGGTGCAGCTGTGGGGTGTACTGCCTCAGGAAGCGCTGACACGCCTCCGGATCGCCTTTCTGCATGCCGTTCAAAGCGACGCCCACCCGCTCCAGGACGGGCAGCACCTTGGTTGCCGACTCTGACACCAAACACCGACTGCACCGCCAAGTCGTCTTTTCCAGCTCGGCCTCCGCCAGAAGAGGGTCTTCAGGCAGCAGGTAGCCCTCACACGGCCTGTAACGTCGCCAGAGGCCCAGCCTGGGTTCACTCGAGCATAAAACTGATATCGCAATCAACTGGTTTGAATCTCTGTTGATAGCAGAGTACAGTGCATCATTGTTAAGAGTTTAATTTTACATTCTGACAAAAGGACGCATGAGATGTTGCAGAATTAACATGATCAAAGTAAGAAGACATCAAGAATAAGGGGGAGAAATGTTGACAGCAGGAGAGGGAGTTAAGCACCACGCTTTGAAGGGCGTATGGGGCAGTGGAAGTACAGCTCTTCGCATTCATAATCCCGTCACTAGGTGGAGGTGAGTGGTTAGGGTCACGCCCCAGCCGCCTTACACCCAACGAAAGGGGCCCCATACTCACTGAACAGGAGACTGTGTAGGCCCCGCAGCCGAACTGCACACTCTAAAAAAGGGAAAAATCTCTTGGTCTTACCTGGAATCGAAAGACGATTCCTCGGTCATCCATCCACTAGTATAATCTCTTTAGCGAATGCGCTGTCTTGGATCCACAGGCGGAGGGGACCGAAAGGGCTGGAAGAGGGTGAGAACAAAAGGAAGATTTTGAAATTAAGTTGGGACTTCTGGTTTCCAGGGTGATGAGGGTTTCGAAGTAACATACAGTCTCCATTTTTACTCTAAACTCAATATGCAGGTTGTGCCATGGCTTAGGTGGTTAGTTCCTGGCTTTACACCGCAGAGGCACGGGTTGAATCCCAGGCCAGTCCGTGAGAGATTTTTGGTGATCAGAGTGGCCCTGGGACAGGTTTATCTCCAACTGCTTTGGTTTTACCGTGTCAATATTATTGCGCCCTTGCTCCACACACGTTCATTCGTGTATCATCGACTTTATATATCTAATCTCAGCAACCAACAGTGCTGTTTAATAACACACATTTTGAGTATGGAGGCAGTATGTTACCACCTACCAGGTTACACTGTGTCATAATCCAGAAGACTACAGTATGCGACAGCTACCCACTTGTTCAGACAGTGCACCGCACTGAAGTATGTTCCGAACTCTGTGGGATCAGTACAGCGATTACACCGGCACCAGAAGAATTTGGTCTCCGCGAGGTGGTGGCGCCTGTTAGCAGTTCCCCACAACGCGTCAGTGTAACAAATGGACAGATGCTGGCCTTTGAGGACGGGCTCAACTGCGTGAATGATCAGACCGCCGCCAGGCGTGAAGCTCTTGGCGCAGTTTGGGCGACAGCTGTGCTCCATCATGGACGCCTCGTGATACACTGCCAAGTGCGGGGGCTCTGTCAGCGGCACCTCATGTCCGTTTACCTGAAACAAGAAAACAGCATGAAATATAGCGTGGAAAATTTTCCTGAAAAAGGATTAGGATTGCTGTATTCTGGGATATGACACCGCGTGTTGTGGTGGGTAGGTAATAATATTTTACATTGCTCTACTGCCTCTGATATGAGATTGAAAGATGTGAATATTAAACATACGGTTCCTTTGGAAGTAGCCCGGTAGATAGGCACCGCCTGCGTTTCGGGCTAACCTTCTGTCTCCAACTTCAGCATACAAGCAGTGATAAGATTACGGACTTCTGGGAGGTGATGCTGCAGTTTGGTCACCCTTTCGGAGTAACCTGCTACATTCATCTGGCGACTATACGCGATAAGATTTAATGAGATGCGATACTGTGCAGTTTTCTTCTCTGAAGATGGAAGCACCCAGTTTCCCGTAAATGTTAGTGACATTTAACAAGACGATACGACGTCACGTCCCACGTGACAGCGTCAAACTTCGTAAACCAATATTTCCATCAGTCGACCAGCTAGAACCCACTTTTGAAAAAGGACCGTATACCGTAAGGCTGATTGCTTTGTACGTTATTCATTTAGTAAGTCTTTTAATTAGTGAGTTAGCAATTCAGTCGAATAGTTCGTCAGCCGGTCAGTCATTAACCTTTTAAAGCCTAGCGGTAACTTTACATACGACCAGGTTTAACATTACAAAATTCTACGTGGTGCCCACATTGCGTTTATGTGTTTTGTACGGATCTCAGAACAAACAGCAACTTTTGCCTTATAAAACATTGAGAGACTGGTTTTTATAACCGAAGTGGTGAGTGTTTACAGCGCGGTACGCACTGAGTCCTTATATAAAACAGATACGCTTCGTCTTTAAAGGGTTAAACTGCTTAGATGGATTAGTAATTTTTTGTTAGGTGTTCTGTGAGCTGTTCAATTAGGCGTGCATCCTCAATTAACTGAATGCTTTGGTTCAGTTATTGTGCTTGTTAGGCGCGTTCGTAAAACTGCGAAAAGCGACTATTAGCTTCGTGATATGTGTCTGTCCGTCCGTCCGTCCGTCCGTCCGTCCGTCACTTTGTCTCCCCGTCCGCATAGAACAACTGGGTTCCCACTGAGCGAATTTTCGTGAAATGGGATGTTTGAGTATTTTTTCGAAAACCTGTCAAGAAAAATCAAGTTTCATTAAAATCTGGCAAGAATATCGGGCACTTTACATGAAGACATGCATACATTTATGATAATGTCTCGCTGAATTCTTCTTAGAATGAGAAATATTTCAGACAAAAGAAAATCAAAACACACATTTTACGTTCAATAATTTTTTTTTTTCGAAAATCGTGCCGCTTATGAGATAATGTGGAAAAATATGGTACGGCCAGACAAGCCACAGACGACAACATATTACGGCGCATGCGCCTTGCATACTGGATAACTATGGCTACAGACACCTAGTCAGCATACTCGTATATTATACTTATTGCTTTCCACGGCTGCAATGGTTACGCGAATGCGCCTCGGTCTTATGTTATAAGTTGATTGCCTGTCTTGTGTTTCAGATGTGTTAGTGAACCAGTCAATTAGGTCTGCTTCTTAAATTAACTGAATGACTGGGTTTAGTTGTCGTGTTTGTTAGTTACTTCGTGCTCTGCAGTTCTGATGCTTGTGAACAGCAAGGACACGTGACATGTGAATGTCTAACCTGTAGAATACCGCATATCCGCAGGATCTCTTCCTCTTCAAAATTCTGCAGATTAAAGAAGCGGCGTACAAATTGTGCCACAGTGACGCGGTCCTCCTCGTAGCGTGGCGTCGCCTTTCGACCCGCACAGTGGGACTGCAGCGACTGCAACCGCTCCCACATTGCCGGGTTCGATTCTCGTAGGTAGAGACATCGGAGGGCCGACACACATTGGTAAATTGGATGTGGCTGCAGGAAATTTCTTACAGTAACCTGCATACGGTGTAAAACCAAGCCAGTAAACAATATTTGAGTCTGGTACATCTGTGTACAAAGATAGTTCTTAAATAACTCATTTAGTGGCTACACAGCTTTTACTATATCCCTGTATAAAACGAAAAATCTTCTGTAAGTTTAAATAATTGAGATTTCAAGTCATGAATTCCGCTTTGCTCTATCGGCGATATAACAAAGCTTACCTGTTAACTATAAAATACTGGACTGTTTTGTCACCCCAAGTACCAGGTCTCATAGTGACTACCCTAAATTCTACGCCAGCTGTATCACATGACGAACAAGATTCCAAGGGACGGAAAATCTTATCAGGTAATTTCCGTTAATCCACCCGTCTCACCAAGCCATTGTTACAGTAACTTAAACGTGGCCAAGGACGTAGGTTGGAAGGAAGGGGTGGGGGGATGGGAGTACCGCGGCCGCCCTGGGTGGCAAAGTCCAAGCGGACACAAAACGGGCGTCAAACTAAACGTTTTAAATAAAATTAAAAATTAATTTTATGAACTCAACAAATTTTAAATTTATGAGCAATCTAAAAGAAATTTCAATCAATAATTTTGATTTTTCTAGAAGCTCAAAATTTATGTTGGCGATGCCCTTTGTGTTCACTCGCCCCGGGCGCCAGGAGTGTTAGCTGCTGCGCTACAAATGCAAAGAAATCAAATGGGTGCCTGAAGCTGGACATAATAAAAATGCACTTTATTTCTGAAGTCCTAAATAAATAGTTTCTTATAACCGATCCGTGGCAGTATTTAAACCCTTTAAAGACGAAGTGTATCTGTTTTATGTAAGGACTCAGTGCGTACCGCGCTGTAAACACTCCACTTCGGTTATAAAAACCAGTCTCTTAATGTTTTATAAGGCAAAAGTTGCTGTTTGTTCTGAGATCCGTACAAAACACATAAACGCAGTGGAGGCACCACGTAGAATTTTTTAATGTTAAACCTGGTGGTACGTAAAGTTACCGCTAGGCTTTAAAAGGTTAAACAACCTGACCGCCAACAGACCTATATTACGTACAAACACAACCAAGGTCTCCCTCGGCACATTTGTAACCATTATTAACATTAAATCTAGCTAGAAGTTTCAGCTATGAAGATTCAGCCTAAGACAAGTCTGTTCAGCATGCGCAAATGGAACGTAGCGTGCAATGCAGATTCACGTGTTAATCCTATGTTTACGTACCACTTCCGTGTGTTGAAAAGACTGTCGTAAGGATGACTATTTGTAGTCGAAAAATATAGCCAGACTTCATGGCAATAAAGGTGACATTTGCGCCGACACGGAAGTTTGTTGCTTGTTTCTGCAATCACAAACAGAACAATTTCCTTTATGTATCTACGCCTATTTATGTTTATGCGGATGCTGGTGGCCGCCCGGTCTAAGGCATGGGTCTGCGGACGCTCGCTTACTGGGATTGCGGGTTCGAATTTCGCCGGGGGGGCATGGTTGTCTGTCGCTTATGAGTGTTGTGTGTTGTCACGTAGAGGTCTGTGCGACGGGCCGATCACTCGTTCAGAGGAGACCTACCGAGTGTTATGTGTCGAAGTGTGATCATGAAGCCTCGATAATGAGGAGACCCTGACCCACTAGGGACCATCTAACTAACTAACGAACTAACTAACTAACTAACTAAACTAACTAACTAACTAACTCCATGGAGCAGAGGCCTTCTTGAGAAGCTAAGAATTTCTCAGCTAGTCAAGAAATTCCCCACATTTTATGGAACCCGAAGGTTCATTACCGCATTCACAACAGCCCGCCACCTGTCCCTATCCTGAGCCAGCTCAATCCAGTTCGTGCCCCCCATCCCACTTCCCGAAGATCCATCTTAATATTATCCTCCCATCTACGCCTGGGTTTCCCAAGTGGTCGCCTTCCTTCGGGTCTCCCCACCAAAATCCGGTATGCACCTCTCTCCTCCCCCATACGTGCCACATGCCCCGCCCATCTCAGTCTTCTCGATTTGATTACCCGAATAATATTTGGTGATGAGTACACGTCATTAAGTTCCTCGTTATGTAGTCTTCTCCAATCCCCTGTCGCCTCGTCCCTCTTAGGCCCAAATATTCTCCTCAGCACCTAGGGACCATCTAGCCATAAAAAATTTGTTTATGCAACGGGTCTTTTAATAACTCAGGCAGGAAAATCTAAGCTGCTGGTAATTTCTTTAAGTCGCCCATCGATAAATAAATAAATAAAATATGAAACATGAACATTGGATACCCCTGGTGATGTAGGTGATTGGGTAAGGGCTGAACAACAGGATTTCCATTATGTGGTGCCATCAGATAGTTCCCATACTGCATTTCTTTCTTCATAACAACAAAAGTGTCTGTTAATGTTGCCGCTTAGAGTAGTCTCCTTGGAAAATACAGCGAGGCAAGTAGTGGCACCATAGTTAGAAGCAGCACATAAAATACATTGGTTGAAATTCAGCAAGTGCGTCCCACGATTTTGTTTGAATTATAGTGATGTCACTGACACTAATTCCCTTTAACATTATATTGAATTCTGGAATATAAGGCGATTGCTGTGTTCTACCAATGCCCCATACACATTCACCGATATATAACCGACGCTATATAATCCTAGCCGTTACTAGCGTCGTTAACCGGCATGCAGATTTGTTTGCTGTGGGCCTACAGCCCCCAACCCCGGCGCTGAGGCTTTGTACCTTGTCTCCCCTCTTAAGTTTGGTGATGTCACATTCTGCGCGATGCGCACTTGCGCGCGCGCACGTCTCATCGCACACCGGCCAGCCGCAGTCTGGACATGGGGACGCACACTCTTGTGTGAGTAACCTGTAGCAACCGAGGCACACAGGAGGTGTCACTTGTGACGGCCCAGCCACTAGAGGCTCTTCTTGCAAGATCACCTCTCCTATCTTGACGTCTCGTGTTGCGATCAGATGCCGTCCCAGCGTATCGTTCTCTGCCACCTGCACGACAAACCCATTATTTCTACATGCCAGTTGCATGCTGCCGCTTACATGTGGGTGAAAAACTTGGTCCCTAACATAAGAAGAATAACATAGGCTGAGAATATTAAAAGAATGGGGTGCTGCGGAATGTATTTGCTTTACAAGTTAAAGCACATTTTGGTCGACCAGTTAAAAAGCCAAAGGACAGGTGGATAGACGCGGCGCCGTGAGCAGAAGTGCCAGAAAACTGCTGGGGACTGCAGGATGGGAAAAGATTGGCGTTAGACTAGGAAACCTGGAGAAGGAAAATTGAGGAGTCTAGGGCTCGAAACTGGGCTGTAATGCCATAGTAGTAGCAGCAGTAGCAGCAGCAGCAGTAGTAGTAGTAGTAGTAGTAGTAGTAGTAGTAGTAGTAGTAGGAGGAGGAGGAGGAGGAGGGAAGGTATTTGTGCCAAAGGAGGAGGAAGTAATAGGAGGCTGGGGAATATATATGTACATACTTGGCATGTGCAGGAGTATAATGGCAAAAGAACGTATATATAGGGCTATATGTATATTGCCACGCCCGTCAGGTGTTCTTTTGTCATACTTCTGCACGTGCCCATATTCTGAACTATATTTAACGCACACGACACTTCGGAAGGTGGCCTTGCACCATTCGCAGTGGGACTGCTTATGACTATGCTGCCATTCATCAACTGTATACTCGTATTTCTGTTATTCCTACTGCGGAAATACAATGCAGTTGTAAAGTGAACGTACCTTAAAGGGCTTGCAGCGATTCCGATGTGCCTTCCAGTCTAGTCTCTGATGATCCCGACTACAATAATATGTCACGTGGCACCCACCGCACCGTTGTGTGGCTGGTTGCGTGCATACGGCGCAAGTTTCGTCTACCATCGTGTCCTGAAATGTTAGATGATGCATGGTGTTACCACAGTTCGAAGCACACTGCCTAAGCATTTTTCAGACGGGCCGTGCAGGCAGAGAGAGTCTCTCGGCTACATTTGAAGTCCTATCTACGATTTATATCTTGGGACCCTCTACTACAATTAAGAGGGCATGTGGTGTCGCAGTTGGTTGAGGCACTGCGCTACAAGCCAGAAGGTTGCGGCTTCGATTCCCGATGGGATCTTTGGGGGTTTCCATTGACTTAATCCATCCGGCCCTACTGCGTCCCTGGGGTCGACTCAGCCTCTAACAGAAATGAGTACCAGGGGTATCTCCTTGGGGGGGGGGGGGGGGCAAAAGGCGGCCGGTGCGTAGGGCTGACAACCTTACCACCTACATGTGCCGACTGTCTAGAAATTCTGGGAGCCTCAACCTCCTGCAGGCCTAAGGGCCTGTCCAAGCCTGTTATGGGATTGCTTTACTCCAGTTAATAATAATTGGGGTTATTTTTTTCTTTTCCCTCCTCCACGTCGACTAACTACTTAGGCCTAAATATAAAGCTTCCCCTGTGCTAGGCGCTGTGACATGAATAGGTATGGCATTGGGGTCACGACATCCAACGCGCAAAATGGGAACCAATATTGTATTTCATTCTCTGCCAGCTTTACTCACTAAGAGTCCTAGTACCGTTGAGTGTAACCCTCGGTGTGTCGCAGATTCTATATGTGCTTTAAAAACCTGATAAATACCTTTCTATACCGGGAATTTAACGTCATCTTCCGCTACCTTGCGTGAAATATCTCTCTTTATAATTTGTAATATCCCTTTGATAGGAGAGGTGAAGCTGTCCCCACACCTAATTATGTACCAAGTAAAGAAAGCATTTGGGAGAATTTGGCATAGCTTTACGCATTGTTAACTTCGGCACTAGATTAATTTTATTTGCCATTTTCATGCCCAGCTCCTTCGACTATTTTGAGAGGGTTTCCTACTCATTGAATAAGAGTCGGAGTGGGCTTCAGGGTCGGGCTGATGGTTTTAGAAAAGAAAAAATTCTCTTGTTCATTCGGTAATCAAACAGCGGTTTGTTTGTCGGTACTGCAGTCCGTAGCCAAGTAACAAGACAGATCCAAGTGGCAAAGAAAATGTTAATGCATTGTGTTAAATAATTGCATGGCGTAGGCTGTTTTGAAAACTGGTACTCGGAATTCTCCTCCACAGCAGAATAATCTCCTAAACGTTATAAACCCAGTCCACATCTTCAATCCCTAAAGAAAGTAAAAGGTAAATTTCACCCTCTAACCTGAAATTAAGGGCAGAAGGGGCGTAGAGGTGTAGCTGTATTTTTCTTTTAACTTCGGCGCTAGAAGGGAGTGGGTGGTCAACACCACGCCCCGGCCGGTTTACCAGTAAGCACTGTACAGGAGGCCGGGTGGGCCCCAGCGCCGGTCTGGACGACTGCGGAAAATCTCGGAATTCGATCCCCCGGACCACCCAGCCCCTAGCAAGTCGCTATACCTAGCTACATAATCCCCGTCCACCATCTTAAATCCCTGTTTATGTAGAATGCATTTTTCGTTTTATCTTCTCGTAGACACCCAGGCCTTCCAACTGGTGTTTTCACTTCAGGATTTTCTGCTGCGAGGAGTTATTCATTTCGCGTCTCAACTATGCATGTTAGATGTCTCGCCAATCTTACCCTCAACGATTCTATTAATTTAAACGATGTATTCAAAGAGTACAACTTATGACGAATGCCGTTACACAGTTTTCATCGTCTGTCTTTTAGTTCCTCACTTGTAGGTCAAATGCTTTCCTCAGCACATTGTTATCAGATATTTTCGTCTTTTACTGTATGAGATCAAGCTTCACATCCAACAAATGAAAATAGAATTCATTAGAAGTCGTACATGAGAACCCTCATTAGAAATTACTAAAATCATAGAGGAGAATAATATTAAAATGGATCCTATATTGTGTTGGGATTTAGAACATACTCGTGACAATTATTTTCTAGTCTTACAAGTAGATTCGTCATACTATATGGATATACTAAGATTATGGATATACACATGGATATACTAAGATTATGGATATACACATGGATATACTAAGATTATGGATGTACACATGGATATACTAAGATTATGTTTTAAAAAAGAATCACTTTAACACCTTGAAGTTTAAAATTTGTGTGAATAATATATACATATGTGTGTGTGTGTGTGTGTGTGTGTGTGTGTGTGTGTGTGTGTGTGTGTGTGTGTAGAAATTATTTCCTATTTCGATTATTACCTGTGGGCTGGAGGAACCGGAGTTCGATTCCTGGCAGGACCAGGGATATTCTGTCTCCAAAAGGTCCAAGCAGGCTCCTGAGCCCCCCCGCCCCAACCTTCTATTGAATGTGTACCCGAGTTTCGTTCCCCAAAAGTAAAGCGGTCGTGGCTAGAACCCGACCACGCATCTCCATCTAGCCAGGATAAAGAATGATTGGATCTATACCTCTAATCCCCCTATGTATCTCCATGGTGTGCGCAACAACTTTAGTTTTTTTTTACCTTTTTATGGTTAATGCGTTATAGTGACAATGTAATAATCAAACAAATCTTACAAATGTAGGAAATCTTCGATCAAACAGAATATTTGTTTTTATGTTTATGTGGTTGGTACAGCAGCGTGACAGTTGTGCCGTAAATGGCTAATACAGTTTTTTACGCTTCTGTCGTCGTACGTAACGGTATGGATCACATTTCTGTGTGAGTTTATATGGATATTGTGGGCGCTGATTATTATTAAATACTTATATATAAATTCTGTATAGCAATTAAAAGAGCGTTTTGAAATAACTTTTGCCATCAAAACTTCTGGAATTCTCGCGTTTATTTTGACGTCACAGCTAGCACGGCTGATCCTGTGTGGGTCACATGGAGAGGCGCACATTTTATAACCGGAGTAATGAGCCAAAATGTCTGGGACTGGGCCTTGGTGCCTCGACAGGGGGGCTGGCAGGTCGCCAACACTACTGCGCTCAGCGAGCCACATGAAAAGGTAGAGAAAACACCAGCACATTTCAGTGGAGAAATTACCCCCTTCTAGTACCAAGACGTCAGGTAGAAACCAGTTCAGTATAAAGTTATTTTCGTGGACATATATAGAGTATACGTAAAGAGAAGTTTCCTTCCCGTCTTCACAAGACATTTCCACTCGCTCCTGTCCTGTACTCAATATTCTTGTATTCTGCTCTTTTAAGACTTATTTCTATAAGTTTCCACATACTCCAACATCATTCACTAGGACGCTTCTCGTAAAGTATTCCGACGAAAACTTTACACACATAAAAATACCCCCACCCAGTTAATTTTCCTTGACGTATAGAAAAAAACAAGGTGACTTGTCTTCAGGTATCCCGACCAAAATTTTACATGCGTTTCTGAGTTCTGTCATGCGTGCTAAATGCCCCCACCAATGTAATTTTCCTTGACATATGGAAAAACATAAGGGCAACAGTAAGTTCTCATTTTATCCTTCTTATTCGTCTCTTTTTCCCCCTTTTCTAGTCCACGTTTCTCTAACGTTCTTCGTTTTGTAATTATTGTCGCCAGTCTTTTCAGTCGTGGCTATTTCGTATTATTTTTGTTCTTGCTACTATTCCGTGTCTTAACAAACGCAAGTTTCCTTGCTCTGTCTTAAAACTGTGTTGCGGCAGATTTATTTTACGAAATATTGCCTAATGTCATGAGCCGACACCACTCAGTACAGTCACTATGCCACGGGCTGGAAGATTAAGCAGTCATATTTCGGTTCCCGCAGAACCAAGATATTTCTGTCACTTCCAAAGAGACCCGGCCAGATCAGAAACGCACTTTCCTATTCAGTGGGTACTGAGGGCGTCTTTCTCCTGAGATAAGGCGGCAAAGGCGTGAAGCTGACCAGTTACCACCAAATAGTGAAGAAGATAAAAATGCTTGGCGTTACACTCCCGTTTCTTTATATGTCTTCAGGTATGACAGAGACACTTCTGTGTTAACTTTACATTTTTTATTTAAAAATAGTGACTTGGATAATACGCTGGGAGATTTGGGCTTGTGGCTTCAACTGTTCCATTTTTGTAACCTGGAACGTGAAATCTAAAAATTGAAACTTCGAATAAGACATTGGTTACGAAGCAAACAGGGATGCCGTTATCGGATTGTATTGCTCGTTGTTGAATATAGAAAATATGGAAAAATATTTGAAATAATAGTTTTGTTTCTAGTGATATCAGTTTTAAATAAATGTGTACATGGGTTTTCGAAAGTAAGGAATGTATGTAGAATAATGACAGAAGAAGTTATGTGAGATTTCAGGTTATTACGGCTGTCGGCTCTGAGTGTGAAAATTTACTGTATTGTAGCAAGTGGCACCGAATAATGTGGTATAAACTTACCGACGTTTCGAAATTAGGTGATGCGTCTGTCTTTAGAGCAGACGCCAGCAGTTTCCTCTGAATAGTCGGTGAATTTCTACCATACTATACGTCTTCACGTATAAGAAGACAGTAATAGTTGGCACAGATTGAATTCTTAAGCTGTGCGCCAGAATACAGTTTGGTAGACCACGGAAGAATTGAAGAGAACAATGGCAATGACGAAAAGACTATAGTGCAAAATCGACGAAGGATGAAGGTTAATATGTTTGTAGAGCCTCATATGGATTATTGACCCTTCGGAAATCGAAGGATTTTAAACAGACTATTGGATGGATAAAATTCCGAAGTCGAAACATCATTTTTTGGCCTAATTTCATGACCTTAAATATACAAAAGCAATTACAAGTCGCTTCTCTTCAACAACACACGAGCCTTCACTTTCGAATTCTGGCATGAGTGGGCTTACTTGTGTTTGACTTTCAGGAAACAAAATGATAATAACCAGGCAATTTCTACAAAACATTTCCAATGCCAAGTTTAATAGAATTAGGCAGCATGCGGGCTGACAGAAACGAGCTGCCAGTTTTTTCTTTAAACTGTGTTCTTTGTGCAAATATCGAGTAGCACATACGACAATCGATGTCCGTGTTTGAGTGGGCAAAAATACTTCTTCATAATCAAGAGGTCCTCAATTCTGACCTCAGCCTGGAAACCGGCTATCCGTTGCGTTGATTTTGTCGTTTTCGTCAGTGAAAACCATTGGACTGGCAGGTCTTCAAGTCCCACTATTAGCGTCGGCCTTCTTGTGCAGGCCTATTTTCGTTCTTTCTTAACCTCTGGCCACGCCACCGCAACAACAAAACACACACATTCTTCCTGTATTTTCTTCAGGGAAATACCGGTGTGATAGAGAGAAATAGACTATTACAGTCACTTACACATCGCGTTGAGTAAATTATTGATGCTATTAAAGATATTATAACGCCTGCGATCCTGGCAGCAAACCAAGTGAAACATAAACGAAGAACCATACGAGTCATCTGACAGACGATTGCGCTGTAATATTCCTATTCTGCATGCGGGAGGTTATTGAGATGTGTCGTGGTTTTCCTTAACAGAACACGACACTTTCATTTCATATTCTGCTTTCTAATATGAAATTACTTTCCCAGACCGCTTATATTTAACTTACATAAAAGTAATAAAGAATAAAAGTAGCCTCCCTGCCTTCTTGAAATTTCGTCGCTGATATCAAGGAAGAAATCTGGGGACGTCGGTCTGCATGAAGACCGCAGAGAAGTTATAAGTTCGCTTTCAGCAGCTTCATGTCATGAGGTGGATGTTTACAACTGTTGGTAGCTATGTTGGCAATGAAACAGAGCCTGGTTTCTCATTTGTTTAGATGTTCTGTCTGAGATGTTTTAAAAATACACTGCCTTTGTACGTTCACTGGCTGGTAACATAATTAACTGCATAAGTTTCGGACAAAAGGCATGGAGAAAGAGAAAGGAAATGAATGAGATCGAGGGAAAGGAAGAGGAAAGAATGTCAGATAGGAAAGAACAAAACATATTTGTTTTTGTGTTTAGAATATTATGACCATCACAACCATTTTAAACACACTATGATGTTCTTAGATCGTGATCAAGACGGATCCCCAAGTTAGTCTTTAAAAATACAAAACACACACTTTTGAGGTGAGGGGTTCCAAACCAAGGACGAAAACCTCATCTGACATACCAGTCCTTATCTCTTCTACTTGCTTGTACAGTATAATGATAGATTAACCCTTTAAAGACGAAGCGTATCTGTTTTATATAAGGGATCAGTGCGTACCGCGCTGTAAACACTCTCCACTTCGATTATAAAAACCAATCTCTTAATGTTTTATAAGGCAAAAGTTGCTGTTTGTTCTGAGATCCGTACAAAACACATAAACGCAATGTGGGCACCACGTAGAATTTTTTAATGTTAAACCTGGTCGTATGTAAAGTTACCGCTAGGCTTTAAAAGGTTAATATACGGCCCTGCATTTGGGCTTTAAAATATGCAAATTTGCTGAAACGTTTTATTTTTCTGTAAAATTTAAATAACGCTTTGGTAGCCAGGCTAAATCCAGGCCCATATTGAGTGACTGATAAGTTGTCACAAAATTGTTGTTTTAGACATGTGAAAGTGTATCTAGACGACAAACATGGCTGCAGTTTTGAATGAAACAGTATGTTTGTGTTAAAATTTAGTAACAAGTCAACGATATTACACTTTCAAGTTGCGCCTGCAAAAATTTAACGTGATCGAAATCTTTATTAGTCGAAATTGGTTCGGAGATAGATAAATAAATATATTATGTAGTCATTATGTTGTATTTTTCTCGGCTTAACACATGGATTAGACATTTGAAGAAATAATACACGTTGTGTTGTTCCACGAACTTCTACTTAATATAATTTCTTGTTTCCGAAGGCAGTCAACTTAGTATTCAAACACCATCGCAAGAATAATTTATCACTTAAGAAAACGTTTAGGTTAAGAAGATGCATGTTAAAGAGGTAAAGTTACTCTTATGTTTAATTAGTGAACACAATAAATATGCGAGAATGGAGGTATAGATCCACGTATTCTTTTTCTCGGTACTAGATAGACTACGATGGAAAGAAAGGGCTTCAAAATATGTGTGTGCGTTAGTTAAAATTTGAAGAAAAGAGCAAGAACTCGTGCCAGTTAATGTTCTTAAACAAGTGTTAAGCAGTTAGCACTTTGCATGCAAAAACACAAACCGTCGCCAAAACTATAACTTAAAATTAACACACTTGCCTGGAGTCAAACTGGGAACGGCCAGTCCATGCCTTTCTCTCGGCAACAATAAAATCAGTTGTGGCTGCTGGCTACAGTGCTATTTTCTGTCTGGCTTTTAGTAGCAGACCCAGCACAATGTCTACCTGACTGCTCCTTCCAATCATACATTCATCATTCCATCCGCGTTTCTATTTTTAAGTGCTCGGTAACTGAGTGTTCAGGCTTACTGACGGGCATTCAGCAGGACGCAAAAACACAATAATATTTCTGACAAACGGTGGGGTCCGTATATCTCCTTTAATCGGGGATAGTGTCGCTTGCGACGCCTGGGGAAAATTCTGGCATTATTCCTTGTGAAAACCTTTACAAACTTGCGTAGCTTTTAGCGCTTTATTCTTGGGTTGGTACGACTGGATAGTTTGTTTTACGCACAACTCGTGTGTGATGTTGACTGCCTGTTAGTAAGGTAACAGTTGCTCGTGCCAGACTTCTTCAGTGACGAAGTGCAGTCATTGCCCGAGTTCGTATAATGTCCAGTAAAATGCAATTCTATGGACCTTCTGAACTACTCAGTCTTTCAAGAAATTATCTGTTTGTACAAAAAAAGTAAAGCATCCTTGTACAGGCCTGGACAGGCGCTCAGCATTTCAAGAAGTTGAGGCTTCCAAATATAAAGATAGTCGCCACAAGAAGGTGGAAAGTTTGTCAGCCCTACGCACCGGCCGCCTTTACCCCCCAGAAAGTACCCCTGGTACTCATTTCTGTTAGAGGCTGAGTCGACCCCAGGGCCATAGTGCGGCCGGAAAGATTATGTCAGTGAACAATTCCAATGACACCATCGGGACTCTAACCCGCAACCTTCCGGCTTGTAGCGCAGTGCCTCAACCAACTGCGCCACCGCGTCCCCCCTCCGATTTGTAAGGAAGTAAAAATATTCATGTTTACAAGAACTCTCCACTGTATCTTATCATGAGTCACTTAAATTAACCCCTTAAAGACGGAACGTGTATGTTTCATATAAGGACTCAGTGCGTACCGCGCTGTAAACACTCTCCACTTCGGTTATAAAAACCAATCTCTTAATGTGTTATAAAGCAAAAATGCTGTTTGTTCTGAGATCCGTACAAAACACATAAACGCAATGTGGGCACCACGTAGAATTTTTTAATGTTAAACCTGGTGGTACGTAAAGTTACCGCTAGGCTTTAAAAGGCTAAGCCCTATTTTTAGCAGCCAGTTCATTTAAAACCCAATTTAAGATCATCCCCAAATTTTACATTTGTTACTACCAATTACTCTTTCACCTTCAAGCCTACCGACTGAGACATTTTACTCATTTATCATTTCATGCGTGCGAGCTACATATTCCACTTCTCGAATAACGTATATTACAGATTTCTTTGTTATGTCACTCGGTACTACTTGAGGAAAAACGTTATTTAAGAAGTCAGTTTACAATCATTGAGGACTTCCATCCTTGCATTGTTACCAGTAACAGTACTGCTTCTGTTGTTTTTATACATTATAAAGAAGACGGTAGAGGACAATTAAGATGACATGGCACACGGCGACGCGTGGGAGGGGAAATGAAAGGGCAACAGGAGAATGCAGTGGGTATCCAACATGCTCGCACGACCGCGGATCATAGCCTCTCCAGCACAGTACAAATGCTACGAGCTGAACCGCACACCTCGGCTGCCAGTAGTCTACTGGAACTGTCGCACCCGCCGAGTCACATGGACTCGTCCGTTTCGCCGAAGGCGACATCTGGTTTTTGCGCGTGTGCCATCTAATCTTAACTGCACTGTAAGTCAGTATACTGACTTCCTATGCGCTGGATGACGGGTTTCGAGTCTGCCCAGGAGTATACGAGTAAAGCAGGTGGTCTATTTCGACCACGTCCAAACCAGTTGTGATGCCCATACAGGCTCCTGGCCAATCGAAAATTGGGAATAATAAGAAGAAGCACAGGGCATATCATGTTAGAACACTCAATATCCACGAAGAAATTGTGCCATAATTCGCATAATGAGGTGACATACGAACAAATTCACTCCTGTTTGTCACGTGACGTGGCTGGCACAGGTTGTCCAGCCACGTCACGCAGTACCTTGCTCGTAAAAGGCAGCTTCTCGCCGCTTTGATCTTTTGTGCTCGAAAGCTGCAACTTTGCTCCATATGTTTTCATTTTATTTAAAACTTCTGCTGATGTGGCTATTTTCATTTGTTTATCATTCATGGGCCTGTAATAAAATCCTTGTGTTGACATGTCTCCTTGCTTTTATGTCCATTTCGCCGCTAAGGAAGTTTATGCCCATGCTGCAGAGCAAACTCTTCTTGTATTCGCAGCTGTTTTGTTGCTTGGCAACTATCTAATCCTTTGAAGCACGGAGAAGTACAAGAATGAGGAGAGTGAGAATGATGATAATGATGATGATGATTATAATAATAATAACACCCACAAGAAAGATCATGGGGAGGGCCGTAGTGAGATATGTGCATTTTATTACAGAAAAACTGAAAATCTGGCTGTTCTGAAGGTTACAACTCAGTCCCCGCTCGTCCTTCTGGCAAATATAAGTTACAGAGGCGGCAAAATGTTGGGAATTGAATATGATAAGGTGATGGGCAATGATTTTTTTTGAGTATGCAGGAGAAGAAAGTGGATAACAGGTATTGTATGGGGACTAAATTTGTTATTTGCGTTGGAAAGACTGCATTATGGCGGAATTTTGACTGTAACACTATGAAGGCGACAGTGGGATGGAATTTGGAAGTAAATACTGGGAGGCTGCATGAGGTGCGTACATTTATTGCAACGTGACCTTTGGTTACCAGCTCAGCCTTTGCCCTCGAACCGATGAAAACGACGGGAAAAACTTTACCGATTTCACGGGTCGCAGGACCTTGTGGATGCATACTGACTTCTACCTGACAGTCCGTTATTCAGGCGATATAAAAAAAGCGATGACAAAGTGCTTTTCTCTCCAGTGCTCCTCCGATATCCGAGAACACATTGCTTTGTTTGCAGGTGCTCAGTCTTCGCTCGCTTTTCCTTCTGATAATAATAGTTTTAAGGTCATGAGTATGCAGTATGCAGTATGAGTGAGTAATGCTGACAGGGAAAACACGAAGTGTGGTAAGAAGAATCGACACATTTCGGTCGCACTATGGCCCTGGGGTCGACTCAGCCTCTAACAGAAATGAGTATCAGGATTATTTCGTGGGGAGTAAAGGGGTCCGGTGCATAGGGCTGCCAACCTTACAACCTTCATGTGCCGACTGTATAAAAATCTGGGAGCCTCAACCTCCTGGAATTCTAAGGGCCTTTTCAGGCCTGTAATGGGGTTGTTTTTACCTTTATCTTATGGTCAGAAGAACCTTCCTAGTGCCTTTTTTTTTCACCACAAACCTTACAAGGAATATCCAGGAATCGATCTCAGGCCTCCGCCGTGAGAGGACATCGACTAACCGCCCAAATCATGACACATGCTTCTCAATTAAATTTAAAAATTCAGTTCCTACCGCACCGGAAACGATGCTTCCCCATTATAAACACCACCCAGTCATTACTGTTGAGGGAAATAATCAGTGTTTATTGTGACAATCAAAAGGAACACGTAAATCCCACTGTGAAGGCAAAAGGAAAGACTGTGTAAATATTAATTCAGTTGGTATATTTGGTTGCCAAGTTGTGTTAAAACGTTGGAAGTATACAAATTATGCTATTCTTTAAAGAAAGAAATCACATTCGTTATTTCTATAATGACCTTTTCATTTGCTGAAACAATATACTTTGTGGTCTTAATTACTGCTAGCATCTTCAAATAAACTACAAGAGACCAAGGGAAGGAATCCGGATAATGTACTTTGAAATTATTTTGAACCGACTGTACTGGACTGTTCTTGTGCCACGTGTGGAAGATATCTCATGTTTTGCATGTCTTTACTGCAGTAATGCCAATTGACTTTGTACAAACTCAAATTGATTATGCATTTCCTCTACGAAAGTAAGTATCTTTTATAAGAGTAGTTGAATATTTTAAACATGTGTCTTATATGACATACCAATTCTATTTATATAGTGAGCCATTTCTGAGAATCCTCACGAAGTCGAATTTCAGGTCCTTGTAAAATACGGGCTATATCCAGGGTAGTGCTGGAGGCGCTTCGCGCCGGTTCAATCCATCTGCTCCCTAAAAATTAAAATAATTGTTAAGACAAACCAACAAATATGCAGACTATTCACAATGGTGTATCGTATTGAATTAATGTTACCCCTACATGTTTCGGTGGTCAAGCCATCATCGTCAGGGGGGTATCATATGTTACAGTTGCCGTATGCATCTAAGCTCTGAAATCATGTTTCTCCCAGACGCAAGCGTCGTCTGTTACAAAGCACGGATATGAACTACACAGCAAGTTCGTCGTGCAATAACAAACTTAGTAGGTCTTTTTCCTTTTCGGTAAGCAGGCAAACAAAAATTTACAACTGGGGAATGGCAACAGAGTACTCAAAAAATTATTATACTTTTTGGAACACGCTACCAATTTTAATGGACCGATACAAACAAAAGCGACCTTATTATGTTCCGGGATATAGTACCGCTTCCACTCGTAGACGGATTTTTCGTGATGACACTGTGTCGGTGGGCAGTCAACAATGCGCCATACACCTGAAGGCTCTAATCTCCATGAAAGGCTTGAGAACTTCAAATCTCGCAATGTTATTATGTTCTGTGTACATCTAAATGTGACTTAAATTGTGTGAGTAGTATAGTGTTTGATATATGAAACGCTACAGGAGTGGAGAAATTTATGGGTTATGCAGGAATTACTATCAAACTATTTTCTAAGCTATACCTCATGCATTATGGGATGTTAATATTGTGGTAGAATTTTAGCACTCTGTTGAAGGAATTTACTGCATCAAAATTCAACAGGTAGTTTCCTCCGACATGTCTGTTAATCTCCACCAGACTACACGGCGTCACATCCCACAACACTTACCCATTTACAGTTGTGAGTGAGAAAATCAAAACCTCACAGAACTGGCCACTCTTGTCAACACCATGCCAAACTTCATTGCTTGAGAGTGTACAGTTTTGCCAATTAGACATCTGCTGAAACCCTAAATGTGTGCATATAGTGGTTTTCTTTATAGTCTGTTCTGTGTGGTTAGAGTTTCTGATTGAAGAAATTGCAACGGGTTGGGAATGCAGCACGATTACGAGAAAATGCTATTCATGCACAAATTTTGGGAGACAGGTTTGTGGTCCTTCGAATCTAATCCGGACACAGTAAAATTTTTCGTAAGAATATATAGCGTGCTAATGTACAATGGACCGATGTGCCTCACAATAGAGACCAATAGTGAAGACTAGTTTTTACGCTGTAAAACGCTCCCTTTTCTTGTCTTGGGATTTTATACGTTGGTTTGCTAGTGAATCGGTAAGTTTCTTTTCAGTACGGAGGTCGTGCCATAGCTCAGGGTGTTAATGGCCTGCTTTTCAGCCCATAGACCCGTGTTCAGTCCAAGGGAAGTCAGTGTGCGATTTGTAACGGACAAAGCGGCAATGGAATAGACTTTCTTCGGGTTCTTCTGTTGTCTCCTGCCACTATAATCCCACTTGTGATCCATATTCATTCATTCATTCATTCATTCATTCGTCACCAGAGGGTGGACAGTTGACCTTTTAGACACAACATTTTTGCAGAAGCATAACCTAACCCGATCAGAAGACAATATTTTAATGGCAGATAACGTAACTACATAATTCTTTATTTAAGAAGGCAGGTAACCGAAAGCTAATATAAGTACTTAACCTTTTAAAGCCTAGCGGTAACTTTACATACTACTAGGTTTAACAATAAAAAATTCTACGTTCTGCCCACATTGCGTTTATGTGTTTTGTACGGATCTGAGAACAAACAGCAACTTTTGCCTTATAAAACATTAAGAGATTGGTTTTTTTAACGGAAGTGGAGACTGTTTACAGCGCGGTACGCACTGAGTCCTTATATAAAACAGATACGCTTCGTCTTTAAAGGGTTAATACTTAGTGTTCATGATTTGATTAAATCCCTCACCTGGAGAGTAGTCAGTGCAAAGACTAGGCTACAGGATGGACGGTCCGCTGATCGAATTCCGGTAGGGGCAAGAGATTTTCCTGTTCTCCAAAATGGTCTAGACCAGCTGTATGCCTCACTTAGGCTCCTATTCAATGGGTGCAGTAGTTATTTCGTGGGGATAAAGCGGCCGGGGCGTAATGCTGACCACTCGTCTCAATCTAGCGCCGAGGTTAAAATGACCAGAGATGTAACTCTCCTCCACCTCTATTTCTTCATGGCATGAACAGGGACAACAAAATGCATTACTTATTCAGTGATTTTTATTAGTTATTCGGCTTTCTAGGTAACGGACTTGGAGAACTACAATTTGAAAATATCGGAGTCCGAAGAAGGGTTAATATTACTGCATCCAGGGCTTCTTCACTACAGTTAAATACACGATGAAAGATATGGCACAGTGGTTATTGCCAAGAAGTCGTGTTGTGATTGTTGTACCTTGCAGTGAAGCAGTTGTGCATTCTGTATTGTTATTCTGCCAACTAGCCATTCGGAATTCAGGACAGGATGATGTACATGTTGACGTTGCAAGTATAGCTGTTGGCTCGTAAATTGCAACAGGTGAACTCGATATAAATCATAATTTCTTGGCGTGTCACAACTGACCCATTCATGTCCTGCTAGATATTGGGATGATGCAACAAATTTCGGTATGAATTAGTGGGCGACGTATGTTACTAGTAAAATACAATGAGAACAAATGTTAAATGATCCATAACCATGCATTGAGCAATAAGGTATGATATCAAAACCAACAGATGTACATAAGTGTGTGAAATATATACAAGTTTGTTCCCAACTATCAATTGTTATACACGCTGCTGCGTAGTTTGGCTGAACTACGCAGCCGTCATCAGGAAATCATTCTGTATAGATATAATCGGCGTGCAGCGTGTCATAGAATGGTAAAACATACATATAGTACAGTCGTAATGAATTTTTTAGTTTTCGTATAATAAAATCAGTATGTTGATACATAAAATTCTTTTAAGCATAAAATACATAAAATCTAACATACAAATATGTTTCCAAACATCTGTCTCGTGACCATTTCCAATTGTGTGGGTGGAAAACTCTGGCTGTTGTTCCCGGTATTTGTTCCTTGCGTGATATCAGGTACCAGTGCATTGATTCCATTGACTTCTGTAATATTTCGATGTATGTATTCTTTATAATGCTTCTCCCTAAGAATGGCCACATTAGTGGCCGAAACATGTAGGAGGTGTGCAGTGTGTATAATACACTTGCCTACACTTGTGTGTATTTTCTGGTTTGACTATAATACAATGAGAACCATTCAACACTAATTTCATGTTGTATGTACCATGCATTTTGTCATACGTCGAAATCAGGCGACAAATGCACGTGCACTTGTCGGTTGATTTCGACGTCAAACACTAGTTTATGTTTTATGTTTTTCCGTTACTTAAATACAAAACTCATCTCCGACATGCTGCGATCTTCTAAGTGGATATCGGAAGAAAGCAATATCAGCTTACGTATTGTGCTTGAGTTAAAATGTGTCCAGTGCGATATCACTGTCGCTAGCATAGCTACAATTAAATTTAAGTCTTGTATATTAATAAGTTTGAACATGGTTTCTCTTATTGTGTACATCGACGCCAAAGGCTGAACCATATTTTCCGTTGTTCATGCAGACGCAGTGCTATCATACTGGGGTACTTAAAGTGACAGAAGTTGGCACGTGGTCTGTCCAGTTTGTATGGAGGCTACTGGACAGTTATTGGCATGCGTAGAGCTTTGCGTGGTGTGCCCAGCCATAGGATAATGTCCCAAAAATTTGGTATTTTTGCCTCATTTTTTAAGTTTTATTTTAGATGGAGTTGAGTTTTAATTTAGAAACTTTTTTTTTTTGGTTTTGGTTTCTTCATCTTGTTTGGTGAATAAAAATGATGTCATTTATGAATGTGTATTAGGTAAATGTTCGCCTTTTTTAAAAAATTAAAAGTAAAATACTCTGGGTGCACACCCCAAAGAAATGTGTTGTGCACGCTTATGTGCATGGTGTGGTTAGACTATGTATGTCACTCGATATTCAATATCACTCAGAGAAGGGACTCGCATTTCCTTACATTCCAGCGTTTAACAAGAGTACTAATATTTTAGAGGAGCTGTTTTAATTCGTGTGCACTTTATAAGTTAATAAAACTTTCCACCTTATTTCCACTTAGAAGGTGAAAACATGAAAGGGACGAGTCCTGCTTTATATAACAGACACAGTTTAAAATCAAGTTGCGCTTGAAACTTTATTGTATTTTATTAATATTAATAACATCCACAGTATGGACTGAAACCTGAAAAATTTACAGATTGGTGTCTTTGGGATTGACGGTAAATCAGGACGCATGGCACTGTGCCATCACGTCGCATTCATGCACTTTCGACCGGTTCAACTTGGCACGGCATGTGACAAAGTTCAAAGGTTAATGAAATCTAAGGTTTTTCTGGCCGAATTAGTTCTAACAGCACGTTGTCTCCTGTGTTACGAAATATCTCGTTGGTGGGTACTGAAGTTTTAGAGAAAGTACTGCTTCCATCTTCAGTGTAAAGTTACTCGTTGTTTCACTGAAGAAATGATGCATCGTTGTGTAAAGACAAGTGTATAGGTAGGGATATGGAAGCAGTCCGAATTTTCGGGTACCAAGTGGGAAAGGCCACGATATTTGGTGCCCTGACCGGTGTTCAAATCTAATACCTCCAGCATGCAATTACAGTGGCCTGTTAGTTATTTAGCCTGTAACCAGTCACTTTTAAACCCAAGGTTCCAGTCAGTAACAGAATGCATCGAAACTTCTGATGTTCAAACAAGATTAGTGGAATGGCAGCTGCGCCAATGTCATTATACCCAGTTAAGACAGAGTAGTGGGTGTAAATTGCACATATCGTGGGACCGTACAAGGCCGGTCGGACGGCCTGCGTGGTCATTTGGGGGGGGGGGGTAATTTTAGTCCAGCCTCAACACGGCGATGATGCGCTCTTGCCGGACCGCGCAGCGTCAACAATGCGAGGTCCAAGAATGCGGGGTAGAAACTGCCACATCTGCCCAATTCCCATAGTTCCAGGAAACATCTGTCACCTCCACATTATACACAACTTGTTTACAAACGAGACTTTGGCGTGAGGTTCATGCCGAAGTCAAAACTGTTACATTTCGCGATGTAAGGCCGCAGTGGTTTACAGTATGATTTCAGTCCCGGTCGTGGTAATGATTTTTAAGATGGACGCATGGCGTACTTCAAGGGAATGGTGATTTTATGAGTGCTGTATTTTGATGATTATTTCTCAGGTAGACATTTGTAAGAACTTCCCTCTCATCCGCCTTGAGTTTTCGTTGTTCATGAACGCCTCAATACTTTTTGTTTCCATTGAATAAAAATGAACATTTGAAAATTTAGCGGGGACAAAATGAAAAGTAAAGTCGCTGTCTGAGACTGCTTGGTGTTTTGCGGAAGCAAAGAGGCCTTCATAAAACTAAATAGTTAGAAAATGTTAGTGTTTTAATATCTACTACTTACCTAACTAACTAACTAACTAACTAACTGACTCACTGACTGACTGACTAACTGATTGACTGACTGACTGACTGACTAAGTCCACGGAACACAGTCGTTGAGAAGCGAATATTTCCTCAGCTAGCCAAGAAATTCGCCGCATTTATAGGAACCGGAAATTTATTGTCCTGCTCAAATCCCCCCCCCCCCGCCCCCCCGTTGTCTGTAACCTGGGCGGGATGAAACCAGTCTACGCTGTCCCACCCAATTTATTTAAAATCCATTTTATTATGGTCCTCCCATTTATATCTAGGTCTTTCAAGTGAGTCTTTCCTTTGACCTAAACTTTGTACGATGTGCACATCACTTCTCTCCAACGCGTGCCATATGCTCCCCGCGCATTTCCTACCCACAGAAACTCAGTGTTCGTTTTATACCTACCTTGCGCTTCCCCATACGGAACTGGAATGCTATTTAACACTCCGTAACTGTGCGTTTGGCCGCAGTAAGTCTTTATGTGTTCCGTACGCTTCTTAAAATGAAAATCGGTTATTTCCCGATATTGCATTAAATGACTGGTTTTTGCAATTTATACGTACTGCATTTTCTGTGACGTAAGAACGGAAGATTTAAAAATTCTGCATCTGTAGCGAATGTCAGGCTGTGAAGGAGTTTGCAACAAGGGAATGGAGTTGCATTAACAAAGTTTCATGATTTGTATTTTTCACCTACTTACTATTACTAGGTATTAAACGAATAAGCCTATACGTTTGTTCATTAATAGTCACGTTTAAACTGCAGGCATTACACAGTGTTTCCCCGGGTCTCTGGAGTCGCCATCTGTTTTATTACTACGTAAATCACGAACTGAATTCTTTGAAAGTCTTTTCTGTTTTCACCCGTGTATTGTCATGTGTTTTTGCTCTATAATTACAATTTGAGTCCTCAAAAAATAAAACTACTCTTATTTCAACAAACCAAACGGAGCCTTGATAGCCATTCTGTATAAACTGAAATATGGTATTCGGTATTAGTTTATTTCAAAACTTTGTTTCAACTATGTAGGTGATTTAAGGACATCATTCTCACTTCAGACGTCATTAAGCGTGTAGATGGGAGGATGATTACGAAAGGGAGTATGGATGCAGATGGTAGTGGCATGCTTCAAGGCAGTATCCTTTTATTAACGTGAGGAAGCTGAGCAAAACCACTATAAATATCTCTTGGCCGAATTTTTGTAACGGGTGCTAACCGAAAGCAATGCTACGGCGTAACCAGTACGCTAATCTGCTCTGCCCATCAATGGAGAAAGGTCAGAGTGAAGATGTGTATAGCATGAAAGGGTGTCTGAATGGATGTAGCTTCACTTCCACACACTGTTAACTTCTGGATCCGCGTGTCTAGGTTCTGTAGCCATTGCGATTTTGAACACGTACCATCTTAAGAGTGGTTTCTACAGCTAAAGCATCTAACACTGCGAAACGTGGAATTTATCTTCATAATACATGAAGATACTGTTTCTGTCTCACAGAAAGCACACTGCATTTCCATTACAAAGGCCAATCAGTTGATGCTATTTAGGGACATAATCACTCTTTATTTTGAGATTCATACGGAACACGTAATTGCACTATGTGGGCAAAATGCAACTTTAGGCCCATTTAACCTTTTAAAGCCTAGCGGTAACTTTACATACGAACAGGTTTAACATTAAAAAATTCTACGTGGTGCCCACGTTGCCTTTATGTGTTTTGTGTGGGTCTCAGAACAAACAGTAACTTCTGCCTTTTAAAACATTAAGAGACTGGTTTTTATAACCGAAGTGGAGAGTTTTTACAGCGCGGTACGCACTGAGTCCATATATAAAACAGATACGCTTCGCCTGTAAAGGGTTAATGTTAAGAAATGTGGGTAAAATAGTTATATTTTGCTATAAACATTTAACACTGTACCACAAATATTTAATACGCATTCGCCCAGGTCATACCGCAATTCATGTGATAGTCGCCGGTTAACGGCGTAAATCCAGGTTCCTCTCAGTGAAGTCCATGCAAGGACTTGTAATGAAGTGGCACTTTTCCTTTCCTTTCCTGTGGCATAACAGCCCAGATCGGGTCTAGGCCCCCTCGTTTTTTGGAGGTTTCTAGATCACACTCAGTCAGACACATTACACTCGATAGGACTCCTCTGGTCGAGTGATCAGCCCGACGCAGAGACCTCTACCTGAGATCACACAAACATTCACAAGAGACAAACATCCATGCTCCGGTGGGATTCGAACTCACGATCCCAGCACGCACTCGGCCGAAAGCCCACGACTCAGACCGCGCGGCCACTGGAATTGGCAATGAATTGGCACTGGGATGGGGTTTTCTGTCAGTACTTTACTCTCCCTCTGTCAATTGTTATTTCACCAACGCTGCATTTTGATGTTTCATTCGTCTACTATCGACGCTGTGTGGTTTGGTCACTGAGATCCTTGCTACATAAACTGAAAGACAAAAGTTTATTTATTCAATGTTCATCATATACAACAAACGTTAAAATTGTTTTGCAAGCGACTAGTTCCGGCTCTGGCTTCGAGCCATCAGCAGGCCTTATCCACGGGCAAAGATACAGAAAACTTTACAACTGCGATTTTTAAGGAGGGGATCTCCTCTTTACATTAAAATACATTACAAATGCATATAAATAATAGGGAGGTGTCAGATACAAGAAGCGTTTATGTACATATACTGTAGAACCCGGTTATAACGACATCGGTTTATACGACACCTTACCTATATGGTCACATTATATATGGTACCAATTAATTCGTCACTGTTACCCATACCATTATACTCCTCGGTTATAGCGATACCCGTTTATAACGACACAAAATATTCAGTCCCTTTCATGACATTATAACCGATTTGGACTGTTTAAGAAGACACTTTGTACAGATATAAAATTAAAAGTTAAAAAACTGTAATTTGTAGAAATGTAAAATACAAATTTATAAAATTAGAGAAGCAGTGCTTTTTTTGTGTGTATACAATATATGTAATGTATTTTAATGTGAAAGAGAGATTTCTAGCTTAAAAATTGCAGTTGTGAAGTTTTCTGTATCTTTGTTCTTGGTTAAGGCCTGATGATGGCTCGGAGCCAGGGCCGGAACTAGTTGCCTGCAAAATAACGTTAACCTTTGTTGTACATGATGGACATTGAATAAATATACGTTTGTGATCTGATATACAAGCGGGGAATGTCTTTTATAAAGATTAAAAAAACAAATATTTTGCGGAATATCGCAGTTTGTTCGTGATCAATATTCTGAGCTTTCGGGTTTCAAGTACTTATTCGACGGCTGCTTATCATAACCCAAGTTTTATATTGCACTCCGTATTTCTCACTGGCAAACACTGAGCGTGTTTACGCACGGGTGGGCACACGCCACTTCCTTGCATCTCATCATTCACGGCCATTGTATGGTTCGATGTAATCTGTACGGTTTAAAAACTGCCTAATCGCATTGTCCAGGGTGTTTGTTGAAACGCTGCTTGTTGTAATGTTAATCAAATTTGTCGGTAACCGTCATGAATCCGAAGGTGCATTACTGTGTTCACAAAAGCCCGTTGTAGACCTAGTTCTCTTCCATTTGATCCAATCCACATACACGTTAGTTCTCTAAGATTTGTTTCCATATTTTTATCTCATTTACGTTAATATCTCTAGCATAATTTTTTCTTGATATTTTCCAACTAAAAGAGCGTACTGTTTCTCACGTCTCCAGATTAAAATTGTTGTCTGCTGGGGTGCGACATCTTGTAGTTTGGGCGATGAGGACAAACGTTTCGTAGGAACCTGCTGCTTACATCTTCAGTGTATAACACCCAATCTCTATTTTAAAACGCAGGAGAGGTGGCAGGTTTCTCCTAACGGTTGGTATCTATACCACGAAACTACACGGCCTCATGTCCCAGAAGATAAATTGTTATATATTCAAAAGTTTGTCCACTGTATGCAAGCACATAGCCATGAAAGATTATAGATGTATGAAGATAAACAGCTGTGAATTCTAGGTATGGTCAGTCTCGCTATCGGATAACTTCATGCCATAGGGAGTGCTAAGATTCTGTAATGCAGAACTACAACTGTTTACATGTGTGTAAATTATCAAAATACTCAGAAGTTCCTATACAATGCCAAAATTTGTTTTTAAAAGCGATTGTCGTAATTCGCCGAGGAATGAGGTATCTCCGTTAGGGATTGTGAACTGAGGAGTGAGACGCGAGACTTCGGTTGAACCAAATTCTGTGTGCTGATGGAAACAAAGGAACAACGGTTTGCGGTGAATACAGTGGAGTCGTTGCTTGCAGTCCGCGCAGTGGCCTTCATAGCATGCATGACCTGATCCTACACTTTGTATTCGCGCAGGTCGCCATTTGGAACATTTAAAATAAACTCTATAGACAAGTTTGAAGGTTGCATACACAATGAAGGGAAAGAGAGAAAGAGAGACAGACAGACAGACAGACAGACAGAGAGAGACAGAGACAGAGAGCGAGAGAAACGAATAATTTAGACATTTTAATCGCTGTGTTTTATTTAATTGTTTTTTATTTAAAGGTGCTCTCTGTTCAGAATGTGTAGTGTTGAAAGACAGAATAATGGTGTATAATTAATTGCGAAGGATGTGGGAGGATGAGGTAGTATCATAGAGAGGTTTAAGAGTCTAAGATCCATATACATTTACCAAGTTGTGAACCCAGAACCTGTTGGCGGTGTTTACTTATTTTAGCCCCAAGATAAATACATAGGAGTGACTTTGGGAAATAAGTTTTCCAAATGTCGGTCATGTCAATGTTTTCTGCATTTAGAACTTAAATCCTTGTATGAATCATAACTTTTCAAGTAGTTATGTTATGATTTATACATAAGTAGCAGCGCTTTGTGAAGTGTGCATTGATGCACGGGGTGGCTAACGCTTTAACTGGTCCATCTGAATTTGGATTCTAACATATGTAGAGAAATACACATCACTGTCTTCTGTATTCATCTTTAAGGGGCTGGTTAGTACTTCGTTCCTTGCTAGCTGCGAATACGTTGTCTAGTAAAGCCACACATTTCTGCCCCGAATAAGTCCTCAGTTTGATGTAATAATTGAAAACTGCCCTGCCATTACATTTATTTGTCGCCCATTTGATGACTCGATATCTCTGGTAACATGATGATATCCGTAGTGAACAATGAATAGGAAAGAATGTGGAAGGAAGCTGTCGTGAAGTAATTTGACGTACTATTCTGATTCTCTTGCCATCTTTTTACAAGCTAATCTAAAAAATTATATATATATATAACAATGTACGGGTAAACAGGAGAAGATGTCATTTGTTCGTTAAACGTCCATCGGCACAGTCAGCCATAGGGCTACGCTCGTGTAAGTACTGTCATGTGCAGGGAAGACTGTTGAGCCACTCTAGGCTTACTCAGTATTTTGCTGCTCCTGCCAATTAGGCAGAACAAGGGAACAGAGAAGATGATAAAGGACGAGGAAAAGAACACGAAGTAAAGAAGCAGGAGTGGTGGTGTTGTTGTTGTTGTTAGTAGTAGTAGTAGTAGTAGTAGTAGTAGTAGTAGTAGTAGTAGTAGTAGTAGTAGTAGTAGTAGTAGTAGCGGTAGTAGTACTACTAGTAACAGTAGTAGTAGTAGTAGTAGTAAAAGGTCAGTAGATGGGGACAAAGGAGCAGAGGAAATACAAGAAAGGAAGGAAAGGATGCAGAAGTGGAAAGGAAGGACGAAATGCATAATGGAAAGAATGGATGAAAAGTGAAAAGAAGGAGTGAACAACAGTAGAGTAAGAGTGAAGAGAATATGGAGGGTTTGGATTTAACTGTTTAGGGTAAGGAGAAAGAGAAGGGGGGCGATATGTATAATAGATAGGGGATGTGGAATAATAGGGAGAAGGCGCGAAAACGAGGAGAAGAGGAAGAGCTTTGAGGAGAAAAAGAGGAAGGCAATGGAAGAGAATATAGAACGACTACATAAAAGGAGTAGAAAAAGGAGAGGAATATGTAGGAGGATAACGAAGAAGGAGAGGAGGATATGAAGAAAATATATGGGAATACAGACAGAAGTCAGTTGAAGGGAGAAAGTTTATTTACTTCTCCTGTGTCAAGTGTACTGTCTCCCGACACGCGACGTTGCCTCCTGCCACAAGCCTCAGCCCGAAACCGGTAGCCTCGGCCACAGATTCTTTCTTCCACTTCTGAACACGACACTCGGTCTCGAACTCGTGAGTTCTTTTCCGAATAATTTAATTGTTCAGGTTAATTTGTACCGTCTTGTTTATACGCGCTGCTACGTAGGGAACACAGCTGCTTGCAGTGGAGCCATCATTGGTTTTGGTCCAACACCAACGGCTAGATACGCTTTACAAGTGTCTTCTGTCTATGCGTAATTGTTTTAAATTGTTATTAAATATTAAATTATAATTTAAATTTGGTTGTTTCTTATTTGTAGGGCTATACCTCCATCAGGATTACAGAAAATCTATAAGGTGTTCTGCCTCAGCATTTTGCTTAATTTAATTGTCTGTTTGTTAGTATATACGTATTCATAATTCCTTTGTTACGTATGATTGTCATGAGTACATTGCTTTGCGTCGTATCCGACCCCACTCACGTACGTTTTTCTGTTATAATATAATATTGGAACAATATAAAGATTGTACATGTATATATATTTTTTTATGGCTCGACAACCATAGTCGGCTTAAAACATAAGCTCTATTTTAATATTATAGTCTCATCTACTCATTCTTCTTCCCATGGCACAACAGCCCTAGTGGGCCAGGGCCTCCTCATTATCGAGGCTTCACGATCATGCTAAGACGCAACACACTCGGTAAGACTCCTGTGGACGAGTGATCAGCCCGACGCAGAGACCTCTACCTGACAACACACAACATTTACAAGAGACAGAGATCCATGCTTCTGGTGGGATTCGAACCCGCAATCCCAGCAAGCGAACTGCTGCAGACCCACGCCTTAGACCGCGCGGCCACTGGGATCGACATACATGTCATGTGTACAACCAGGTAAATTATCAATATATTTATGTCTAAAAGTTATTTTTCTTGCAGAAGGGAACGGTGTGTTAACTTCGTTACCTTATCAGACCTCGAGTAATGTACGCGTGTTAAGATGTAATATGACAGCATGGCTGCTAGCTGCGGGGGCGGGACGGGGGGGGGGGGCGGTGGGTAAGCCAAGAATCTGCCTGTTGAATTGTTTAAAATCAGATTTTAAAGAGCTGGAGAATCAGGAAATGTACCAATGTTAGTACAAAACATTAAAATAAATTTAAAAACATACTCTTGATTCATGAAATCAGTTTCTCTTAAGAATTTCTTCTTCAATATCTATCGCCGTTTTCCTAACAGGTTTGAGCGCCAGTTTGTAAGCAGACTTTCTTACTGTCTGCCTACCCCTCATGCCTCGTAGTGGCATCTATGTGTGATGGCAAGTTGTGCCAATCGAAACCGTATTAAAATCTTCCCTTGATTTTCGTAGTGACATATCTTGGACGGAAATGAGTGTGGAGATGCCAGCTTAATTTTAGATTTCGTAATGGCAATGCATTCAGGGGAGAGAAAGGGGCAGCGGGAAGGACTGAGACAATCTATTAAGACGGTGACGTTGTTCCACAGTCCCTGCCTATAATAAATTGAACCGGTGAAGAAGCGAAGTCCCGGGACGGTCGGTCAAGCTGTGAGTCATTGCGCCTGCGTGCCCCGTATATAATTTTGTTGGGTCCAAACATTAGGGCTGTTGATAGCGTCATACGAAGAGATGAGATAGATACTTTGGTGGGAGTGTTCTGGTGCAGCACAGGGCTTGACGGCTACCATAGCTCAGTGCATGTCTGTTCGGGAGACGTGTCATGCCGGGAACAAGGAAGAGCAAGGTAAGAAAACGCGTGAAGAACTTATCGCTTTGACAGTTCAACTCAAACTTAATGTCACGCAGGAAACCCACATTATAACGGAATTCGGACGGTATTTTCTTTGATTTCAGACTTTTTATATTCAATATGTAATTTCTTATAGAGGTAAGTGTCACTGTATTCATATCTAACGTATATACGACTCAAAATTACACTTGGGATATTAGTGCTCTCTCTCTCTCTCTCTCTATATATATATATATATATATATAGTGCTATATACAGCACTAATTTCTATCAGTAACTAACATTTGAAACGATAAGGGTGATTATCCAACACCTGATTTAATATTAAAACCTTTTTATTTTGCCCATACCGTGAGGTTGTGCTTTCCTCATGAATCTGGTCGTGATTAGATGCGTAAGGAACAGCAACCTGTAGGTCTTTTTAACAGAAAGCGACTGCGTTTTCTGCGAAGGAAGTAATGAATTTTAAATAATATTTAGATCAATGTAAGGCTTTACACTTTTAATAAATATTCTCGGATTCTGTCTTTCCTCCACCCCTTCACTTCTTTAGATTTTTATTTTATAAAATAAACCATTAGAATAAACATATTATGTATTCGAAACTCAGACGTAAGGCTGGTAAGCATATCACTCCTCAAGTGAGTCATGTTAAACGGGACTGTGGACAATTTTACCTTAGCAGAAGGCAGTTACACTGAAGCACGTTTTCTCTATTAAGTTATTTTACCATTTATATTTTGGCTTTAAACAGATTTGTTTATGGAATGAAATTTACATGGATTTTTTTTTTATTTCGGACCGAGGGACGTTTTCTGATAACTAGAGGCTTCCGTTGAAACTATGTTTCTGTGGAGACAGGTAACTGTAGGCTCTGTGTCTTCTATGTAAACTAAACACATAAATAACACTACGTATTCCGTGTGTCACAACGTGTAGTTATTATTATTTTTTCAAACACTACATGTTTCGATCGAGCCGATTGTCATCAGGTGTTTGTAGAAAAACTTAAAACTCAAGATAAAATGTAAATTTTTGCAAGCTCTCAGAAAAATTTCTGTCGGTCGACTCGCTGAATTTTGTTTCACAATCTTTCATCCAGGAATGACATAGCACCACCCAAATCATAACGTTTTAGTAATGTTATGTTATTAAAACAGTGAACTATGTACAAACGCCATATATTAAATGATTGCAGATGTAATATGTTTTCATCAGAAACGTATAAACGTATATTTTTATGCAAGACAAGTGTATTGAACACTTTTCATTTGTGGCAACTGTAGTGTTTCCGTGGTGACGCCGCTCTAAGTCAGTGATTCACAACCTTTTTTCCATAGAGGAACCCCTAAAACAGTTTTTAATATTTCGAGGAACTCCTAAATATAAAAACTTTTAGAGGCCAGAAAAACTCTATAGCTTGAAGAGAAATTAAATTACGTCTAAATTGTTGTCAGTGTGATTTATTTGTAAGGATTTTAAGAAAGGTTAGAGGAGTTTTTTCTGTGTTTTGTGTTATCTATTCCTTTTTTAAATATCACAATGCCAAATCAAAATAACGTGTACATTAACATCAAAATAAATTTTACTCGTAAATCCAGATTTAACATGAAGTTTACTTTCATTGCGACAATTGGCTTCTCTGTTTTCGCACAATGTTGAATTCTTGGCCGATTTCTCGCAAAACTCCTAACAATGCTCTACGCAAACCTAGGGTTCCGTGGAACAGTGTCCTAAGTACTCGAATATCTTGTTGGGGGACTGCATGATAATATTTATTTTTCAGAAAGCAGGCAAGAAAAACAGGCACAGGCATTCAGGGAGCTCTGCGTCGGCGAAGCTTAGCGACGTCGACGTAATAAAGAATGGCGATCGGCCTGACGAAGAGCCAGAAGTACCAAAAGACAGAAAAGAAAAAGACACCGACGCTAATGATGAACTTCCTTACATCATCAAAACTTCTGACGTAATGGGCAGGTCAGTAAAATTTTGGGCAGGCGTATGATAGCTTGGGGGGTTTAGTGATATCTCAGACAGTTTAGTGACACCTTGTGCACTGGGGTGACTTATTGCTTAGTTCAGTGATATCTTGTGCAGTTTAATAACACCTTGGGCAAGTTTTGTCACGTCTTAGCAGGGTAGTGACCTATTGGGTAGTCTAATTATATTTTTGAAAGGCAAGTGACATCTTGGGTAAAAGAGTACCATTCGTGAGAGATCACTGACAACTGGAAGCAAGTTAGTGACATCTTGGGGCAAGTTAGTAGTTTGCTGGCAAAGTTGCTATTCGGTTTCTCATATTGGAAAATATCTGCTTCAAATTCGAGTAAGAGGAAATAAGTCCACTTCATTTACAGTAACCTGTGTTTGAAATATTTTACCATCTCAAAGGTAAGGTTTATGAGTACATTCGATATTCTATTCGAGAAAACTGAAGCGAAAAACTAAATTCGAGAACTAGTAGATGGGAGGTTATTTGCAAATAAATTGTAGTCATATAAACTCGGTTTATTGGGCGGAGGATAGGGTCCAATGGTGGTCGTTGGTGGATGAAGTAACATATCTTTGGTTTTCACTGCAGTTGATAGAATATGTTGTCTCACCGAAAGATAACTAGCTACTGACTAATAAGCTGTATTGATGGATTTTATTAAATAAATGTACTTTTGTCTAATGGGAGAAGAAAATACGTAAGGATTTTTCTTGGAAAATCTGAAGAATAGAATCCATTCGGAAAATCTAGGCGTAGATGAGTGGATGATATTAAAATGGATTTTAAATGAATAGGCTGTGACAACATTTACTGGATTACTCTGGCCCAGAATAGGGACAAGTTTTTGACTCTTCTAGTCACGGCAATTACCTTCGGGTTCAACAGTTTCCCTACTAGCTGAGGAACTTCCAGTTTCTTAAGGAAGTCCCCGCTCTGTGGAGGCAGTTACTTGTGACTAATATGTAAGGTGTTTCGCTTGCGGTAGGAATCGAATTTTAAGTACGATAAATATAAAGAAATGTGACCTATGTAACAACTGTGATGTGAAAGCACGAAGTCTTCTAAGGATAAAACAAGACGCGGTAGTGTCTGTCAAATATTGCTTGTACTTTAGGCTCCATAATTAATTCAAAATATTTTTAGAGGGACCCCAGGCACATGTGCATAGTAGAGCGACACAATGCTCTCCTCACCCCGGAGATTTCTCGTAATACGTTTAAGAAGGTGTGTCTGTTCCTGCCAGTAGAACGAAGGGTGGCTAGAGTGTTTGCAAAATTATAGAACACAGGTAAATTATAAAGTATGTAATTGTCGTAGTGTCACTACGTCAGTGATTAGTGGTTAGTTGTACATCTTAAGCCACCCAATTCTGCCGCGACTCAGAGAGTGCAATCAGTCCCCACTACTCGACCTGTGTCACTCTTCCATCACTGCTACATCAGTGATTTTGCTCCTAGCCACGATCCTGTTCACGTTATTTCGTAGTCTTAATGTCTGTAATGTCTTCTAACGTCATGTCATGCCAACTTGGCAGTGCAGGATTGAAGGGCGGGTCTGTGCATGGCCCAGCTACAATGCGCTGTTGGCAACTCTAAACAAACTTGGATGAAGCTGATTTCCCCTCGTAAAGCATTTAAACAAAACTACCGCTGTGTAGGCTTGAGCAGACTAACCACATGGCAAACAAGGTATTTGAGTCCACTGCCGTCTGCAAGTCAGCTTCCTGTCGAATATCGCTGTGGCGCGCTTGATTAAGGCAGTACGCAGTTTCGATTCCCCGATGGGAATTTTTCATTGACATAATCCTTCCGGCCGCACTATGGCCCTGGGTTCGACTCAGCCTCTAACAGAAATGAGTATCAGGAATATTTCCTGGGAGTTAAAGGCGGCCGGTGCGTAGGGCTGAGAACCTTTCCACTCTGATGTGCCGATTGTCTAGAAATCTGGAAGTCTCAACCTCCTGCAGCCCTAACGGCCTGTCCAGGTCTGTAATGGGATTGCTTTGCCTTCACCTGTCAAGCACAGACATTTGTACAAGCACTGTTATGCCCGCCTTCAAGGGCTTCTGGTGCAGGCAGTAAGAAGTTTATATCATCGCTAGTAGCGTCGTCGCTATCTCGCTCTATGTCTGTTACACTTAGGCGCATGTCGTGGCAGAATAACTTGACGACGCCTGTATGTGACGTTCTGATTTAGCAGTTCATTTTATACGTCAGTCAAGTGATCGCAGACTGGGCCCTCCACTTGTAGCCCTAGTCATCCTGCCCTTATTCAGAGCGATCTATAGATAATGCATTCAAGGGGAGTGGAGGTAAAGATCAACTCATTCTTAACCTTGGATGTAGATTGAGATGACTGGTCAGCTTCACGTCACGGCTGTTTCATTCAAGTATAAAGAGACTCCCGTAGTCATTATACAAAAGACTTGATGGGCCCCACATCCGATCTCGATGTTTTGGAGAAAAAATTTCTTACTCGTGCCTGGAAACGAAATACGATTCTTTTGGTTAACTAGCCCCTAGGCTAACCACTTTACAGGCTGCTGTAAGCCAGTTCATAGCAATATAAAATAATATTTCAATTCTAAGTACTTGTTGTTACCTGTGGTGAATGTATGGTCACGGATAGACAATAACCATAAAATGTTACATTGTTCGTACCGTGCATCTTCATACAATTGTTACGTCAATCAACTCACGCACTTAATACAATACAGTCGTAAGCTATTATTTAAAAACTTCTACATGTTTCGGCACAGAGGTGCCATCCTCACCACTTGACACGATACACTGCATACTTTGCACCAGGACGAGACCCCTATATACGATCAACGCAGATGTTTGTGTGCTTGATCCATACAGTCGTAAACAACTGCAGTACCTGGAACGGCTTATTCGTAGCACTTTTAATACTATCAATATTACAATATTGTGGATTTGTGATTATTAATTTTATGTATTTTAGAATTTTAGTGTTTAATATTTTAATCACTCCTGTAAAGACGACGTAATAACAAGATTAGTGTGTTGGATCTACATTACTTTGTATTGAACGGCCCCCTGATGATGGCACGTCGGTGCCGAAACATGCAGGGGTTTTATAATAGCTTACGGATGTATTGTATTCAGTGCGTGAGTTGCTTGGTGTAATGTACTTAATGTTTCGTTTGCTATTCGGCATTCAATACAAATGAATTTTAGGGGTTTTTGCGAGGGAACGTCGCACGCACGCACGCGCGCGCGCGCGCACACACACACACACACACACACACACACACACACACACACACACACACACACACACACACACTGAGCGGATTTCTCGAGCTGTTACAGCACACAGACAGGCAGGCTGACAGACAGACAGACAGACAGACATTACAAAGCTAATCCCCTTTCTTTAAAATCCACTTTAATACCACCCTCTCATCTACACATAGGTTTTCCAAGTGACGTAAATCCTTCAGGTTACCCCACCAGAGCCAATTACGCATTTATGTTCTCCCATAATTTGCAAGTATCAGTCGTTCAATGAAATCCATCAGTAAAACTGTTATTATTCACTTCCTTGTTATATGCAGCCGAGATTGTCGCGTGATTGATACTTGTTCAGCTAGTCAAATTCTCCGCACTTTATGGAACCCTGTTTAACAGAAACCCGTCCTTCTCCCGAGCGACACCATCCAATCCAATTTCTGTTATTTCCCTATCCACATCTACAACCATGCTGTCTCTCTTCTTCAGGTTTCCAAATAAAACTGTATATGTGCTTCTGTTCCATACGTGCTACATGTTCCAGATGGTTATGATTTCTGGGAAAAGCGGATCCATAAATAAATAGCATATGTGGGCAGGGTGTCAAAATATTAAACGTTGAAGCCAGTGGGAAAATATTGAACGTTAACTAACTAACTTACTTACTAACTAATTAACTAACTAACTAACTAACTAACTAACTCCATGGAGCAGTGTCCTTCCTGAGAAGCTAACAAGTCCTCGCCTAGTCAAGAAATTCGCCACATTTTATAAAACCCGACTGTTCATTACCGTACTCACAAGAGCCCGCCACCTGTTCCTATCCTGACCCAGATCAATCCAGTCCACTCCTCCCCATTCCACTTCTTGAAAATCCATTTTAATATTATCATTCCATCTAAGCCTATGACTTCCAAGTGATTCTTTCCCTCAGAACTCCCCACCAAAACGCTGTATGCATTTCTCCTGTCCCCATACCTGCTACATTCCCGTCCATCTTTTTCCCCTTGTTTTGATTTTATGTTAGGGGCGGCCACTGTGATTACTCGCCCGGGCGCCAAAGAACCTTTCTACACTGATGTGTATCACAACGTATTGATGAACGAGGAACTGAAAGTCAAAGTGATGGACATGACATTCTAGAATGCATAAATAAAGCCCACGCACGTCTCGCTCGACCCTTGAAGCATGAAATAAGCTGAAAAAATAATCTATTAAAATAAATTCCTGCGTCAGAGTAATAACTTCAGTTTCTGTGTTATAAAGAAAAATAGGTTACTGTTTTTAAGGGAATAATTGTTATTTGTTCTGACAATCACATTATGCACATAAGAACATTTTGTGGACAAGAAAGAGAAATGTTCAATATTAAAATATATATAAAGTAAATCGTATAAACGCTGTGCTGTAAAGGGTGTTAATTTTATGTAATAAGAATGAAGATAATTACGTTTTGAAAATATCATGACTCGTCAAGTTTTCCGTAGTTTTTGGTTTAATCACGCAACACAATATAGTTTGTTTCAGAGAGTAGCTAATCGGTAAACTATTAACATAGGTTTAATATATATTACAGTCGTATTTTGACTCCTACTAAGGTTATAAAAGACTACGATTTAATAACTGCCGAGAGTGTCATCTGTAGCTTCCTTAATATACCTTCGATGTGTTGTAGAAATGTTAATGGCCTTGATTTCTTTTTATGACCGTCGAAACTGGGTGTGACCTAAGAAACGTTATTTGACACTTCTGAAGACCACAAATCTGCACTTCGTCCGCAAAATGTGTTTATGTGTTCCATAAAATTCATAGGCTGAACTGTGAATATTTCACTAAAGATATTTAACTGCCTGCTGTCTTGATTTGAGATGCATTGTGTTTTTTTAGTTAGAAATTTATTTGTTAAAAGCTACTGGAAATAATTTCGGGCTGCAAACGTTAAGCCTAGTTTGGAAAAACTCGTGACGCTTGAAACACCAAAGTGAATGCCAACCAGAAAGTCTGAACCACAGTTTTACAAAACAATATTTAAGAATTAAATGCTTATTTTTAGCCTAAATATGGTTAAAATCACATGTATTAACACCAACTCGTACACCGTAATGAGGTACAGTACAACAAACTTTTATAAAACTTCCGACATGTTTCGGTGTAAGTTTGTTGTACTGTACCTTATTATTGTGTGCGAGTCGGAGGCAATACCTGCGATTATAATAAACACATTCACGGTATGGACAATGTTCAGTTAATTACGTTTCTTTACACAAACTTGAAAGGTTACTGACAAACAGCAGGATGTACTTAGGTATTCTTTTATTTAAACCTTAAATTGTACTATGTTAGATAAATACCAACGCTTCGAAGGCGCCTGTTTCATCCCTCTAATAGTATCTACATGGTATCTCCCCGGAAACTCTGGTGCCTGTTCATCAAAGGACTCAGAGTCGCATTCGAGAAAACCCTAATCGTAAGGTACACGGCCGTGACAACCTCACAACAAAGCCTCGGGTGTCCTCGAAGATCGGTGTTTACTGAATAATGGAATTAAACGCGTGTGTGTTTTTAAACAATGGCTATAACATCAAACAAGCAATGCGACCTGACTGGCCTTTCTCTTCATTAAATTTTGTTCTTAAACGCCAGTTTAATAAAGCTACCACCCATATTCCTCTAATTTATGGAAAACTGCCAATATGGGTGCTTGCCAGTTGTGTAACAATTTGTGACAAACAGCAGGTTTCGAATCCTTAAGTCCCTGGTTTACAAATCTTTGATAGCAGTGCCAAAAAATCAGAATGCCCTACAGTTGGCCTCAGTCCACAAGTCAGAGGCTGATTTCGAAATTAATGAGATCATCCATTCTTTTGTGACCACTGGAACTGGTTGTTTAGACGGAGGGAATTTATTTATATGTCTTCATTGGAGTTTTGAGCAGCCCTTATTATCGCATATTTGTTCATACTTCTAACACATACAACTACTTTGCAATATAAATAAATCGGTACCTCAAGGGACAGACTGAAAAGTAATATGAAAGTAGTTGAGAGAAAGCAAATAATTAAGTAGACATGTCAGCAAATACATGTACATAAATAATTAGAAACTTAGTTACGTTATCTTATTATGTAAATGACTAAATACACCGAGGTTCGGCCACCGGCTAGAGACAATAACTTTTCTCTTTGCCATCTCGTCCGTGAACAGTGTGGAGCCTGTGCAGCCTCGTACAGCGTGACTGTTAGGTGTTTCTTTCGCGGCGTAAAATAAAACTGACTAACCCTAATGCCTCCCAGATGGTCACTTGTCTGTAGAATTTCAAGGGGGTTTATTTATTTCTAACTTTTATCATGCGTGCTACACGTCTCATACGTAACTCTACGAGACCAGTTTTTCTTAAACGATTCAATAGTGTAAGCCAAAATATAGTTGTTATTATGATCACTATCATGATCAATATTGTGGGTTATATTACATATTAACCCTTTAAAGACGAAATATAATCTGTTTTATATAGGGACTCGGTGCGTACCGCGCTGTAAACACTCTCCACTTCGGTTATAAAAACCAGCCAGTTAATGCTGTATAGGGAAATAATTGCTGTTTGTTCTGAGATCCACACAAAACACATAAACGCAATGTCAGTACAGTGTAGAACTTTTGAATGTTAAACCTGGTTCTACGTAAAGTATCCACTAGTCTTTAAAAGGTTAATTTTACTTATTGACCACACTATTGGCTATTATCCGTTCCATTCCCGACAGAGGTAGTGATTTTTTCTCTGCCACCACGCCCAAACCAATGACGGGGTCTGTCTGTCCCCAGTCTAAAGTGTGCTGGATCCTAGCCCTTGGAATAAAGAGGCTGTTCCAAGAAGCTGATCATTATCTTTCAAACATTACTCAGTTTAAGAATACAGAAGCTACACCTGCACTCAACTACGTGTCTGCGTGGTGTGGTAATTACTCAAGCGTAGGCATAGACCACTTTTACTCTCATTATTACGTGTCGAAAGTTGAGTTGAGCTGACAGAAGCAGCTCTTCTCTGTCACTGCTGGATCAGGCGAAGTGGGTGCACGAAAGCCCTCGGAAATATCATGTCGTCACTAGAAACACGTTGCAGAAACACACGCCGTTTCTAAAAAAGGCTGTTTGTGTAGCCGAATCATGTACAACTACAGCGACAGTATTTACGTGTCGTTTGCAGCTGTGAGTCGACGTATCTCAGTCAATACAGTGACTAAACTATGGGCTGAAAGACCGGGATTTGGGAGTTTGACACCCGATTAAGTGAGTGAATTTTCTACTTAACAATGCTCCGACACCCATATTCAAAGCCTCCAATCCACTAGATAACTGGGGATCTTCTGCTGCAAATAAAACGGCTTAGACATAAAGCTGACCCCTAATCCTGAAGTAGTTTTAAGTCCGAGAATTCGTGGAGATGTACCTTAATTTTTCCACATTTCTTAACCTTTTAAAGCCTAGCGGTAACTTTACGTGCCACCAGGTTTAGCATTAAAAAATTCTACATGGTGCCCACATTGCGTTTATGTGTTTTGTACGGATCTCAGAACAAACAGCAACTTTTGCCTTATAAAACATTAAGAGACTGGTTTTTATAACCGAAGTGGAGAGTGTTTACAGCGCGGTACGCACTGAGTCCTTATATAAAAGAGATACGCCTCGTCTTTAAAGGGTTAATGTCGTAGTGTTTATTAAGCACAAATGAATATTTATTTGTCATTATTTTGTTTTATGAAGTTGCATCTGTTACACATTGATCGCGTAACGTCATTATACAGCAGACGTGTATATAAACCCCTGAAGTTCCAGTGTAAATATATTTGCCACCTGTTTCGACATTACAGAATTCTGCATATTGCCTCCTCATTGCACTCCCGCCTTCTCAAAAGAAACAAAGTTATTTCCCTAAAAAACATCAAGCTGCTATTCTTAAAGTGTAGGTCCCATATGTTTCCTGTGAGGAAGGAACAGCCCTGCTGTATAACATTTGGGTTAGAGAAATGCGGTGCTTCGTCTAATTCTACTGTAGATTATGATGAAATATGGCTTTAATAATTTGATCTATAAGGTTTGCTTCTCATACCAGCAGATCTAAGAGTGTAGGCCAATAAATAATAAATGTGAAATTATTCGTTGCATAAAATAGACCATGTTTAATGCACTAAAGCAAAGAGACCCGGAAACGAAAGGACAGAAAGAAAGAAAGAAAGAAAGAAAGAAATAAAGAAGATTAAATTAAAGGGAATGAACTTTGTTTGTATAATGTTTAAGATCCACACGGCTGCATTTGCTTTATTAAACTCGCGTCGTTGTCGTCTGCCTTACACCTTGTAGCCCCATAGACTGTTGACAGCTTTTAATGGAACACACTGCATTCATATTTATCGCGCAAGAGTTGTGCTTCAGGAAAGTTGCTTCTCATCTGCTAAGCTACGTGACGTTATGCTCCTGAAGACCATAAACACCATACCTACCGCTGTGATATCTTCATCATGTAACACACCAAACTGTGTTCGCCGTGCTCGATAGGCAACTTTTTCGACGCATCGCAACGAGATACGAGTGGTGTCATCGGCGGCCCCGACGAGTCCTTAGCTCTTCCTGCCCATATAGTTGGTCACTATGCAATAGGTTTCGCGCGATCGCAACCAGCGCAGCGCTCGCCGCTTCTCGAATTTGTCATGAGTCGGAGTCCACGCCTTTCACGTGATTGCGTTGTAGTTAATATTAAGTTTTTATTCATCGTATTTATTTAACCTTTTAAAGCCTAGCGGTAACTTTACATACCGCCAGGTTTAACACTAAAAAATTCTACGTGGTGCCCAGCAACAAACAGCAACTTTTGCCTTATAAAATATTAAGAGATTGGTTTTTATAACCGAAGTGGAGAGTGTTTACAGCGCGGTACGCACTGAGTCCTTATATAAAACAGATACGCTTCATCTTTAAAGTGTTAAAAAAGCAATTCTAATGCACAAGTTAGAAACACATTTAGAAGTATTGTCTTTCGCTATTCCTGTATGTTTCGGCGCATCTGTGCCATCCTCAGGGAGTTCGTACACCAAACTTAAAACTTGCTGGTATATACCAGATTGCATCTGTAGTACTCATTAAATGCAGTAGTCAGCAGCTAAGCTCCGGGTTTAGGGTGGTTAATGTATAAACATATAGTAACATACTATAAAACCGTTGCATACATATCATACTGATTTTTTCAGTTGATGTAAAATATATAAAAATGTAGGAGGTTGTTATAATTCTGTACTCAGTATATTGCCCAAAGTGAAAAGCTAATAGTGAAGGTAAAGTCCCTGTCCACGCCATGAAGGCGTATATGGAGACTAAAGGCATAGTTTTACGCATTCTTACCCTCAGCGCTAGGTGGAAGTTAGTGGTCAACGTCAAGCCATGGCCGCTTTATCACTTGGAAAGAACCCATTGAATAGAAGGCTGGGTGGATCCCAGGGCTGGTCCGGACGATGTGGCTTTAAACTCCGGATCTTTCGGCCCATAGCCTAGTTGCTATGCCGACTACGTTACCCAGCTCCCCCTTACGGTAAAAACTGTCGTCAAAGGAAGAATATTTCAGGACGTTGTGAACACCAAGAAGAATGCAACCGCAGAATTAAAACGGTTTTTGGAATTCTTGCTGTGACCCTTTTGTGTGACTCCTAGAAATATTTAAAATTCTGCTGCAATCAAGGGAGATTACTTTGAAGAAAAATAAAGCAGTGTTCTTATTTCATGTGTATATGTCGTTAGAAACATGCTCGTGTATGGCGTATGTATGCGTTTCAGGTATTTAGTGGCATCACGTGACTTGCGACCTGGAGAGATCATCATGATTGTAGATCCACTGGTAGTGGGTCCCCCACAGTGCTGCCAACCTCTTTGTCTTGGGTGCTATAAGAAGCTTGATCTCGAAGTAAATACATACAGGTCAGTTGCTGAACCACTATGCAGTAGTTATTTCGGTCTCTGAAATTTTAATGGCATAAAACATATCGCTGTTTTGTCCAGGTGTGAAGGCTGCGGTTGGCCACAGTGTGGCAGGGACTGTCCAGGACGGGGCACAGAGTATGGACATAGTGGTGCGGAGTGCCAGCTGTACGAGACAGTACGCCACAAGCTACTGGCTGCTGACAGTAGCAAACTGACTCCTTTGTACCTCGTAGTGGTGCCTCTGCGGTGTCTGCTGCTACAGTCAGACACCGAGAAGTGGCGTACTCTACTGACGATGGAGTCACATAACGAAATCCGCCAGAAGTTGCCTGCCATCTGGCGAAATAATCAAGACAATGTTGTCAACAGGATCAGAAAGGAATGGGGCATGGTCCAATATGAGGAGGATCTCATCCATACCATATGCGGCATTCTGGAGGTGTGACATCCTTGCTATCCAGTTACACGTGTTAATCCACTGACATACTTTAACGGCTGTGAGAGACTTCATGATTGACACTTCAATAATTGATAAAACAATTTATTTGTTGTCCAACAGATATATTACATTTATGGGAGACACAATTGTCGTGAAATATTGACATTTTTATAGATACGCAGTTGGACTTCTGGTCAGTTCACCTGCATGAAATCTATTATCAACAAAAAAAATGGATATTTTATGTAAAAATCGAAGTACGGGGATATATATATATATCTGTTCCATCGCCACATTTCCCGTACAAACTCTATATTCGTTTGAACTAAAACAGGGCTTTTGTGGTGGGAAGGAGACGTCTATTTATAGATGTGCCATGATGCTACTTAATTAATTCCTTAGCTGTCACTTAGCTGAGAATTGAAATGTTCACGCAGGTGCAGATTAAATATGTTGTCTTTTGCTTTGTGGCGTCGTATTTTTTCACAGGTGGTTACCACCGTATCAGAACTCGGCATAATGTTGTACTAAGTTACCGGATATGTAGTTAGTCAGTTGGTCAATCAGTAAGTCTTAAGACGTAAAAGACGTCACATGTTTATGATGAAAGTGTTGATGAAAGTGGTGTTTGCAGGTGAATTCTTTTGAAGTGGGGCAGGAGGGTGTAAGTATCAGGGCACTGTACCCCCAAGCCTTCTACATGGCACACGATTGCGTCCCAAATACAGGCCACACAGACGACAAAAGTTTTCGTTTACGGGTGAGGGCTAGTACGAAGATCCACAAAGGAAGTTCCATCTACCTCAGCTATGCTTACACTTTCCAGGTATGTAGAGGATTGGCAAGAGGAATGATATTCCTTTATTCATTCATTCATTCATTCATTCATTCATTCATTCATTCATTCATTCATTCATTGTGTAGTCAGTCTTAAGAGATGTCCGTAGCCTCTTCCAAAGCGAATTCTCCACAGATTGCGATCTAGTGCTTCCTCTTTCAATTTTCAGTGTCCTCTCGTTTCCTTAAGATCATACAGTAGCTGCTTACGTCTTCTTCTTCGTCTCTCAATCACTTCGAACCGTCTGTGTATTTTTCCATTAATAGTGTGTTTTAGAAGGCAGTTCGTGCGCAAGATGTGACCATTCCAGTTAACTTTCCTCTTGTTTATTGTATTTAGGATATTCCTGTCCTTATTCTACAAGTATTACTAACTCTATGGTAGCAGAAACCGAAGGTGCAGTCCTATGATGCTGTGTAAGTCCGCCATTGGAGGCGACTCTGGACCAGTTCCATGAGCAAAGTATTTAACTACGGTACGTCTGATTAGTTATCTAACTCTCTGGTAGCATAAGTCGAAGGTTCGACACCGCCAGTACTAACTTTGCCATTGAACGAGATCTTGAGCCATTTCCATCCACATCCCATCCTCACAACTATTTCCCTAAGACTCGTATTACTAATTAACTGACTGGTAGCAGATCCGGAAGGACTACTGCAGCAAATAATAAATCCATCTATTGGACGTTGCTTCATGGAAGTAGGCATGTAGCAGCAGTTATAAAAATGTAATACACAGGGAAATATAAGGCGCTGTACATCCACGCCCACCATGCGATTCCACGAAGTGGTTTTTTTTTTTGGCACAGGGGGGATTCTGCGTCTATTACAGAATGCCTTGTGTGTCCAGGGAACGCTGAAGAGAAGGGACCACCTGAAGGAGAGCAAATTTTTTGACTGCACATGCGCACGATGTTCCGACCCCACTGAACTGGGCACGTATGCTGGGGCTCTTAAGTGTCCACAGTGTCCAACAGGCATCGTTCTCTCCACGGCGCCTCTCGACCGAGACGCCGACTGGCGTTGCAACAACAACGCCTGCACTGGTTACACCGTCCCTGCACGCTCTGTGAGACACCTCGTAGACAAGTGAGATCCGAAAACTTATATAATCTTTGTTCTAGCCACAATAAAAATTGCCAAATCAAATCAGGTGACAAGATTATAGGGCTCGAGGGGAGGTGAGAAATTCATTAAAAATTTTAGAAAACTCGAATGAAAAATAGCATTCGATTATAAACTGCAGGATAATTTTTATATTTGACATTCTGTTGTGTTATGATAGTACAATATTCACATTTTGTGTAAGTCAAAACTCAGCTTATGTAGGCAAGAGGGTTTATGTGTCTACATATAGTGTTTTGACTTACACAAATTTTGTGTATTGCAGGATGATATTAAAATAGATCTTGAATGGGTATTGTGAGACTCTGAATTTAATTCATACGCATTCTTTGACCGATCTGCTCCAAAACTAAATTCACCCTCGAATTTTGAATTGAATTTCTAATATCGGATTTTACGAACAACCTTAAAGGCTTTCGCAGAAATATTAACATTTATTCATGTTTTAGTATTGTCATCAGGCTGAGTTTTCGAAGTTATCCTTGTGCAGCGTCTTTTAGTGACCTTACAATTGGTTGTGTAGTTTATGTGTATAGAATACTTTGTTGTTACCTAAAAAATACAGTTGCATTCTAAGTTAGTGATTCAATAGACAAACTTATTATGACGAAGGTAAAGAAAGACCAAACAAAACTGTTCGGTCCTTGCTGTGACTTGTGACTGAAAGATTTTAACGTACTGGAAAGTAAAATATTGTCTGTACGTTAACTGAGACAGCTGGCTTTCTATGATAATAAATTTGTGCTTTTATACTTTTATAATTAGGATTACTTTCACTTATGCACGAAACACGTAATTATATGTACGTGTATGTGTTTATACAACGCAATCGATTTTAAGGTTTTAAAATAAGAGATACACAGGCTAGACCGAGAGGTCAGTCCAGTGACCATACTTGTCTGTGAAATAAATGTTCATATTCCTGTAAAATACTTGAAGATGTCCCGCAAAAGAACCGAAACCTGCTGTCAGATTGATATTCACAGGTAAAACGTCTGTAAGTATCGTGTAATAACAGGCTTGCCTCAAATGAATGTTTACAGTTATTTTGATATGACGCATAAAAGAAAGCAAATGGTTAAGAGAATGATAAATTTTACAAGAAGCCAGGGTGCCATGTGATGTCAAAGGCTTTTTTTGTTATCAAGAATACTACAGATGTAGACGTTTTAGTGTTAAAATTGAAGGTCATGTGTCCGGCAGCCCCGTATATAGAAATGCCGTGCTATAATAGACGTGAAAACCAAACTCTCTTGCATTTGGTAAGTTCTTTCTCTCAGCGTGACTTTGGACTAGTTGTAGGATAATTTTTTTTTTCGAATAATTTGCTCGTCGTGGACAAGATACCAATAAGATGTAAATTTTGAGAAAATTTTAGAGTCCTTGCCAGGTTTAGGCAAGTTTATTATTTGTGCTTCCCTCCAAGAAGTTGGAAAATGTAGCTGCAGAGTACAGTTATTAAACAGGTGTGTCAGATGTACCAGCAGTCGTCGTGGAACGTGGCTGTCAGTAGCTTGGAATACGATTATTTCCACAGGCCCAGCACAGACACTTTCAGTGCGTCACAAAGTCTTAACTCTTTCCGGTGGACTGCTGTCCACAGCTTCGAGCAAAGCTTGGAGTAGAACCTCTGCCCGCCGGCCGTTCGCGTTATTAGTCATATAGGTCATGAAGCGTAAAGTAATCCGATCAGCAACCGCGTTGTCTGCATCGGACAGTTGAATTCAAGGCCTCCACGACCGTAGACAGTCATCCCTCTTCTAACCTTAATTAGTTTATAAGATCTAGTTCGTACTGAACAGTGAGCAGAGTCTCCATTATAAAAGAAATATGATATTTATTAACTGAAGTGGGGTTTCTACCCGTTGGCAGGGGTCCGTATACTGGTACGCAAATAGAAAAACAACTATAGTATACATAAGAAGAAACAGTACACAAAGCAATACAAAAAGGTAAAACACAAAGTAGAAGGCAAAATCTACAAGGAATAAAACAATCATAAAACGAATAATAAAAACATAAAACACGTAATTAAACATCATAAAGAGCGAAAAGACATAAAGTAAATGATTAATGTATACCAGACAATGAGAGGGACACACAAAACAGAGACGACATACTATACAGTAACTCACATAGAGCTACATAAAGTAACCCACATACGAACTACATAAAGTAACCTATGTACGAACTGAATATGTTACGACTATACAGGGAATTAATCGCAGTTTGTTCTGAGAATGCTAGAAAACACAGAAACAAACTCTGTGGTTAGGGCATAGTATTTGTTGAATGTTAAACCAGATGCTAAGCATATACAATAACCACTGGGCCTTACAACATTGCTATAATACTATAAACATGGGTAAAATATCTAAATGCGTATCCCGGTGGCCGTGCGGTCAAAGGTGTGGATCTGCAGCCGCTTGATCGCTGGGATCGCAGGTTTGAATCCCACTGAAGGCATGGGTATTCGTCTGTTGTGTTTGTTGTTTGTTGTGTAGGAAGCGGCCTCTGCGACGAGCTGATCGCTCGTTCAGAGGAGTCCTACCGCGTGTGTGCGTGTGTGTGTGTGATCAAGAAACGTGCACAATGAAGCGGCCTGGGTAAGATATGGGTTGTAGCGCCAAAGAGAGAAAAAACATCCCTAAATGGACGGTAGTCATTGGGCAGGTCGGTAAATAATACCGTTCTAGACTTGTATTGGAGAGAACTCCAGTTCAAATCTCAGATTCGTTTTTGACAAATTTTGTTAAAATAATTCATTGGTGCAACATCTGCAAGGCTGGACCAAACACAAACCTATAGTTGTTCTAAACTCTTTAACTTTGTGGACTTCTGCCATCCTATAGCATATTAAAATTAATACGTTCCAGAAGAGCACAGATCTCATCAACATCGCGACGGAAGCCTGAAATTGAGGTTACATACTGCTATTATATAATTACATAATATGTATTATATATAAATAACAACGTTATTATATATTACTATATTGTATATAATCATATATAAATAATAATATTACTATATAATACTATATTATGTATAATTACTATATAAAAATTTACACTCTTTTTTTAACACAAACTAGACTGAAATCAGTGAACACTTCGTATTCCAAAGACAGTTTAGAGGCAATGTCGACGGAAAAGTCAGTAAGTGTTTAATGCATGGTATTCAACACGGCTGACTCTACACACCTTTCTGTACACGGTTGTTCCTGTCACACCACCGTTACAAACACAACCGTATGTCGGAAGAAGATATTTACAGTAACCCGTGACAACTATCTTCAATCAAATGTTTTGTGACATTTCCGCCGAGGATGCTTCTAAACTCTTTGTAACATGTTGTGTTCACCGATGTGTCTCTAGTTTGTGTTAAGGAAAACTGTAAATCATTATATAGTAACATTATATTTTAGAAGTCATCCCGATGAGGGGGGGGGGGCCAATTCTGCGCCCGAAACGTAGAGTTGTATTATTATATTAATTTCAGTTAAACGTGTGATGGAAAAAATCCATAAAGTAATGATTTCAGAAGTGATATACAACCGTCAGAACCTGTTAAAATAGTACTACCGTTTTTCCATAATGAAAGAAATGTAGGCTATAAACAGACTGGCTGCATGGTAAGTACACTGCCTAAGTCGGTGATGGTTAAAGCACCCTACAAGAAGGGCAGCGGCACTCCGCCACCCGTGGGTACATTTTTGCCTTCTATCTCTGGGCACTGCTGTTTGACACTAAACGGAGTAAAGAAAACCTCGCATGATTGTAATGGTTTTCACAGGATCGGTGACGAAGTTGAGGCGCTGGACGAGAGTAGTATTCCAGCGCTGGAGGCGTTTATTACGCGTTACCAAAATGTCCTCCATCCAAACCACTACCACTGCCTCGGAGTCCTACATCTGCTCTGTCAGTTGTATGGAAAGGCGCCAGGATTCCTCATCAACAACCTGACGGAGGCACAGCTGCGGCACAAGCGAAACCTCTGCAGGCAACTTCTCAAAGTCGTTGACGTCTTGGAACCAGGGTACTCCAGACTCAGAGGTACTCTACACAGTTAAAAATAAGTTACGAAAGCCAAAATTTGAGTTTCGCAAGGCTGTGGCCATGAAGGGTTTCGTCTGGGAAGTGGTGCCGTGTAATGGCCGAGCAGTTCTGGCGCCCTTGAGCCAATTTGTTTAACGTTCTCGAAAACCGAAGTTTTAGCGAAAATTTCACTGGACGTAAAGTACTAAATTCGCCTTATTTTTGAGGTATCAATCCTTCCGGGATGTGCCGCGTCATTGGTGATTAATACCCGATGCTTTGAGATAGCGTGATAGCCTCATCTTCAAGGGTCAAATGTCCAATCAAGAAATGTTTCACCAGTGCAGTATTTTCACAAAGTTTGCTGTGAATGGAACGCGGTGGCACAGTTGGTTGAGACACTGCGCTATAAGCCGGAAGGTCGCGGCTTCGATTCCTGATGGGGTTTTGGGATTTTTCATTGACTTAATCTTTCCGGCTGCACTATGTCCCTTGGATAGACTGAACTTCTAACAGAAATGAATACCAGGGTTATGTCTTGGGGGGTAAAGACGGCCACTGCGTAGGGCTGATACCCTTGCCCCCTTGATGTGCCGATTGTTTAGAAGTTTTGGGAGTCTCAGCCACCTGGAACCCTAAGGCCCTGTCCAGGCCTGTATAGGGATTGCCTATTGGTCGCTATTAAGGAGAATGACATTTGAATAGGATATCTTTCTAATACAAGTCTGGAAAGTAATTATTCACTGGAAATTTATTCATTGGACAGTTCGGCCGTTGAAGGCAAGACCACCACGCTGCGTCGAAACGTCTGACACCAATCACCCACTGATGTGGGGCGACGCCCCGGAAGAATAGACTTCAGCTACACTGCTGCGACATCCCAAAAACCCACGTAACTAATTTTCCTGTACAGATGTGGTGCCGAAAACCTTTCTTTCGTAAATATTTGACGAGGTTGAAGCCCGAAACGAATGTAGGTTGTTATTATTTTATTGTTCATCCCGTTGTTTGCAGAATCAATAGTGGCAACAGTATTCAATCTTGCACAGATATTTTATTTGTAAACACAATTTATAAAGCTACACTTTTCGGCTAATAATGCGCCATCCTCAGGCTATAAGTCACTAAAAAGTAATATACGTGTAAAATAAAATTACATTGTCAGGTAATACAAAGACTGAGGTCAAGTTGTTACTTTCCTAATTTAAAAAGCTGAGCTCGGCCGTTGTATTACCTGACAACGTAATTTTATTGTACGTGTTTTATATTACTTTTTAATTATTTATAGCCTGGGGATGGCGAATAATTAGCCGAAAATGTGTAACTTTATAAATTGTGTTTGTAAATAAAACAGCTGTGCTGGAGTGTTGCCCTTATTGAATTAGGTCATGATATAAAATGTCTACATATTCATCAGATTTTGACCAGGATTGAAGAAAGTTTACAAATTTTACTTAACACACATTACGAAGTTTCATGAAAATCCGTTGATTTGTTGTCCTGTTTAATAGGCATTGCTTAGGGAGGCAAACACGCACGAAAGAGCAAATAAATTAAGATCAGGATTTCACTGTATGTTGCAGTTTTTGCAACTTATTTTAACGTTGTGTCTCTATGCGCTGCATTACGAACCCCCATCATCAGGCGTCTTTGTCAGATTACTTGTATTGCATGTACATTGTTAAAATCACTGTTTACTTTTCACTTAAAATTGCAGTTAAATTACGAGGTAAATTGAAATAAGACTCAGTCAAATTAAAATATATGCCGAAATATATATATATATATATATATATATGTGTGTGTGTTTGTTGTCCGGCATTTTGTTTTCTGTGTTTAGTCTGTAGGAATGTTGTTTTGAATCCCGTTGTTCTCGGTGTCATTAACTGCGATGTTTTGTGTATCTTGTCACTATATTTTCCTTTTTCAGCCTTTTCACACTATTGCGCCATGTTTTGTTTCATTTCGTCAGAACTGCTAGAAGTTTCAACAGAGTACAGTATTCAAACCAACAAAATGCACTCTATTGTTTTCAGATATTCTGTATTACAATATATTTTTAATCAATCCCAACACATTTTACTGTAGCACATTCCCGCGTTCGTTCTGCGTAATTTTATTCTAATGTTTTTATATTGATAGCTCTCTTTTGCCTGTTTTGCATTGATAAATTTCGTGTTGTGTATCAAGGATTCATTAACAAGATAATGTAATATGGAATATATGAGAAAATAGAGTGCGTTTTGTTGGATTCGATATTGTGTGATTTGATTATCGACAATGCACGGTATGAACAGTACAAAGTTTTAACACAGATATACCGTGCAAGGCATGGGAGAGGTTAATAAGACCGGACTGACAATTGGTGCAGGTGTTCTCTTGTACGAGCTCCATGCCCCCCTCATGGTCCTGACGACGCGGGGCGTCGAGGCACATACCATCTCCTACCGTGACCTACGATCGAGGCTTAAAGAAGTGGCCGCTTGTCTGGAGCAGTCCAGTATCATTCTCAGCTTCGAACCTGAGACCTCAAATGAAGGCATGATAGGAAGGGCTGCCAAAGATGCTCTGATGCGTGTGCGAGAATGGCAGAGGATAATTGCTAAGAGCTGATGTTAATGGTTTTTCATGGGGCATGATGGTTGAAGGTTTGGAGAGTATTCGGTCCCTTCAAACGTTCAGCCATCTTGCTGTCTATGTTCCTGAACTCTGAAACAGACATACGTGAAGTGTGTTCTTACACAAATGATGCAAAATATATATCATACGCTTCGCTGTATCTAAAATAAGTTTACGTGAACTTTGTCGCCAAACCAATAAAAAGTGGTGTAACCGGCTACGGCCCGGCAGTTTGATTCTCGGACAGGCTTCCTAAGATGGAATAATCAACTGGGAAATCTGGCCATAAATCCAGTGTATGTAGTGAAGTAAGGCGATGCAGTTGTCTCTTTGAGTTGAAGAAGCCATTCTTGGCACAGTGTTCATTCTGACCCTCGCCGGGCTTGCTGCTGCACAAGTGACGGTAAATGTATAAATAAAAAATAGGATTACGAAATAAATTTTGCAGGTGCCACAATCGTCACGGTGGAAATTCTCATGTGACGTAATTTTAAGCCAATCAGGCGTAAATCAGCTTCCTTACGCAGTTAACGGGTTTTACAGACTGAGTAACTTTATTCAGGTCGGGAAAACCACATTAAAAGTTCGTAACTTGCCAGATAAGAATTTGTAAATACTTCTGTAGCGCTATCCTCTGCGTGGGTAAGTTATTGGGTCTTGTGTGCCCGACAAATGCATGCAGTAGGAGTGTGCGTATTCGTTGCGTGGAAACGTGAGGTGAGCCTGGTCCTTGAGTGGCGTAAGTGAACCTTGTAATTGTGCGTCTGAACGCCATTCAACGCAGGTGCGCACCCAAAATTTTTCATTGGTGGGGGCAGGTGGATGGCTGACCGTGAGGCTATATATAACTTATGTTTGATTTAAGAAAGTATGTTACAAAAATCATGTCCTGAGTATACCTATTTGCAACTGCATTTATATACAGACACATGTAATTACATATTCCGTGACTTTCTCACCTAATTTAAGTCACAATGTCTAATCTTGTTGTTTTATTTCATCTAAGATGTCCCAAGTTGTTTAATTTTATTTGTAAAAATCCTAATATTCTAGTCATCAGCCGATTTAAAGTGGCTGATTTCGGCTTAAGGGTAAATCACACAAAACGTTTAATATCATCGTGTCTACAAAATCTGTCTATTTTAAACTTCGATTTGCGGGCGCTGCAGCCCGGCGGTCCCCCACAAACCCCCCCCCTTCCCCTCCCGAGGTCTGCCCCTGATTAAACGATTGGAGTGGCGCAAAAATCGCTTGAAACTGAAAGAAACGTGTTAAACATCAAGTGTGAAGTAACTTTGCGCCACTTTGTATTTGAAGATAGCCGAGAGCCATTCATAGACACATGAACTTACTATTTTATGCTGGAATTTCTTTTGCATGTGAATGCATAACTTTTCTTGACGGCAGTCAAGGAGTGAATATGAATGGAAAATTGACATAATTGTCGGTGCACGAGTGTAACATATTAGCCGAAATTAAAGTATCGCAAAATAACCTTGCTATATACATTGATAGCACAGCTACATAGGAGTGATCATTCCAGCAACTGCACATTTGCTGTGAAGAACTGAATATAAATTGTGTTTTTATTCAGTAATATACAGTTGCATTGTTGAATAAGTAGGCACTGTTCACTGTCTGATATAACCAATGTACTTGTATTTTGCTTCATTACATCTGAGGACTGTTTGGTTCATCGTCATCAGGGACTTGATGAAGCAAACAGTTTGAAACATGTCGGACGTAATGCAGCAAGTTAAACAAATATAGTGGTTTTATTACATGACTAATGATGACCATTTGAAAATAAATTAATCTGATGTTCACACTAAACCTGACTACTTCATTACTCTCTAGTGGGAAAGATTTTATCCGAATATTCCCTGAGAGGATTTTCGTTTTCATGGCTGGGCGATGACAGTGTCATGGCTGGAAGGAACGACTGCAGTTGGGTGTTTAGACAGAATGCTACTGCAAAGGTAAATGTCACTCTGTACCATGCCAATGCAGGCACAGAGGGGTGGTAGAAATATAGCTCCACTCTAGTAAAATAAAACCAACAAATGCACAATATTTAGTTTTTATTTAACTTCTAATTCAATTCCTCCGCGACATGTTTCGGCATATTTGCTGCCATCTTCAAGGGGATAAACGTGTCGATGTTCGTGTCAGGCCTGACGTGAACATCTACACATCTATCCGATGCCGCTCGGCCCAACGCATGGTGTAATGCACGGCATACAGACAAACTTGAACCAAACAAATTACGGACGCCGTGTCACAATACAGCCGTGCCATCAATAAGAAAAAATAGAATAAAGCCGTATACCGCAGGGAATTTTTTTAGAAGAATTTTAACCATCAAGGCATTTAAAAAAGTTTTTAAAAAGGTTTTAACAGTCACATATTAATGCACATTGAAAGTAGTTTTATGTAATCAAATATAAACCCCTTGAAGATGGCAGCAAATATGCAGAAACATGTCGGGGAGGAATTTAATTAGAAGTTAAATAAAAAGTAAATATTGTGCATTTGTTGGTCTTATTTTTCTACATTAAATATATGCACGGAAATGAACAGCATATAGCTCCACTCGTTATCAACGTCGGCGCCCAAACTTGCTGAGTGGTCAACACCACAACCCAGCCGCTTTACCACCGGCAGAAAGGCCCGGTACCAATTTTACAGAAGGTTGGGTGGTCCTCGGGGCCGATCTGGATGGCTCCGGAAAGTCTCGCCCCCCCCATCGGCCTTCGAACTCCGGACAGTCCAGCCCCTATGTAGTCGCTATAACGACAACTCTATCCCGTCCGCCGGTGTGGTGGCGTTGTTGGCCATATTTCTTTTAAATGACGTGAAATCTTATGTTCATACATAGGTGACTATGAAGACTGCTGTCTTCTGGGACGTGACACAGTGTAGTCTGGTAAAGTATTTTCAGTTGCAGCATACCGTTATATTTTTGCGTACTATGTGAGTGTACTGACAGTACTGAATAATATTCAAAGTACTGATATTCGTTGTCAAAACGGTTTCATGTTTTGGCTGCACGCTGTTGTCTGGCTTCACAGTAATAATTCCATACAGATGAATATAGAAGCGTGTTTATAGTACGTATACGTTTGTGGTTGTGATGCATCACTAATAAAAGTAAATAAAGCAAATTAATTTAAAATGGTTAAAAATAACTTGTACACGTGTCTGATGTAAATAAAAATTTTTATGTACCCGCTCACGCGTTGTTCTTGTAAGCTTCATAGTATATTCGTGTTGTATCTCCTGTTTTGTCAGTTAAAACTCTTGTACTAAATCGCAAATTCTGTGCTTCTTTTAAAGTTTCTTGATTGGTGCTTATTCATGTAGTGCTTATATATTATATATATATATATATATATAGAGGGAGAGAGAGAGAGAGAGAGTCAACCCAGTTATAACGACATCGGTTCAAGCGACACCTCGTGCATAACGTCACATGTTCTGTGGTATCAATTAATTCCTCTCTATTAACCATAACATTATACTCGGTTAGAACAACACTCGTTTATCACGACACAAAATATTCAGTCCCTTTCATGGCGTTATAACTGCGTTCGACTGTATATATATTTATTTATATTTATATCTATGTGTGAATCTTGAAATACGGCATCCGGTTTTTCACTAACAAAACACTAATGATGTACTGTATGCATGCAGCCCTTGGACTTTTTACTCATCTGGTTGAATAAGGACATATCGTTATTTTGAAGAATGTACGTATGTTTGAGGCGATAATTTATGTACATTGATGATGAAGGCAGCAGAATCCCCTGAAAGCCAGATAAGCGTCTACTTTAATACACAGCGTAACATCAAAGAGAAAAGCAATATTCCACTCAACTTTTATGTCTTTTTGTTCTGGTGCTGTATACTGCCTCGGCACTAGAAACCTACCGTCTGCAGTAAGGCAGAAGGATGTTAAGGAAAGCGCATGCTTTATTCAAACAGTAGGGTGAAAAGGTCAAGAAGGCTGAGATGGGCAAAACGTGTAACATGCATGAAAGAAATGGCGAATCAAGTTTACTCGCAAAATGTGAAGAGGAGAGACCACTTGGAACAGAAGTGTATTGGAGCAAGTTTGCACCAGTTCGACTAGTAGGCCTAGATAACGATTCAAACCCGATGAAAACATGCCCTTGTAGCAAGCCTAGTCTGGCGGATACGTAATTCGGCATTTATCGACTATGCCAACGCACCTAAAAGTACTAACTTTTCTGCTGTCTGATAACTTGATTACCAAAGTCCTGCTGTTTAACAAGATTAAGCTGGCTCTAATTCCACAAGTATTACTTATTTCGCAAGTAGTGGAATACCATTACTGTACTGCGATTCATTTTCTTAGGCGCTCTTACGAAGGGATATTTTGTGTGTATGTCCATATGGCAGCACTGCTCGACAGCTGTGTGCGTCGTAATGGCGGCTGTAATTGACGCATAGAAGGCGAGGGGGGGAAGAAGAGCATCAATTAAGTTGCATGTATATTTTAATTGTTCCACTTCCCATCTATGGAAGAGATGCGCGTATTATTCGTGTATTTAGTGATCTGTCACGTAACGGTTTGCAATATTGAACGCTGTTTAGCTGTTATTTATTTGTAAATCATTGTGTCAGTGCGTCCCGAAATTTTGATATAAAAATGACGATGCAAAAGAAACGAACGACAAACTTTCGCGAAGATGAAACGAAACTTCTGATTCAGTTGTGGGGTAGTCCGTCTATTCAGACTCAGATGAGTGCGTGTCACAGAAAAGCACCAATAATGATTCAGCTTGCATCAATGATGCAACAGTATGGTTTTAATCGGACTCCAGAGGAGATCACAACAAGAATAAGGAATCTGAAGTGCATATACCACAGGATAAAGAAGACGCTTAGCACTGGTTTAATTACTGATCCTGACTGGTATCATTTCAAAGCAATGGATGCTATTCTTGGTGATGGAATGGCAGCCCATAGATATATAGGGGTGGATGGTTTTCCAAGAAGAGAGATAAAAAGGGAGCTTGCAGACATGGAAGACATTATAAACTCGAAATACAGTAACGACAGTCCCAGGTATTATTAAGACTGCTGCTCATTTTGGATGTTTATTGATTTTGGAACAGATGTAGAAATGCTGGGTTGGTGTGAAAGGTGTGATACTTGTCTGTGAAAATGCCACAGTTCTGTATAATTTTAGATTTGTTTTTTTTTGTTTATACTTTGTTTTAGGACGTTATATTGTGTAGGCTTCATTTTGGTTAGTGTAAAGGGGACCATACTGTAACTGTCACTTTACCAGTACTTCAACTGTGAACCATGTGTGTGTAACTTACAGGACAAAACTCACCTGACACAAGAAATACAGTATACTATATAATAACAAATGTTGCTCGGATTCTGATATTAACAATAAAAGTAAAAGCACCACACAGTGTTATTATTCAGTATCAATTCCTCAGCTGATTAAAGCCAGGTGCTTTCTGAATGTGTTAGATGTGTTACTAATATATATTCATTAAGTGCTGCCTTTATGTGAGTAACTGTAAACTAATACCTAAATTTCACCATTTCAGTTCAGGGTGTGATGATGACAGAGATATAGTTGGAAATTATATACCTTCATCACCAATGCAAGGGCTGACTATCACATCATCAACACCAGGCACTGCAGGGCCATCATCTACCAACAGAGTGAGTAGTTCAGCTAGTTCACGCAAGACGAAGTATGCAGAAGATGATGAGCCAACACCTGGCAATGGAGAGCCCAAACGGCTGCGGCTACAGGGCCCCAGTGTTGGAAAATCAAGTCACAGGGAGGATTCACTTCCTAACAGCCCAGACACAAGGCCACAACATGAGCAGTCTGAAGTAACAAACCTCCTTCAGCAGTTGCTGGATGTTGAGAGGGAACATTTAGAGATAGAAAAGCAACGCCTTGAATTTGATAGGAAAGTTGGATGCCAACTCATGGCACTTATTCCAATAGTAGGAAGTGTACTCCAGAATCAGTTTCTTCTTCAGCAACAACAGCAGCAGCAGCAACAACAACAAAAGCAACAGCAGCAACAACAACAACAAGAAGAGCAAGAGCAAGATCCCCCAGAATCTCCAGAAGACAGCAGTGAGAGAGATTCAGATCAGAATTCCTGTGATGAAGAAACACAAAAGGATGAAGGAATTCAAAATCGTGGAGCCCAATCCTCAAGAGAAGAACTGTCAGCAGATTCAGGCTGTGGTATACTTCACTCAGTCACTGATTTTGGGTCATAATTCTCCATGACATTAGTGAATAGCATTAGCCATGTGTAAGTAGAAGGGAAAGTTCCTTTTTCTTTTCTTTTTTACTTTTATAGTACAAAGCATCTGATGGAATTTAGAGGTACAAATGCTTTTCTTTTTCAAAATTGATAAAAGAATATTTTGTTAAGTAAAATGTGACAGTGCTTTAATATTTTATAGTGTGATATACCATAACCCATTATCTTAGTGAGAAATGTAATTTTAACTGTGTATTATATATTTATTATTATAGCATTTGGTATGTCTTTACAGTACAGTGACCAATTACGGTGTTTACATCTGTTCTTGCTTGCAAGATCTGTCATATTTATGTTACACACAGACAGGTGTGTGTTTAGACATAATAGCAAAATTAAAAACAAATATTTTTGTTCATATTTTGATAAAACTTAATTTGATGACAGGTAAGTTTAGGATGAATTAGGCCATTTTAGTTTAGCTTAGGTTTGTTTGAGTTCTTGTAGGGATAAATAAAAAATTAATTCTACTGAAGTTTGGTAGCAGATGGCATTATGTAACCCCAGGCCAAAGAAGGTAAAATACATGGTCACCATACCGTAAAGCTATCCCAGGGTACACATAATTATACGGTCTGTGGCATACCAGCCCTGCAGGAATATTTTCATGGCTTCCATATCCCATTTTTCAGGGAGAAATTCTAGTCAAAATAAAGCAAATATATATTTCATTTGCTTTTAGCTTCAACAGAGTGGTTCTGAGCTTTGTGACACACTGAAACATAAGATATAATTCAGCATTTCACACCACACCATGTGATTTTAGGGAGTATATGTATGTGTATAAACTTGTCTACATCATTCTTCATGCTTCATTGTGCTTTCCATTCAGTGCCATAATTTATGTAATTTTTTGTTACCTCCATTCAATTTCATAGGAATATTAAACTCATTAAAAGTCAATGACTAGTAAAAAAGAAACAGAGTGACGGAAAGACAAAATGTTAAAAACTAGAAGACATACATATTCTTCACTTCAGGAATGGTTGACTTCTTGTCAGTATCATAGTGTATAGTAGCTACAGTTTTAAAAAGGGAGTAACATTCAAGAAATGAATTAAGTTTAATCATGTACTGTACTTTATAAAAAAAGCTAGGAAGAAGGATTGAAATTCCATTCAGAACTATACTGCACTTTTGCACACTGCCTTAACAGCCATGACTACTGTGCACAGTCATAAGAATGTGCAGGAAATTTTGTAGTGTTTTTGGTTGTTCTCTGTTAGGTTTGCAGTAGGAAACATGCGACAGCACAGCTGTATTTTTATGTGTGCTAGCCGGTTATTCCTAGTAAGTGAAATATGTAACAAATGTGATTGAATATGAAGTTAATTAAGCTGTGACCACAGCAGCTTTGTTATATTTTATCAGTATGGCACAACGTGTGTTTAGGAAAGGTTTTTCAGCAGCAGTGAAGTGCAGTCAGGCTGATGATGACGGAATATTCTTGCTGTAACATTAAAATGGATGAAAGAGCAGTGACATTAAGGTGCCTTTCCAGGAAAACAATTTGGGTAACTCCGTTGTATTAGCTCGGATAACTCGGTTAAGTAGCGTGGACAGCTCACCTGTATCTAATGACAAGTATATGCTGACAAAAGAAGTCCCACCAGTTGTGGGGATGGTGACCCAGAGGCCTCGCTTTTTCATATTGTGTATTCCTGTCCTGCTGCCTCTGGCCTATGGCATCAAGCTCAACCCACTTGCTAGTGAAGGTTATGACTACCAATTTTTGTGTTTGCTGGATGCTTAGAATAGACATTCAGGACAGGGAAGCACAGTAGCTTGAGGGAGATGTCAAGGGGCTTCATCCATGGGACTTCTTTCTGTGGCATCAGTATAGTGTGGAGCTTTTTAACCATAGTCAGTTTTACCTTTTAAAAAAGGTAAAGCAATCCTTGTACAGGCCTGGACAGGCCCTGAGGGTTCCAGGAGGTTGAGGCTCCCAGATTTCAAGACAGTCAGCACATGAAGGTAGTAAGGTTGTCAGCCCAATGCATTGGCCGCCTTTACCGCCCAGGAAATATTCCTGGTACTCATTTCTGTTTGGGGCTGGGTCGGCCCCAGGACCATAGTGTGGACAGAAGGATTATGTCAATGCAAAATCCCAATGACACCATCGGGAATTGAACCTGCAACCTTCCAGCTTGTAGCGTGTCCCAGTTTTACCTTTTAGGTTACCAGTAACATAATTCTAGTCATGTGAACTGTTGTTTCACTTTTGACAGGACCTTTCTTTTTACTAGTATGTGCAGAACACTTCTCAGTCACATGCAGTGTTCTGCTGATCTGATTTCCCATCTGTGAAATGGCTGGAACAAGTGACCACTTACATCCATCTATTGGGAACATCTAGAATTTGTTGTAGTGTATTTCTGCATCGCCCCCTGTATACCTCATAGCTACCTAGACAAAGGGAGTATTTTACCTGAATAGGAAACACCTATGTGTGACAACTAGAGTTGAAGTAATTGTTCTTGAATAACAGACATGAATAATGGAAGATGTAAGTAGCTTGAAGTAACTTTTAATGATATGTTTGTACACTAGCAAACACACTTGAAGAGTGTACAAAAATCACATATGCTCTTCTTTCTTTCATACTGTATACATTAATTTTTATTTTCTCAATACTACATTAAGTGGGCTTTGTTATGTTTTGTCTTGTCAAGGACTAATAGGAACAGGAATATTTTAAGGTACGTGTTTTACGGTATTACAGTGAAACCTGTTTGTAACGGAACCACAAGGGACCAGATTTTTTTTTCATTTTAGGGAAGTTCTTTGTCATACAGGTACTTACGTCTGGCAAACCACTCTGCTACAATTTCTTCACAAACATCACCAGCTTAACCACAGACCTCATTAAACACAATTTGATGTGTCTTTTTTTAAACTTTCTAATCATACATTATATGCCCTAAATTCACTTTTCCTCAGTTTTGAGCCAACTCTTTTGCATATTCCTGTACCATTGTTCCAGATATTGCAAGGTTTCTGGTTCTCACACATATTACCGCTATACAATCTCACTCTGTGTTCATTCTAAGTTTTCCTTAAGTTTCCATTTCATTCAACCATTATTACAATTTAGCCACTGGTTTCTTATTTCTGACTTAGCATTTAATATGTCATACACTTTGAGTTTTCTCAACGTTAAACTTTACCACGATTTATTGTACTGTCAACTTGGCTTTTTCATTTCCTTCAGTCACTTTTACTTTTGTGCCGAGATCAATCACTATGCTTTTCTTTGGAGGCAATGGCTACAACTAAATTAAGAGTATGAATCTTGGATATTTTACCATAAATGGCATGGTTGGCCTTTATGTTGGGTGTAAACCTTCCACCAGCTGGTCTAATTGTGCTGTTTTGGTTGGAACTTCAAAACATTTAAGGAATGCCGCTGTTGGTGGCATGAAGGTGGTCAGGATTTCCTTCTGACGTGTGTGTGCCTGCAACTACTACACATGCACGCATGCGCGTGCATGCACACACACAATAGTCAGTAAACCAATGCATTCCAGACTGGTGCTGTGCACAGTTCCATTTACTGACCTGCTGAACCCCCAAACTTTGGCAGCCTACGGTCCAAATCCTCCCACCACTTTTCTTCTGGCCTAGCTACACTTCCTAGCAGTATCTCTTACTGCTGATAAAAAACAGACAATTGAAGGGTAGGTCATGCTGAAAGTACATTCAGAACACAATTGGATAAAAATGTGAATATCTTCCATTATAGGTATGTCCTTGCTTTCTGTGTTAGCTTCCGTTTGTTGAAGGTGGTTTTAATAATGTTTCTTACACAAGATCCTTGGGTCTGTTAAAGTTTCTCACTAAAGACAGATTCCGTTTTAAGGCTGGTTTCACTGTATTAAAACAGTGTTTTGAAGTTAATCTGATGTGTGTGGTCATGCTACGTGTGAAGAGGAAATATGAACAGTATGAGTGTTGCACCACTTTTTTTAGCACCAGTAGATGATGATGATGGAAAATGAATTTGAAATAAGGTACGTGATACTACAAGAGATCTGAAGTTGTCATGCAAGTTTCAAAGTTACAGTGTTATCGCATGTGATTTTGCATAGTTCGGTATAGGTAGGTACCAAGGTGTAGAAACATGTTTCACTCCCCCAATCTGGAGGTGGAGGCAGTGGTTTCCTGCAAAACCCTGGTACCCATCTACCAAACTACACAGCATTCCATTCCCTTTATTAGTCTACAACTGTGTAATGTACTTTGATGAACATTCTTAGGTCAGGTATGTGAGACACATATATATACATACACCCATGCTTGTTTATTTTAATACTACATTTTGTATTCAGAGAACTTTATTTCAAAAAGAGTATTACAGTTTCTTTAAATTATTATAACACCAAGGCTGAATTGTTAATTTATCATTAAATAGTCACAGATTTTCACACAAAAGTGATCTGAGTTCCTGTTCATAATCATGCATGTTCATTTGCCAGTCTTCCAATATGCTGGAAGGTCTAGTGCTAATTATACAGAACAGGAAGCAGATGTATTTGCTTACAGTAGTGGCCACAACTTTTATGGTATACAGCAGCTATGTTGAAGTAATCATGTACCGTGAACACTTATATGCTTTGTGCAGAACTAGTCAGAATCTTGGCACTGAGAATTGGCAGGTATATCTGAGTTATGACTTAGTGCTGACTGTGTGATTAAAAGTTTGGAGATCACATTACGCAAATAACAGCGTCTTTTTTTAAGTCGTGATAGACGTCTTGTCATTGCTTGGCTGTTCTGATGATACAGCCACAACAGGGAGAGAAAAGACATTAAAACAATACATTCCTCCTCTTTGAGTTTCATTATTATTCAACACAAGGAACCATTTGACTTAATCGTAATTCATATTATTCCTTCTTTCCAGATCCCTGATTTCAATTATGTCTGTCTTCAGTCGTAATTTCATTATCTCTCTCCAGATTTCTTGCCTGTGTTCAGCATTTTCAATACCAAGCCTCAGGAGGGTGATTTCATTGATTCGGACAAGAGATCGGCCTGTGATGTCATGCTGTAAGATACATACATACATACAGAATTTTCAGTGTTGAAAGAAGTGCTGTATTAACAAATATTATACAAATTTTTATTCTCATATTATGTTCACATACATTATTGTCTCCATATTACGTCACTGTGTAGTCTGGTAGGCGAGTAGCAATGTCCAGAAGGAACACAAGTACTGCCCTCATCTTTGAGGTAAAAGAGAATCAAGTGGAAGAAAATGGTGTCACATGTAGATGACATGGAGGGGGAGAGATGGGTCACACAGGACAGAAGGCCAACCACAATCAGATCGGGAACACAAAACATGCCCTGAGACATAGCACTTCGTAGTTTATGTAATGATGCTGTCAGTAACTCAGATCACAGTATTGAATGATCATGAATAATCACCTGGAAAATATGTTGCAGGAAGTGATCATGGCCTAACTTAAGGTACTGTAGTGGCATTTGCTGGGAGGGACTTCAAAACACCACAAAAAATTTTGTTTAACACTGCTAACTCTGTGCATTGTGATACTACTTGTACCATAAAAATGCCTGTCGAAAAGGGTACATCCTGAATAGAATGCTTAAGTGTTACTACTTGAGGCAACTTACCAGTTAAAACCATATGCCCTGCAAAGGGCAACTACTCCAGGGCAGGAGGAAGAAAGAATAACTTTTACAGGCCATAAGCAACAGAGGAAAGCCATGCCAAGATTTGCCCTTGGAAGAAGCTCATTTCTTACCATCATTTCTTCTGCCTAACTAGCCACATTACAAGCTTGGATCATTTCTACTCTGAAGACGGCGGTAGCGTGTCCGTCTGAAGCAATGATAAGCAACTATCAGACTACACAATGTCATAATCCAAACTTTCACAATGAATATGAATAAATTGCACACTATAACATGCCATGAAGGCACAGATGGAGACTACAGGTGTAGGTCTATTTTTTTTTCTTAACATCGGCGCTAGACAGGGGCGGGTAGTCAATGTCACGCCACACCCCAGCCCCTGTACCCCCGGGGAAGTACCTGCTAACAGTTCTACAGGAGTCTGGGTAGGCCTCAGGGCCTGTCTGGTCAGGTGAGGAAAATCTCGTCCCCATCAGGTTTCGAACCCCAACCCGTTCAGTCCGAAACGAGTTGCAATACCACCCAAGGTATACTGGTCCATCACTAACACGAACGCCATGAAAACTGCAAAGCTCATATATTGTGTATTACCTGCTGAAACTTCTCCCAGTATAATGGATAATAATCACTACAGTGCCGTCTCAGCCATTTCTGAACGTCAGCAACTGTCCACAGATACACGGGTCTAGGCCGGGCCGTTTTATTCTGAAAGTAAGAACATGTTCATGTAACCCAGAATAAAATGTACCAGTAACAAAATGCTTAATAATATACTTTTCGCTCACCTTAGGTTTGTTCACGGAACTTAATGTTTCCTCAACCATCACACCCTTGATAATATCACCACATTTTAGATGGTTATAGTCTTTATTTTGCACATACCACCATCCCGAACCTGCAAACTAACCCGTCGATTGACGAATTACTAATTCGCTTTGCATTCGCATTTGACAACTCCTTTGTTATTGTGATAACTGCCAATTTCCGCAATAGGTTTCGCTAGTGTACGATAACCATATGTGTCTGTAACGCGGAACGCCACGTTGGAAGTGTGAGTAAACAGTCGATGCGCTGGCGACGTGGTTAGCAACTTTTCGCGAGATTGTTTTCTGTTAGGCGTGTGATAAGGAAATAAATTTGCCATACATGTTAGTAATAATTTGTGTGTGTGGTTATGTAACGTTGTTTTAATAGTGTTGATCATTGTCATGCGTTCAATTTTTTGGCATGGTCTGTGGACGTCATTGGGCACAGTTCGTTGTAGCTCGTCAAATGAGTGCAGATTAGACTTACGTATATATATCTGAGTGTTATTTTATGTACGGTGCGTGATTAACATGCAATGCAATAATGCTAGGATGTTGCGTGTCCTGCAGTATTATTCGAACTAGACGATGACATTGGCTTGGTGGGCGCTGTTTTCACCACCATGTAACGTATTTTCGTTTTACAGATTGAATAAACGGCAAAATGAAGGTAAAGGAGATAGAGAAAACTGCAAACGTCTCGTGGTCTCCTGCCGCTCAACATCCAGTTTTGCTGGCAGCAGGTACAGCAGCACAGCAGCTGGATGCATCATTTAGTACAACAGCAGCTCTTGAAATTTATTCCCTGAACTTGACAGAACCGGGTTTGGATATGGAACTACGGGCTTCAGTGTCGAGCGATTATAGGTGTGTTCCTATGATGAATTCCATATTTACCAATACATAAAAGGCTGTCATATATGTGGTGGCAGCAGTATTCAAGAGTGTGTTAATGTAATCATAATATCTGGGCCTGAGAAGCAGAAAGGTGTAAGTACAATTTTATCATAACTGAGATAACACAAATTTTTTTTAGAATTTCAAGCTGTTTTGGATGCAGATGGGAGTCTGCTCCAGAATAGGGGTACCCATGTACTGGCAACCTGTGTACTACACAGTAGACCACAGAGTACACGTAATCTGTGGTTGCAAGTTACCAGCACTCGCTGCTGATAGTGGGCAAGGCGTTGGCATATCTGCAATCTCATCCTGGTACCTCCTTACGACAGACGTTGTGTTCTCCGTCGTAGTTGTACCTGGTGTTGTGGATCTCAGAAATCACAGTCACTGTTATCTACAAGGTACACAAGTGTTTGCACCTGTACACACTATAGAGGTTACCACGAGTTCTTTGCTGTTACACAGATAACTGATACCTGTAACCTAAGCTTCACATGCCATGAGCAGAGAGTGATGTAAACTATGAACCATGCATTCCTTATTACACACACATTTCCTGTTATACACACGCGTAACTGAAACCTTTAACCTAACTCTCACACACATTCTCTATTATATAACTGAAACCTCTAACACATGGATCTCAAACCTGTGGCTGGGGGGTTGCATGCTGTCCACCAGCTTGTATTATGTGACCTGTGGTCACATTTGTGAGTTATGTGTGTACTATAAAAATTACACATAATTTAGGCAGTTCAGTGTACCACTTATTGTCATTTGTCCACGTGCAGCCTGCAAACCAGCCTGCAGTAATAAGTGTGGCCCTTTGCCATAAAAAGGTTGGAGACCCATGCTTTATCCTAAGCCTCACATTCTCTATTATAGACACACATAACTGAAACCTCTAACCTAAGCCTCGCATATATCCGCTGTTACGAACACACAAGTAAAACCTCTATCCTATGCCTCGCATCCCATGAGCAGAGAGTGCTGTTGCATATGATGCGTCACATGGTGAGTAATGCGCAGGTTGGCAGGTGGTGGGTCCCCGTATTCTGTAAGTCCAAATAATGTCTCATTGTAGCTTGACTAAGAAACAGCAATAAGTCACATACTGGTGTAAGAAAAAGGATGTATTGTCTCAAATTTGTGTAATAAAATTGGGCTTATATCCTCTGCTTCTCAGGTCTAGGTGCATACCACATGCATTTGTGCCCAGCTCATTGCACTGCATGCAGTGAAAGTCGTGCAGTATGTGTTGTGACAGTAAGTGATGATGCCGAACAGAACATTCATGGCTGCCGGCACACACACACACACACGCACGCACGCGCGCGCGCGCGCACACACACACACACACACACACACACACACACACACACACATCTCTGGAAACCTGAGGTTTAATTTTGTATGTATGTTGGCTACAATGATGTGAGTTTCTGTCACTAATACAAAACTTGAAAGTTTCACTGTAATAGATTTTGTTTTATATGTTGGCAATTGTAACTTGGACTTCTGTGTCAGTTGATGTTGGCAGCTCTGATATTGTATGAATTCTGTAAAGTGACAGAAGGGCAAAAATGAAGGTACATATTATGATGAAATTTGTATGTATGTTTGTTAGTATTCATTTGCTTGGCTGTGCTGCACTGTTACGATACAGTTTTTATGTCACTACTGCTGACAACACAGTTTGGTCAGAGGTGGACATTGTCACATAAGTAGTATTAGGAACTGTTAGCAGTAACGCAGTACTTCTGTTTACTGACGTCACACTCCTTAGTTTCTGATTTGAAATCATGACTTGTTGTTATTGTAAGGGGTAATGATTTATGGCACACACAGTTAGGGGTTGTTTTTAGCCATAGTTGAGTTCACAAATATGAAGAAGACCCACTGTCACAGATATATTAATGAGGAATAGCCATAGTAATCTTGCAGAATTAATTACTTATTTGACACCATGATTACAACGGTATACATGTATTGCTTCATTCACTTTTGCCCTGCAGTTTCTCTTACGTTATGATGGAGAATTGTGTGTATACATATATATATATATGGTGACTTATCTTACTGTGCAGAATGTGGATAATTTGAAATGTGTATATACCAGTTTTCTTGCTTCCACATACTATACCATCATCATATGTTCCATTGTATGGTTCTGTGGATAGAGTGTTGTTAAAAATCTAGTGATTTAGGGTATGAATTAAGGTTTGGGTTGGGTTCAGAATACTTCAGCTCAGAAATACTATAATACTGAGAGCACTAAACATGTTACATTTATAACTTTTACATAGTTTGTTCCATGCATTGTGACAAAGTAAGAAACTTAACACTAACAAACGCACTGTTCTATATACTCTATATGTAATATATAGAATAGTGCGTTTGTTTGTGTTACGTAAGTTTCTTACTTTACATTTATGTCATTGACATTACACATTAGGGCTAGAAGTTGGGTTTAACAGCTGTTCAGTGCACAAATCCTATAATATGAACAGGAATAGGCAACTTTCATTTAATTTATCTTACATGTTAGGGGTTTGATTTGTCAATAGTTAGTTTCCTGATAATATGGTACTCACAGCATTGATATGTTGGCATGGTTGCTGGATGTTGCAATGCACTCATGCTGTGGCAAGTCATGAGAATAACTGCAGTTGAGTTACAATATAACGGTAGCGAGCATGCTTGAGGGAGCCACTATGATATAGTCATTGTTGTGATAAGGGGAGGTTTGAAAATGCTTCCCATTCATTACTGTCATGGTGTAGCAGGTATGGTTTCTGCCTATGTATTCCAGGATTCATGGTTTGAATGTTTACAGGTTCTTCACTTTCAGCTCTCTGTGTGTGTGTGTGTGTGTGTGTGTGTGTGTGTGTGTGTGTGTGTGTAATATGGGTGAATTGGTATGATGGGTGGTTAAGTGAGAAAGGTGATTCATACAGAGGGGACATGATAGGAAAGGAAGCAAATAGTATCAGAGCAAGTTTTTATTCTTTTGTAACTTCTTTTAATATTGCTCATTCTGCCACCTGTTTAATTTGGCATCTGTTGGGTGTGGTACAGTCATGATGAGTGCTTTTACTTTGTATTTCACATGCCGTCTGTTGGGTTTGCTGGAGTTACAGTCACTGTTGGCTGTACTGGTAGCACTTTAATAGTGGAGTATTTGCCTTTGGTTAAACAAATAATAGTATTTTTAAGTGTTAGTGAACATGGAATTCTAACTGTGAATTGTTGGAAATAAGTTTTGCTGCTATTCTTCATTAATGCATAGTCTTGTGCTTCTAAAGGTGTTGAGGTTATGATAATGACGTAATGAAATAAGTGGGTTGTGTGGTCCTTAAGGCCATTAAATGACATGTCATCCTTGGAGGTGGTAGTGTCAGGATGGGCAAACGGATGATGATGTGGAAGGAGCCTGTAACTTACCAGAACACTTTTGTCCATTCATTTTGAAAGCTAAGAAATATTTGAAGAAATGTCCTTGTAGAACATCTGTACCCACATATCCATGTGCTGTATTATGAGAAAAGTGGTGTTGTCTGCACAGGTTTCACAAGATTGCATGGGGATCATATGGATTTGGGAGAGACCATGGGAGTGGTATTATTGTGGGTGGCTGTGATGGTGGCTGTGTACAAATATACAGTGCAGCCAAGGTGCTGGCTGGAGAAGAGGGGCTACTGGCCTGTCGAGATAAACACACTGGTCCTGTACGAGCCGTGGACTTCAATCCTTATCAGGTAAATAAAGAGTATGACTGTGTATGAGGAAGGTGCATCTATCTTAGATATTATTCCTCAGTCTTTTGCTGTGTCTGACATTGGAATGTGTTCAATGTAAATGTCCAGTACTCTGCTTAGCATGTTAAAGGCAGGGATTTGGTCTAGGGTACAACTTATTAAGCATTACAGTCAAAATAATTTCTGTTGCATGTTGCAACATGATTGTGTCATCTTCAGGCCAAAAGTTGGAAATGGGGCATGCAAGAAAATAGACATATATAATTGAATTGTGTTAGTACCAGTATCCATAGCCAGTATACCACAAAAAGTGAAGGTGTCTTACGTAATAATCACATTGGCATACTTTGTAAACAAGGAATTTGTCTCCATAATAGTAATGACCAACACACCATAAAAGTGAAAGCTTCCTATGTAAGAACCACATCTCACAGCTAGAACAGACTTCTTGATTGTAATTTTTATGGACGTCAGAACAACTCAGCCAATAAACTATGTAGCCAAGGATCCAGATTGTCTCTGTATAAAATTTAAGTTAATTTTAATGTAATTAATTTTTTATTAATGAATCATTAATGAAATATAAAGCTACCTCAAGCTGTTTAGTAAACAATATTATATATTCTGTGCCAATCCCAGTGGTTGCAGGGTCTAAGGCATGGGTCTGCAACCACTTGGTGGTTGGCATTGCAGGTTAGAATCCCGCTGGGGGCTTGGATGTCTGTTTCTTACGTTGTGTGTTGTCAGGTAGAGGTCTCTGCGACAGGCTGATCACTTGTCCAGAGGAGTCCTACCGAGTGTGGTGTGTATGAGTGCAATCGCGAAACCTCAATAGTGAGGAGGCCTAGAGGTTTTAAAGATGCTCCTGGTAGTCTGGGCTGTCATATGTCTGTTGTATTATGTTATTTCCTGGGCAGTTTGTGTAAACATTTGTCTTTTTTTAAGAGTGGTCATCCCAAAACAAAGGGCAATTGAGTCTTATTTTAAGAAACAATTAACTGAAATAAAAGTTGGCAGGTGTGAATTATTGTGTGCTGTCTTCCATTTTGATGATTATGATGATGATGATGACGACGACGACGATGATGATGATGTGGTGGTGGTGGCGGCGGCAGTGGTGGTGGTGGTGGCGATGAGCAACCAGTATTATAGCAGTTACCTCTTTGAGCTGTGTCTTGTTGGCTGTTGAGAAGTTGTGCCTAAGAGCTTGAGTCATGAGCAGGAGAGTGGGAGAAAATGGCAGATGGATGTGAGATTAGAAGTGTCTTTTGCTGGCAATCTTGTGCTTCACAGATTTGATCTCCTTGAGTGCAGGGAAATTTTATATGTAGTTTCTTAATAATTTGGTGCCATATATGTGGGGAAATGGATTGAAACTGTTTTGTGTTGCAAAATTTGTTGTCCATGGATGTGATTCTTAGAAGTGCAGAGAAATTTTACATATCTTTCCTTAAAAAATTTGGCCTAATATGTGTATGGAAATGAATGTCAGGGACGTGGATAACAGGTACCCGCTGTATAATGGAGGTGCAATGCAACAACAGTGTTGCCAACGTGCCTGAAGTTGGCACGAGTGTGTTGAAATGCATAATGTTTATTTATTGTGACTGTAGCTAGTAAAATTGTATCTTGGACCGAAACATGCAGGACTGATCAAAGCACAGCATTATGCACAATATTTGATTTTAAATTAGGGATTGTTGAGTGAAAGTGCCATCAGAAGTCATTATACCATATTATAGTCATGGTACAAACAAATGAAATTGGTTTATATACACAGTGAACTCAATATGTTTCAGCCAGCCATGTGGCCATCTTCAGGGATACATTAAAAAGTATAAAATGAAATTATAAAAGTATCAGAACCAATCCATATATGCAGAAAGATAAACATTGGAACCTATAGTTCAAAACTGCATAAATATAAGTTATTACTCATAAGAATGTGTTGTTATTTGATTAGATGTTATCCACAGACGGTTTCACTTAGAGTGAGCATCATGATGTAAATGGCATGGTAAACCATCTTGTAGTAGTGAATTGTGTATATAAAATAATTTCAATATAATTGTGTGCATTTGTTGGTACTGTTACTGTGTATATTCAAAAAATGCATGGATTATGGATCACATAAAATTTGTTAGTCATTTTCTGATGATTGAAAAGTATACAGTGATTCCTATTCCGTGAATAAAATGTTTCTCAGTACAGAGGAGTTTCAAGAGTTTAAATTGTACTCATGTATCACAAGTCAACCTTTTCAAGCCTAGCCGGTTACTTCACATACTATGTAGTTTAACATTGAAAAGTTCTAAATGGTGCTCACATTGCATTTACATGTTTTGTATGGATCTCAGAACAAACAGCAACTTCTGCCTTATGCAGCATTAACAGATTGACTTTGTATAAACAAGATGGAGATTGTTTACTGCTTGGTATGCACTGAGTCCTTGTATAAGATAGGCATGTTCTGTGTTTAAAGGGTTAATTTTACATGTTGCCTCCATCATTCTGTCATTAGAGCATGAGAGACATCTTATGCCAATGAACAAATGCTGAACACGACATCACATCGTATGTTTATGTTTGGAGGCATTTAACAGAGGAATATTTATGTTAAGTATGAGTGTGCATTTATTGCAGGCAAATCTGTTTGCAACCGGAGCTTCAGAATCGGACATTCTCATATGGGACTTGAACAACACAGATACACCAATGCTGCCAGGTGCAAAGTCCCAGCCTGCTGATGATGTATTATGGATTTCTTGGAACAGACAAGGTATGTAATATTGTGGTTGGTTCTTTAGTTTCAGGTCTGCTGAATGTCATGAGTGTGCAACCAAAATCAAACATCTAACTGTCATGTTTTTAGAATGTTGTTTTGATCAGAGAAGGAACAAGTCCTGTTACATTGCTGTAGTAATATTAGAGTCCAGAGTTAGTTTTCCTTGTATTGTGGTTATATATCACCATTTTATCTACACAACAGATGTAATAGTTACATTAACATGACTCAGTCTCATGAATTAGGTTTCTGAGATGTGTAATAACATTAATTTATAAAACATATTCTTTTCTGAATTTTTTTGAAGGTTGTTTTCTTTGTAGCACAGTTCTCATATGTTTCCTTTTTTAAATACATTCAAATTGTGTATAACCTTTTGTCATATTGTAACCTTGTTGATTCCACTTCCCAGATGTGTGGAGATTATCATTTTTAACCCCCAAACATACACACACACACACACACACACAATCACACGCACCCCCGCACATGTGCGCATTATACATCAGACTGCCAGGGCACCCCAGTTTTGTTTATTACAGACTATTGCAAGCTGAAGGGGTGTCTAAGTTTTAGATGTGGGTATCTGCACATACTTGAAAATGGAATTAGGTAGATGAGAATGTTCAGTGACAGCCATTTTACTCCATAGAAAAGAGCCTCCAATTCTAGAACCTTCGTGGTCCCAAGAGCTGAGCGGAATGTGATGTTGGGGGCAAAGTTCTCTTGCTGTCAGGAATTTAACACTATCAGGGTTGAGGGCTGACACATACAATGTGTGACTGAGTAGTTAACACAGTAGCATTACTATTTTTCTTGTACAGTTGTTATACTGCTGTAAGTTAATGCAGTTCAGTGACCATTTGAAGGGCATAGTTCAATGTATTGTTTACTGATAACCCATTGAGGCACTGGTAAACTTTGTTCACTTAAGCTTTTAAGTCTTTCTTTTTCTGGACTACACATGTCAGAGTCTTTGAACAGTTGACAACTACTTGGCTGGTTAAGAAGTTTTCTAAGTTAGAATGATGAACACCACCATTGGGCTTCATAATGAACCAGTTCAACTAGCAACCTGTTTTTCTCAAGATATATTTGAATATTATCATGTCTGTGCTTGTGTCCCTTAGGGATTTTGTCCCAGAGGTTTTTGATTCAAAATATTTTGAGTTTTTGTTTCCCGCTTAAAACTTTAAAGTAGGGTGATTATTATTTGTACCACCTGTTGAACCCTAAAAATGTCTGCAGTTGCCCACGGAATGTACAGTATTTATAGGTTCTGTGTGATTCTCACAATTGCTGGTGATATTTCTGTAACGTTAACTGACTGGTCTTTATACTGCAAACAGTATTTTCCGTGATGTATGAACTATATTCTCATGTAGTATTTAGTTGAACTTAAGGTTTCAAAAGATGAATGATGTTTGAAACAACAAAATATCTGTTTAAGTTTTAAGGTTCAGCATATGCAGTTCATGAGTGGGTAATATTTGAGTTGTGGAAAAGTTATTCTTTATTATTTTGTATTTCTTGTATCTTTTTTACATGCTTTATCTGGCTGTCTGTCTTTCAGAGTAACATTTTGGTTTAGAGAGGAAGTGCAAGCCACATTAATGATGAATTGAGAGGTAATATGGCACAACCTGGTATTGGCTTGCTGTAAAGAATTACCACATCAGTTACTGAAGAGGCTGAGGACAGTGAAGGAAAACCTTTGACAGGTTGGGTGGTCTGTGCTATATGTTTGAATGCAGGACCCCCCAAGTATGATTTGTGTGTGATATATGTTGATATTCTGAGATTTACTGTTTTTAGACCTGTGGAGATTAAACTGTGTCTTCGAGGTTGTTACACCATGTAGTCTTGAGAGGGTCGACAGAGCAGGCTCCTCTAGTACCTTGGTAACAACCTATGAACCTAAATAGTGTCATAACGTAAAACAACAGTCTAATTGAAGACATTATTTCCCTTTGTTTCTATTAAAGGCTCAGAAGAATGAATGGTTTTATTTTTTGTATTTTAGTGCAGCACATCTTAGCATCAACATTTGCCCCTCGCTGTGTAGTTTGGGACTTGAGGAAAAATGAACCTATTATCAAACTTACTGACAGCACATCACGAGTAAGTATTACACCACACAGTTCTCTTGAGATCCTTAATTATGACCATAGTAGACTGATATTGATTCTTTTCATGAAACACTACACATAATTATCTGCGGTTTGTTTCATGCAGTAGAATTGACTCTTTGTTAACCGCCTGAAATTTCAGTGGAATTATTCTAAAGGCCCCTGTTTTACATGGTCCTTGATGACTTTAATACAGTCTAAATCTCTCAGCCTGCTTCTCCAAGATCTGTGTCAGTATTTTACTCCTGCATCTTTCTGTTGATCATCCATGTTATCGCTCTCCTGAAGACTCCTTTAACAAAATGTACTTCAGTCCCTGTCTGAAATATATGTCCAGCCTTTTTTGTCTTCCTTGCTTTTACTGCCCTCATTATAGTATGTGGCATGTATAACTGGTGGAAATCTGCAGTATGTGAACCTTCCCTTGACCTGTATTTCTCTGTGTGCTCAGCAGTTACCATATTTTCAGTCTTTGTGAGAGAAGAGGTTTGCAACCACATAAAACAGCATGTAAAATGGTTTAAATTGTGGTGTTTTGGGTTATGGGTAATCTGTTGGGAATGTGTGATGGAGAGAGTGGCAGTGGAACAAGGTGTGTTCCAAGTACTTTGGTTGTAGACCATGTCATTTCACAGTGTGTAATTTGCCTACCATGAAACACTGTGTAGTCTAGGTACTATAAGAATTGCTAAGTGGAGCCACAAAATTAGTCTCATAGTTGTATATAAATTTTGGAATGGACAGTTTTGTCATTTTTAGAATTTTATTTTTTAATATGTCATAACATTAGTATTCTGAAAGTAGAGTGAATGGTGCCAGTTTTTGAATTGAACAAGAAGAAGAGTTTGTAGAGTTCATATGTGTCTTGAGTTCCTCTGCTTTACTATTCCTAAATTACCCTAAAGATGGAAACAGCAAGCTTCTTCAAAATGTTGGTAACTGTTGTCCGTTGAACCCAGCATCATATTCCAGAAGACCTGAATCTTCAGCAACACCACTGTGAGAACCTCAAGTCTTGCCATAATCTATCTTTGTTATTGTTATTGTAATACAGTGGTGAGCATCCTGTGGGTGGCCCTTGACCCTTTCCTAAGTGGCCTGTGGAACCTTTGGTTTCTTGAGATTCTAGTATCAACTATATCTGTTGCGAATAGACAGAAATGAATCAGTATTACTTCATAAAGAAGCTGTGCAATCCATTGCAATCTAATTCATGTATGAATAAAATGAACACAATTTGCTGCTTGTGTATGTTAGTAGTTCTTTAAAACCCATTTGTGGGGGAGCTTTGCCAAATTACTAGTGCCTGAATGGCCTGCAGTTAGAGTTAGGTCATGCACCACTGTTCTAACATCTTCTGATCACAACAGAAAATTTAATAAGACACTGTGTAAAACTATGTATCGCCCATAAGCAGCCACGGTTAGATGCTACCCACTCTCCTCCATGTAATACTGAATTTCAGAATGTGTGCAACTGTGCCTCCACAAGATGGAACAGAATGTCAAGTCAGTTGGGTCATACTCCTACTTTGTATCGGGGGGGGGGGGGGGTTGCAAGTTCAAAACTTATCCTGCACACTGGTTATTCTGATTTCTTCATGACTTTTAGGCATATCAGGAAACATCGTTCTGAGTTTGTTATTTGCTGATGATCCTGTTATTGGACACTAGGTACGAAGCAGATTAGCTGAGTGGCAGTGCTCTAGAATGTATCTGGGAGATGCTTGGTGTGAATTTTGACAGTGACACCTGCTGTCTTGGTGGCGTTTGTGGTTTTCATCAGTCCTTCAAGACATATGCCAGGATATTACCTCAGGCCACAGTCACTTCCAAATCCTTCCTGCTTCATCACTTATCAACCTTTCTGTCATATTATTTAGCCTTCACTACTGGCAGTGACATTAACACTCCTCATTACTGACAGCATCACTAAATATCCCTTCCCCAACTCAAAAGATTGGTGCTATAGATTTCAGACTATTGACAGAATCATTAAGTGAATGGTAAATAAATACAAGGAAGTGCATAAGAATCCTACTGTTGTGCGTAGATTCGATGGAAGGTTGTGGCTTGGCATCCAGAGGTGGCAACACAACTTTGTCTTGCGTCAGAGGAAGATCAGACTCCTGTTATCCAGCTGTGGGATTTACGGTTTGCAACATCTCCACTCAAAGTGCTGGAAAGTCATCAGAGGTAAATAAATGCATGATGGATGTAATGAATTTAATCACTGATGAGTTTAATTTTCAAAATTGCCATATGAACTGGGATATTAGTTATGAAAGATTCTGCAGAATTAGTAATGGACTGTTGTTTAACAGTCAGTATGCCTGTGGAATGTTAACACGTTGAGAGTTGGCAATGCAAAGATCTCGCCTGATGAGCATAATTTTTATGTTCTTTGGCATTTTTGTAACAAAAGTTGAAAAAATTCTCCTGTTAGTTTTCCCATGTGTGTCTGGGAGCATGGTAAAGCATTTTCTAACATGCTGCGTTTCAGCGGTAAGGAGTTATTAGCCCTCCACCTAACCCCCATTTGTCTGTGACTGCATATTCAATATGTTTGCGGATAACCTCCATATGTGGAAGCTGTGTCCTCCATCCACAACCCAAGGATGCACCATGGTGTGGTGGAAAGGGGCTTCTTGGACCACATGGGAAACCTAAGATAGGTGGAAGGATAATAATGAAATGTAAGATGCATCCTGGATTGATCTGCCTCAAGGCAGGGACAAGTGGTGGGCTGTCATAAAGATGGTAATGAACCTTTGGGTTCTGGGGGGGGGGGGGGGGGGGGGGTTTCTTGACTAGCGGAGAAACTGCAGTTGCAGAAGAAGAACTCTGCTCCACGGAGTTGACTGGCATGTAAGACAGAGTGAAAGATGAAGGGAGTAGGATGTGAAGTGGTGGGTGGTTTGTGGTACTTTTCAGTTTAATTCTGTTTGTATTTTGTGTTGAATAAGGAGTTTTAATATGAGGGTGTTTAGTATTTTAATGTCGTATGCTGTGTGGGGTGTTTTCAGTTTTAAAAATGGCAGAAAGTGGTATTATTTTAGAAGAATACTTCTGATATTTATGAATATCTTGTGATTATTAGACACACGCGCGCATACACAGCATGAGCAAGAGCACTAGTGGAAGGTCGGAGTTTGTTGGTGCTTACCTCATGCATCCGCAGAAGGAGAAGAAATCATGTTTCTGAATTTTTTTCTAGTGGCTTACGTTCAAAGAAAATTTTCATTCCCTGTTCTAGTATTTTCTGTGTAGGACTTGTGAAGTGAATGGTGATGTATGTTCAGGTATTTGTTCTGATGTACATGCATATAACAATATAATTTTGGCCATAGTGAAAATGGGTCAGACATCAGTGGCGGTAGTTACCTATCATGAGCTTTAACATAGAGTGAGGTCATGTTTTTGCAGGAGTTGTTACAAGCTGGGGAAGTGTGGTAAATGTCAGTAGTTCTGAATGTTTCGTGCACATTCCTCAGGACCCCAGACTAATCCTCAGCGGTCATGCAGTGCATTCTTGCAGTAGTTCATGTGCATGGTCCAGCTGGCCGGGCATTGAATTTCTTCAGTAGTACTAGTGTTACCACATGTTAGAATGTTGCTGCCACTTGTGTGGAATTGCAAAATTTAAAATTCTAGAATTACAAAATTTAACTGTACATATTACAATGTAGTAGCAGGAGATTTAAAATGTTTTCAGCTGCTCAAGAGAAACATAAAATCACTCTGCTTTATGTGTTAATGTAAAAGGTATGATGCATTTTGTAAACAAATGTGGTCTGAAAAGTTTTAAAATGCTGTTGATGCAGAGGTGTGCTGTCAATTGCTTGGTGCCCTCAAGATCCAGACCTGCTTGTGAGTTGTGGTAAGGACAGTCGCATCTTATGCTGGAACCCCAATAGCAGTGTACCTGGTGGAGAAGTGGTGTGTGATATCTCAACAGCCAACCAGTGGAACTTCGATGTTTCATGGTGCCCACGAAACCCAGCACTCATTGCCAGTGCCAGCTATGCTGGACATGTCAGCATTTATTCTCTGACTGGAGGCCAACAGCAAGTTCAAACCAGCAATAAAGTAGGTCTTGTCTTGGATTTCTTCTGGGGTAGAGCAGGGCCATAGAAAGAAAAACTTTCTCGTGCAACATTTGTGTTAACAGCTCTGGAGATCTGACCAGAATAATGCAGATGCTGATCAAGAGAGTGCCAGTAAATTTTGACGGGTAGTTAGTGTTATGCTTTAAAGGAATGGCTTAAGAAATTTCCACGGCCTACTTGTGACCACAGAAATTTGTTCACACCCACCTTTCAGTTTCTTATGCTAAAATACCGAAGTTGAGAATAGGTCAGTCTATTGTTATTGTACTCACAGTATTAACCCAGTAGCAACAGATTTATTTAGTTACAAGTCTGAGTAAAGAGACTTACAAGCTGACTTATATGTATGTGTCTTTGTAGTTACATATACAGTAAAACCCTGTTAAGACGTTTTTGAAAATTCCAAGAAAATCTGACTTATTAAGCGGGAAGTTTCGTAAAAGAGTAGGACTGAAAAGTTCTATTTTTTTAATTTCTTTGTGAACCTATTACATATGTATGCTGAATTTGTACAATTTGCAGCCGTCTTAACACACTGTGACTTGTATCTGACCATTTAACCACTTTCTCTGTAACCTTTCATTCAGTTTATTTACACCTTTACCTATACTGTCACTGACTTTTCATTCACAAGTTCACGTTTCATTCCAGATGTTTACTTTTCCTTGAAATATTTTTCAAGCATGGGTTGTCTTGCTCTTTTTTCAAAAGCAGTAGCAGTATACATCTTGAGATTCGATAGGTTCGCTTTTAGGTAGACCATAAGGGGTGGTCAGTAGTTCCAGTCACTTGCACTAACTCTGCAGTGTCTTTGATTTTATTTTCTGGAATTGCTGATGTAACTTACCTGCACACAGTCACCACAAATGTTTCACAGTCATGCTACGCCACGACACATTTATATTACCGCCGGTAAATTATGTTTAAATGAGTTGTCGCAATTGACCACCTACTTACTTTGTGTCAAACTGCCATCCCCCCGACAACGTGGAATACCTTGTCATTTCGACTAGCACATGCCTAAACTTCTTCAAATATTATTGGCTGCCTTTGTTTCCTCCAAGTTCTGGGCAGTTGAAGAGGCAAGTGAGTTGCCAAATGCAGGCTTATGCAGGTTACGGAACAGCTACAATCAGCTTCCGGCCGCCTGATACAATTTTTCGGTTGTCGTGAGAGACCAAGTAGTGGGGACTGACTGACTGCAGTCTCTGCATCATGGAAGAAATACGACACCCCTGCGTTGGCCGTGGGGTTGCGTCATTCTGCTGTGTGAGATGTGGTGAAAAGGACCGTGCCTATATGAACTGACCGCACCATTTGAAAGCTGCATTTTGGAAACTGAACGGATGGAAACTCAGGAAAGTTCTTAAGATTGTGAAACTGAAAATATATTAAATGGGTAAAAAATTGATTAGTCGTCAAATTTTTTACTTCTTAGGCAGGAAAGTTCCTTATGAAGGGATGTATTAAAAGGGCAGTGTGTAATGTTAATCAAGTGGGAGAATTTTGGTGCTTTTTTATCCTGACTTTTTAGGTGGGAAATTTTCTTAATTGGGGACGTCTTAAACGAGTTTTACTGTATATAAATGCTTAAATGACATATATTTGAATCTCCTGTGTTCATCCATCGCAATGACTTAAGCCCCTTACTAATTTATCGTGCACATCTCAATCTTCATACATCCACCATACTAATAGTGTTTGTGATGTTGTTATTGACCAAATAGTAAAATCTGCTTTCCTGTGGTGGGCAGGTGATTGAGTTTCTGAAATGCTGACCACAGGGGTGGGTAAATTGAATATTACATGTTTATGCATGTTTAGAATGACTGCCATCAAGATGTAAGCACTTGCACACGCTGTTGGTACATAGTGGCTGAACATGATGAAATGTTTACCTCATAATCTTTTCGCATTCGGATGTAATATTTTTCTGTAACAAAGAATGATAAAATTTTTATGTTTTTGATTTATAGTCCACTCTGTATATGGAAAAACTTGAATAGTAGTGTTAAGGCTGCCAGTTGTTTGTGATGCTGAATATTTATGTACGTAACCAAACAAATTGTGTACCAGATTGCAGATTCGTTTCCTGGTATGGATGCGTTTGTACAAGCTCCTCTTCCACAGCAGCAGCAGCAGCAGAGCCCTGTTGATCTCCGTAAGCCACCAAAGTGGCTGAAGAGACCTGTGGGGGCATCATTTGGTGTAAGTTTCACACCCATTTTAAGTCTTTCAGTATACAGAGAACTGACCAGCAGGCTCAACATCACTAATACAACAAATTTGACATGATTCTGAAACAGTTGCCTTCACTTCTGATCCTCATGACCATCCATGCTTCAACTTAATGTTATCCTCCTGTCTCTGTCTGGTCTTCCAAGTGGCTTTTCAGCATGTTTCCCTGCCAGACTTTCATTTGCATGTCTTGTCTCCCCTATTCACTGGAAGATGCTCTGTGTGTCAGAGAGGGGATATCTGAGCCAGTAATTGTGGCAGGCCTGGCAGGGATTTTTGTCTCAGCCACCACCGTGTCCAGGACAGCTTGAAGACTCATCCAGTCTGCTGTCCAATGGGTGTCTCAGGTAAAGCAATTGGAATGTGATGGTGATCACTTACCATCATCCTGTTGTGAGGTTAGGAATATGTGTAGCATAACTCTGCTTTCCCATGTGTCTTGGGTAACTTGGGTGACTACTGTAATTCAGCGGAAGATGACTTGACTGGTTTTTGGTGTTTTTGCAGCAAGGGCAAATATGAACCTATTTGCTTCACCATATCTGTGTCTTTTCACTGCTTGCAACAGCTCAAGCACTACTAAATCATTTTTGTGAAATTTAATATTGGGGAATTTCACAAAAAAATTATTTTGAAATTCCAGTTCTTGTGTGATAACAGACATTTCCCATGAATGCCTGCATCTTGAGCATAGGTTGCTAAGTATGTATCAGGGTGAGAAATGTTTCAAACAAAAGTTGTGCAGAAAAACAAAAAATTTTATGCCAAATACTCTTTCTCTAAGTTTTACACTTTATGAGAGAATTTAAAAAATACGGTGTGGGATTTTTAAAATTTTGAGCATATAAGAGAGCAAACACACTGCAATTTTAATGCCATGGTAATATTTCCTAAGTTGTTCCTTTTGTTTTCAGTTTGGTGGAAAACTGGTGTCATTTGGGAATGAGGCACTTCAGCCTGGTCAAACTGGTGTGATGCACACCATATTTGTAAGCCAGGTGGTGACGGAGCATGAACTGATAGCCCATTCTAACCAGTTAGAAACAGCTTTGCAGTATGGCCAGTATTCTGAGTTCTGTGAAGCAAAGATTGCATCCAGCGCAACACCTCATGAGCATTCTGTTTGGAATTTTCTTCGTGCCAACTTTCAAACTAACACACGTGTAGAACTCCTTAACTTGCTGGGATTTAAATCGGATGAAATAAATAATAAGGTAATATAACTAAATATTTTCATTATTAGAACTTTAAAAAACTTGCCAACTTGCTGGAACTTCGTGTTTAGTATTAAACATATATCTTTACTCATATCACTGTCTTTGTGATCCTAAATACAGTATCAGGTTTAGTGGGTCTGACAGAACTATTTTCGAATTGTTTAAAATTTGTTTAATGAGTTGTGTACTGAATATTGAGGTCAAGTGTGTAGGTCCTCTGCTTCATATCTGGGGAAGTCTGGGTTCATATATCAGCCCATAGAGCAGGTGTCTTTACTGAGGTCTTCTGTTTTTTGCCTTAATAGTTCAGGGAGCCTCTGCTGCTGGGCAGGTTGTTAAGTAGACTGTAAATAAATAAAATTTATGGAAGCCGTGGCAGTGCTTTGAACATGTGGCAGTGATGTGTGACATGGTGACAGATGCTGGGGCACTAAATTGTGGTATGTAATCCACATAAGCTACTTAGTGTGTATGAGCACATCCAGAAAGTAAGTACCGTTTGGCTATAAAAAATATATACTTGATGTAAAAATTTTTTATTCATTATTATCTAATTCTGCATACCTTAGTTTAATTTTTGCGTAAGCACCACCCGCACTGAGGCACTTGTCATAACAGAGCACAAGGTTTTGTATGCCCTGTTCATAGATGGGGCCGCCAAACAGATGATGTTGACCAGAAAAATCATGTGCACTGTGTTATGGGACAGGCTGGGAATTTGGTTGGTTGAATTCCTCCCATGAGGCATGACAATCAACACAGCAGCGTATTGTGACACCCTGAACAAGTTGTGGTATGTGATACAGAACTAAAGGCTTGGTGGCGTGTGTAGTGCAGGGGTTGTGATTTTGCATGAAAACTTGAGCCAACATGCTGCAGTTGGAACAGACCAGCTGCTTTCTTCATTCACATGGGAACTGATGGGTCAATGCCCCCCCCCCAACAGACTTTCATCTGTTCCTGCACCGGAAGAGAAGAAGGTAAGAAGTTTGACAGTGATGGTGAGTTGAAGGAGAATGTTGAGAAATGGCTCACACCTGTTTGGCGACCAACTTCTATGAACAGGGCCCACAAAACCTTGTGCACTGTTATGACAAGTGCCTCAGTGTGGGTTGTGCTTATGTCAAAAAGTTGACTAAGGTATGTAGAATTTGATAACAATAAAAATTTTCCAGTTCAATTATGTATTTTTTATAGCCAAGTGGTACTTACTTTCTGTATGTGCTAATACATGCGAGGATTATTACGTGCAGCACACCCTCAGTATCTGCCAATTTCCCAGTTCATAATTTTTCATATGTGTCATCCACTATTTGCACCATTATTTTTGTATCCATCATTATGCATGTCACTTCCTGTTGCACAGCATCAATCTAACAGGAAGCTCTGGAGCACTTCCAGTGTAAGGTTTCCGAACCACTTTGTTACTGATCGTATGTCTATTTTATTTTATTTTTGTTATTTTACGTTAGTGAAAGGTGATTCATTCTTCAAGGAGTAGGCTGTTATTGTGTTTATTTTCTGAATAAATGAGTTCTGCACTTAAGTTTATGATTTCCCTACAGTGAATTGTCATTGTTACATGGGAGTCTGTTGCTGCATATCTGCTGTTTCATTACACATCACACTCTTAAGGAACCAATTAATGATGGATATCGAGGGCCCATTGTGCTGTGAGCTGAGACCCCGCTCCCCAAGTAAACTCTGCAGTGATATAATCTCCAGAATATCAATTAAATGTATTACCAACTGAACTGATTTTCTTGCTAATAGTAATGTATTATCTGTTTCCTTTTACAGCTTGGTAGGTATATTGGTAAACCTGCTAATGCTCGTCCTGCTGGAGATATAGACAGCTTAAGTTATCAGGTGGCAGCAATGGGACGTGATGTAAGTTTATTTTTATGATAATTTTGATTGTTTTTTTGCCCTTGGTACCCAGTGACAGAACGCACACTGACATATTGTGCCTGTCATGGTCATTTGTGCGTGTGGTGTATGTAAAATGAATACTTTGTTATTCTGTAACCAGCCAAGTGTCAGGTTATGGATGAGGGCTACCACTTGAATACTAAGGATATGATAATATGCTGCCTGGTAAGGGCTATTGCATACCTCAGGGGCCAGTGATAATACAAGTATAAAGCAGTGGTGGAATAATGATCAGGAGAGGTAGATGGAAGAAAGTGAGGGGAAAGCCTCCTCCATTGCCACTTTATCCACACCACAGGTCTCACATGAAGTACTGAGGAGTGACAAAACGTTCATATAACTATAATGTAGCCTTTGCCACAGGTTGTTAGTGAAATAGGTAACGTCATGAAAGGAAGTAGAAGTCATCTGCATTAATTTTGGTGTTACTGGATACAAATATAAATATGCTAAAGAACAATAGAGAATTATTGCAGATTATGGTAAAATTAATAGCCTGTGCTTATGTTCAGGCAAAAAGGATCAATAAAAGCCTGGTTTAGTATTCCCACATTCACTGCAGTTCCACATTTAGTGAATATTGTTTCCAGTTGCAACCAAAATCGCAGTCTGAACAATGTCATTTGGCCAAATCTAATGAGTATCAATTAGTAACTAACTGCATGTAGTGGAAAGATATTTTTGACATTCCAGAACTTTTGCCTTATTTAGTGTGATTGTGGTGCTTCATTAAGCACAGGGACATATGTAGCTTCTCCTTTATATTTTTCATGTCTACAGCTGTAAAAACTGTCACACTTGCCATAACTAATATAATTCAATCTGATTATGTTTTTGCAATAGTTGGTACAGTCATTATATCATCATCTGCAAGGTCTAGTGGCCTATTCTGGATTTCCAGTCATCTTAATTGATCATTTAATCTTTTTGAAGGCCTTCTTCATTGCCTTCTTCTTTTTTGTCTAGTAATTTCTGTTGCATTTGTTCTGTTGCCATTCTTGTCACTTAGTCTGAGTATTTTCTTTGGTGTTCTTTTATTTTATGTATTCAGTTGAATGTTTTGTTGGGTTAAAGTTCAGTATTGGCTGACAAATGGAGAGATGGTATTGCTTGATTTCTGTAACATGTCATCAGTGTTTGCTTTTGTTTTTCACTGAGTAGTTGTTGTTTAATTGTCCTTCACAGGCAGTTAGTAACCATATGTAGTGTATTTTTGAGAATCTGGGTTCTCACACCAGTGACTATGGAGATAGCTGCATCAGGGATGTGAAACCGTGTAGTTTGGTAGCAATTAACCATTGTTTCAGAGGACTGTACTGACTTCAGCATCAGGATAGGAGATTGAGCTACACTAAGCAGAAGCTTGTATGATCCGTTTTTCCACCCTGAAGGAGACAGTGCATTCCTGCAAAGCAGTGGTAAATTGCTACCAGTTTGCATGATGTCAGATCACAGAAGGTAGTAGGATGTATCTTCCGTCATTGCGTATTTGAAACCAAGCTAATCTGTTCACAGTCTTTTTTCTTTACTGATGGTGCAGCCACAACATTACCTGCTCAGTAAATGTGGCACTGCTTCAGCAGATTACACATTTGAATTTTGGTTTGATACTGACATCAGATGAACCATTGCATATAAGATTTAGTACTAATGTAGATTATAAACATTCCTACAGAGTTTGCGTGACCATTTTTTTTCTTGCACTTAATGGGTTAAAAAACTTAAAAATAATTTTATGACAGTGCATAACTTTGAAATTATATATCACATCACTCAGGTAACGAAAGTCTGTAAGTTAATAGTAGTCATCGTGCACATTGAGAGAACACTAAGGTATACATGATTTCATACAATGGCTGTCCTGAAGATGGAAACAGTACCTCAGTAAATTTGTTCCAGACTGTATGGCATCATATCTCACAAGACAATAATTTTCATAGTCACCCCCATGTGAATGTCAGATCTTGCATATTCAACCACAGTTTGAAAGTCGCTCTACCTACATACCCAACGTATGGGATTTTGTTTACCTGATGGTAGTCGCCAAATGAGTTTCCAGAATGTAGTGGTTTCAAAAGACTGGGCAACACATGAAGCTTGCCAGAATCATTGCAAGTTCTTCCCAAAACTCTGTGTTGATAAGTGTGTATGTAAGTACTTATGCACAAACCAGAACCTTGACTCCTGTGTTTTTGGTGTTTTGGCATGGTGATATTTGGGTGCTGGGTGTGTGGTGCAGAACACAGGCATTGTTGTATGTGCCATGTCCTAACCTGTCCTGCTTTATGTTGGGCTATTCTAGAGCAACTCTGATGGAGAGGCAGATGGCTCTGAGAGTACCCAGTCCTCCTCTATGGTAAGACGTTCTGTGTATACATATTTAACTTGTTGCTTTGTATTTATGCTGTTACCTGTTGTTTTAAAATCTTACATAACCCCTTCCACTCCATTATGTGATTCTTTTTTCAATTTTACCCTTTGCTCACTCAATTTTCATGCAAAAAATGCTCATTTGCTCAGAAGAATTGATCAGTAGATGTTGAAACAGAAGAATGAGCTTAAATGGAATGGTTTCCATTGTAAACTAAAGGGTACAGCTGAAAGGAAGAAGGCGTGAAGACTGAGCTGATGTTTGCCTGACAGATGGCAAGAGAGTGGTAAACATATGTGTAAGGATTGTCGACATGGTTGAACTGGCCGATGTCGCCATTTCTTTAATACTTTATTTCGTTCCATAATTCATGCACTCAGTTTCCAGAAACTTACAGTGGTAAAAGTGTGTTTTCTATTTAAATTATTCATGTATTTGTTGAACCTTAGTCACATTCTGTACTGTGTTCTGCCCTTAATTCTTTTGTACAGAGAAGTGTCTTGCCATGTTTGTGTAATTGCAAGCTGATGCTGCAGATAATTTGATGCAGAGTGTGCACAGACATGAATAACAAAAAAATGTGCAGTAGAAGTTGAACATATGTGTTCCTAAACATATTTTAGGCATTGACCACTGTCTGGGATTGTTTTGAACTCAGTGTTTCAGAAACTGGACCTGTTTCTGCCAGTCATTTGGGTCCCTTAAAAAGAACTAGTCTGTGGGTCCAGTGATTGAGACCAGTGCTTTAAGGGCCTGAATTGAGTGGGAAACTTTATAGTTGAGAATGGAAAGAGAATCAGTTTCCAGAAGTTGTGTGTGTGTGTGCGCGCACGCGCGTGTGCGTGCAAGCGAGCGAGTGACTGAGTGAGTGAGTGAGAGTGAGTGAGTGAGTGAGCGAGTGAGTGAGTGAGCGAGTGAGTGAGTGAGTGAGTGAGTGAAAACTAAGGCAGTGGAGGACAGTGTTCAAAATAAAGATCATGTTTTGTCGTAACACATTATCATTAGAAATGTCTTCCTGCTCAATGCTCTTCCTTATATTTTATATCTGCTGTTGTTCATATATGTTGCTGGGGTAGTACACTTGGTATAGTGACTAGTGTGTGGGCTGGGCAACCAAGGAATTGTGTTTTGATTTATGGTAGCGGCAAGAGATCATCCCTTCCCCTAAGCATCCAGATTGGCTCTGGGGCCTGTCCAGTTTCCTGGTCAGTAGGGACTGGGGGGGGGGGGGGTGTTTTCTCCCCCAAGGAGCATGAAGCTGACTGCTCACCTCCTAGTGCAGAGGTTGAGAATGAGTGGAGCTCTGTCTCAATTCCCCAGTATGCCTTCTTGACATGCACAGGGTTAATTATATGTATATTCATATGTGTGTGTACAGGGTGAAAAGAAGGTTATGCAAAAGCTCTGCATAGTGTGGTCTCTTGTTAAAAATTAACTTAAAAAGTGTCATAAAACATATGTCCTCAGACGTTTAGTTTGCAAGATGCATGCTAGCAAATGGGATAACACATTGTGAAATGATAAATTACACTGTTAGGAGTATTCACGACACAGTGCAGAGCGCAGGTCATTTGCAACTGAATTATGGAACTCACAGCAAATACTGTGACATGCTCTTAACCCTCAGTGTATGTAATGGTCTGGTTGTTACTGATGGATGGAAATATATGCCACGTTAACGTACAGCACCTGCAGATGTAGGTCATTGAAGAGCCATACTGGCAGCTGTGGAATGAGCACTGCACAGGAGTTCGCGTGATAGTTGCACAAAAATTTGCACTATCCCAACTGACGGTGCTCCAGGTACTTTATGACAGTTTCGTATGTACCGCTGCTCATGGCATGCACATCTATTTTGAGATGACTGTCCTCTGTGGATGCATTTTTGTGAGTGTATCCAGTAGGAGTCTACTGGAGTGTATCTAGTAGGACTCCTACTAGACGCACTCGACCTAATACTTGGGATGTCCCATGACACAAACCTTGGCATGACATCAGTTAGGGACGCCAGGCCAAAAAACAGCACCACAGCAACAAAACGAGTACAAGAACTGTGCAGCAAATTTTATAGAAGATTTTTAACATTTTAAAAGTTTTAACATTTAATAGTCACATTCATGCACATCTTTTGTAATTTTGATATAGCCCCCTTGATAATGGCATAGTTACTTGCCAAAACATGTCGGGGAGAAGATGAACAACAAAGATAAATAAATAAACAATAATATTGTGCATAAGTTCGATCTGTTTTGTTATATAGGTAATTAAATGTTGCTGTGATGTACTCTGTGTAGAGCAGGTGAGATTACATTATAATTGTCTGATTTTCACAGGTTGCAGATGGAGATGCTGCTGCGACATTTGATGCAATTGCAGCAACTTCAAGCTTTCAGGTGTCTGGGTTGGCCAAAATCCCAGTTGATCCATTCAAAATACCTGTTACAGATGGTAAGAACAGTTGAATTATTGGCCTTAATTATAACATGAGAAGTGTGAGAGATGAAGAAAAATTGCGTTTGTAACCTCGATATTTATTGTCTGTGATACTGTTATAGCACTTGGGGCATCAAGACTTTCTCTCCTAGACTTGATTGTGATACAACTTGCATGAGTAATTTTCATGCAGTGCTTGGAGTAGTTATCAGACTGTCTCAAGAGATGTCACTGAATATAATGTCCCTTTGTAGGTGCATTATGATGCATTTTATTTGTATTTGATTTTTACAGTTTTGGTTGCCAGAAACTTCTGTTTATCAAACCAGACCATTCTTCAAGCCCAGACGTTACTCGTGCTACATATGTGGCATGAGTATCATAATAAAGATGAATTTGATGGGTTAGACGTGTAGCTTAGATGGAGTACATATAGACTTTTTCTTCTTGGAGACACCCATTTGAAAGATTTAGATGGGGAGACAATGTTAAGGTGGATTTCAGAGGGCTAAGCTATGAGAATGTGAAAACCAATAGAGCCATCTCAGTGTTGATATTAGTGGTGATGAATTTGTATCTGTTCTTGTATCTGAAGTGTGCGTGCATAGTTGGTTCTGTGACTTAACTGTGTTTATTAGTTTCTTACAAAATTAGGTTGACCTACTTGCTTACTCTTATTTGCCTAAAACAGTATGCTACAAAGTTCTGTTTTCTTATGTAAATTATTCTGTAGCTGCCTGGTACCATTTCAGACATGGGTTTTGGCTTTAAATGGTCAGTGCTGCACATTAGAGTCACTTAAATGATGAGTGCTGCACATGACACTTGATGGGGGCCAAATTAAATATGTGTAAGTAATGCTTGTCAAAGTCAATGAATGGGCAGTATCCAAGTATGTGAGTTATAAAATTTGCATCCTTTATGTGAATGTTATCTGAAAGGTTAGTATCTGAACAGTGAACCAGGCAGGCACTTCAGGAAGTAACAGTGTTCCTTCGGTTTTTCTAAACTTTATTAATTTTTTCCCTCCAAAATATTATGCTTGTAGAATCATCTGTCATTTTATGCTTGTAGAATCTTCTGTTGTCACAGAATCAAATGCTTTACAGACACGGAGGGACTGATCTGTCAAGCACTGCTGTCAGGCAATACAGAAGCTGCAGTTGAGCTGTGTCTCCTGAATGGGCGTATGGCGGATGCCATCATCTTGGCCATGACTGGCGGTAGTGATCTCTTGGCAAAGACGCAGTACCGTTACTTTCAGGTAACACAATACATGTTATTACATGAAAGTTTCCTTTTTATCTGCAAGCGGCAGTTCAGATATACAGTAAAAGCAGAATTAACCCTCTAGAATGTACGGTCTATCTAAATAATGTTTATAAATGCTATTCCTACCTCACAGAAAATGCTATGTCCATTACGGAGACAAGTCAGTCAGTGCCATTTATTGCTAGAATTATATTAAACACATGTATTCATTGTGTGGGGTAAGTGCAGAGGTACTGAATGTTAAAATACATATTACATATAGTTACTGCCGTGGTTTGTTGGGTTAAGTAGAAAGTTGTCTTTGTTGTAAGATATCTCTGGAGGCAAAACTTATATTATTACCCCTAATAAATGGAAGGACTTGAATGTGGAAAGAGAGGAAGATACAAGGAACAGAAATTATTATTTGTCTGCCCATAGAATGACCCTCTGAGGTCAACACATTACCAAATTAAAGATATAACGCTTACTAGTTGTGTTGAAGACAGTTTATTTCCCTTGTTTTTATATCTAACACACTGGGATGACGAACATAAAGATTACTCATGGAATGTTGTTTTGTTTCAATAAATTTGTCTGGGAAGGGATTTAGTCTAATCACTGGTGAGAATGTGCAATGTACCTTGATGGAATACTGGAAAAGTTAAAGTAAGAAAGATAAAAAGAAAACCACAAATGTGTGTTCTGTATTATAGAATTCTTCCCTGAATATGGAAATGACAACTTCTGCTAAAACATGAGTAACTGTGTGGTTGCATAATACTGATGACTGCTGTTTGAATTCTTGCACCGTGCTCTTCTAAACGAATGTCTGTCTCCACTAATCGGAACCTGCCTACAAGATTATGGCTGTGACACTGAAAATTGATTCAGTCTTAAGTTATTTGGTGCAGTGCTTTGAACATAGGTGTACAGCATTACACGAGATTGAGTATTATGATGCATAATTAAAGAGTTAAAAGGAGGGAGTTATACCAATGTACCATTTAAGTCAGGGCCATGCCATAGCTCTGGCAGGCAGTGGCTTTTCACCATGGAGGCCTGGATTTGATTTTAGGCCCATTCATGTAGGATTTGTGGTGGATATAGTTTCACTGGGATAGATTTTTCTCTGAGTACTTGGCAGTTTCTCCCATCACTATCATTCTACCACTGCTCTATATATGTACTTCATTTGTGTATCATTGAGGATACATAATCCTAGCAATTGATAGCAGTATCAAATGAAATGCTTCTGTCTCATTTTTCCCCAGCCCCTCATATTTAGGTGAGTGATTTACAAGTTTAATTTAAGTGGAATATACCCTGATTGGTTTGTTCACAGCAAACAAAAGGCTACCTTTCAACGATAATCTCTGCAGTAGTAACAGAAGACTGGAGTCAGGTTGTTGGGGCCTGTGAGGTTGACAGCTGGAAGGAAGCCCTGGCAGCTGTGCTGACATATACAAAGAATGACGAGTTTCCAGCTCTCTGTGGTAAGAACAGTGTTGCTTGTTGTTTTCAAGTGATAACATTGTGTTCTTTTGGACATGTTTACCAGTGTTTTAGACAAGTTTTAGACAAGTCATTAGTGTCCAAAATGTCATTTGTGATTTGAGAAAACTGAAACGATTATAAGATATGACAGTTGTTTTTAAAATCCCATCTTTAAAACTGTGTTTAGTTACACACGTATAGTTTTTATCACACTGAAAATAGTCTCCTTGTGTAGCAGTGCACTTAGTGAGCCTGTTTCCACTTTTAAAGAAATCACTGTTTAGAGGCTTACTGGTTATTGTGTTCAAACTGTGAACCAAATGTTTAAGTTTTGCATTGCCACAAGTGGCACACGAATAATGGGTATGTCTGGTACTTACAGTTGTTATGCAAAAGAAATTCATATAGTTAGTGTGTGAGTGGTTGTTTGCACTATTGCCATCTATATAGAAATAAGGACACTAGGCAACTGCGATGTGTAAACAGATGCCTGTACTAGACTCGGTCACATGCCAAGTGTATAGAAGTGCATGGGCGGTTGCTTCTGGTTGCACAGTTCCACTGTCCTGGCAAGACCTTGCAGCCATAGAATAGTACGCATACATGACGGTAAGGGAGGAGATAGGAAATTATAAGTGACAATCTGTCCCCCTTACCCAGTTTTGAATTACAGATACTTAATATGACAGCAAGAGTCCATGTTTAGTTTGAGTGTATAGTAACAGTATGGGGTAGGAAGCACAAATGTAGCTATGTTCCAAGAAAATGTAAATGTAACATTCTTGTAATGGAAGTTTTGGTGGGACCTATAAAAGATGCATAGAATCAGGAAAATTTAGGTTCAAGGAACATAAATCAAAGCTTTATTGTGTTGTAACATCAACTGTCATTGTTGTGGTATATGTGAAGGGCTTCCAGATGATGTCGCTATACCAACACACAGTTACAAAGATAGAATAATAATAGAATTTTAAGGTGTATTAGATGATTACTTGTGTAATTATTTAATAATACAATGACATGCGTTTGATTGTAAAAATTCCAATTTCATAATGTGAGTATTATCTTTGCTTTAAAGTTTTAGTTACTGCATGTTGTGATACTGACAAGGAAAGCAAATCATGGACAAAGAACAAGTATTTCTGCTTGTATAATATAAGAACATATACGAAAAGTGGACAGTGGCCATCGGCTGACTTACAAGTATACAAACACACATACAGTGGGAGGGATGCACCAGTAGTCATGTGAACAGAGTTGTCATCTATCTGACATATGTGTTCATTCTGTCATTCTGATTTCATTATGTCAAGCAGAAATGCTAGGAGCACGGTTGGAAATTGAGGGTAAAGGCGCCTTATCTCTGAATGCACAACTGTGCTACATTTGCGCTGGCAACCTGAATAAGCTCATAGAGTGCTGGACTGCGACAGAGAAGATTGACACTCCAGCGAAGCTACAGCATTTGGTGGAACTCGTGATGCTGCTGATAAAGGCAGTGGAGCAGCAGGGACGGACCGTAGAAATGTCGGGCAAGTTGGCAGAGGTCTTATCACATTACGCTGCTGTGCTTGCTTCCCAAGGCAACTTGACAGCGGCTCTTACATATTTGCAGAACTCTGAGAATGTAAGAAATCTTGTTATGGTCATTTATGGTAATATAAAAATTATCAGTGAAAAATTAGAAGTATTTGTATTCACAAATATGTAGATGTTGAGAGTTGTAAGCAGAAGAAACAGTACTGAATTTTGCATTGACATTCTTTCTCCAACAGAATTGATAACTTATTGTGATGTTTTATTTCATTTGCATTAATGCCAGTAATTTTTATTAGTTGAAAATCTAACATAAAAATATAAACTAATATATAAATTTTGTTCTTATTTGGCTACAGCGTCACATTTTTTTTTAAATCTTTAAATAGCATTCATGCAAAAGTTAGATTGTGTACCACAGCTTTAAAGTGTTTTATTTAATGATGCTAACCATAGCACAGATTATAGTTTCACTTTTTTCACTACAAATTGTGTATGAGCTGTCTTTCAATTGAAGCAGGGCCTCTATGTTGTGAAACTCACACCAGGCCACCCAAGATATGTCACAGAATTAATAATCGATATGGAGCATGAGGGTCAGATTTGCCTTGTGGCTGTGTATAAAATTGTAATGGAATTGATTTTTTATGTCACTGTATTTGCAGGAACAGATGGTGTTGTTGCGTGATCGTCTGTACAGAACACTTGGCCTGAGCCCAGCATACCAGCGGCAGCAACAGCAACCACAGCAACAGCCACCCGTATCTCACTCTGTGGTTAGGACACCTGCAGCTGTTCAGCAGCCCCCATTCCGTGGCCAGGTGAGCTTCGTGTAATTTCTTATCTTTAAAATGGCCACAGGGATTTGTGATAATGCTGGTACCAATACCACACTATGCTTGTTTACTTTTAGGCATTCTGTGTGAACTAAAACAAGAATGCTTTGTGTGGAGACCCTCTGTCAATCTGCAAGTGACGTAGTACCAATGACTAAATCTTTTGTTGGGTTTTATGTGACTTTGGTGTAGGGGTTCTTTGCAAAAATTGTCAAGGAAGCGTGAGTTTCATAAAAATGGACTCTGACAAGTCATACTTTATGTATGGGTGTAAATGAAATTTGCGTGTGTGTTCTATACTTTGTACATTTTCAATAAAATGTGGTGTGGGAGGTGTCCATAAAAATTTACTGGGTGCTTGTGAGTTTCATGAAAATTGGTGTAGTGAAAGCCATACTTGGCTTAGGAGTGTAAATTAATTTATATCCATACTTTCCATCTTTAATGTCAGATTTGGGTGAAATTCAGTATAAGAGATGTGAACCAAATGTGGTTGTGCATTTATGGGTTTTTGTAAAAACTGGACAGAAAAGGTCCTATTTTCTATATACACAAATGAAATTACAGTTATTTATGTACAATAAAACCACATGATTTTTGGAAATTAACCCTTTAAAGACGAAGCGTATCTGTTTTATGTAAGGACTCAGTGCGTACGGCGCTGTAAACACTCTCCACTTCGGTTATAAAAACCAGTCTCTTAATGTTTTATAAGGCAAAAGTTGCTGTTTGTTCTGAGATCCGTACAAAACACATAAACGCAATGTGGGCACCACGTAGAATTTTTTAATGTTAAACCTGGTGGTACGTAAAGTTACCGCTAGGCTTTAGAAGGTTAAAGAACATGTGAATTACTTGCTGAGATATGGTAGTGAAAAACTTTGGTCATAAAGGAGAAGGACAAAGACAGAATGTAAGGTATGCAGCGAAATTGTCCATGCATTGTTCTTCTATGCATCTTTTTCCTGCAAGTATCATTAATTTTTTGTGGTCCATGTAAACTGTGCATATAGACAATGTATAATTATATCAGAAGCACTGTTCGTGAAAGTGTTGTTTTACTGCATCAGTAATTTCAGAATTCTTGGTCCTGATCCACAGTATTCCCAAGTCTTCCCACAGTGATCATTTCTGAGAAGGAAATAGCAAAAGTACTGTGATGGTTTTGTAACATACAGAATTGGTAACCTGCCCATAACATTGCTTACAAAATGTAATCACATCAAGGCCAAATAAGGAATGGTGGTGGAATGGCAGGGCTGAGGGGAGGTCAGGACTTCACAGATGCAGAAGGGACAGGCCCCTTTTAGAGTTGTCTCCCAGACAGAATACTGACATTGAAAGGCCAAAGAGAGGATGGCATTGCTACTGTATGTGAACAGTGATGGCAGTAACAAACAGGTGCTGAATGTGGTTGGAAAACAACTGAAACCATATTGTTTTAAAAACAAGAAGAGAAGTTCTTGTGAAATGCTATGCAAATAAAAAAGCATGGATGGCCATTTATTTTTTGTGGTTCACATAAACTCTGCATATAAAAAATGTGTAATTATATCAAAAGGACTCTTCCTGAAAGTGTTGTTTTTACAACATGAATAATTTCAGAATTGTTGGTTCTGACACACGGTTTTCCCAAGTATTCCGAGAATGATCATTTTCAAGAAAGAAATAGCAAAAATAATGTGATGGTTTTGCAACATACAGAAGCAGTAAGTTGCCCATAACATTCTTGATTTTAAAGTTTCACCATGAAATAAGCACTGTTTCCTGGTTTCTGGGTGTTTACACAATGTGCAACGGGTATTTACCAGCGATGTTTCGGAACTTCCTGTGGGTAAATTTGCTTTGCATTTCATGTAAAAATCCAGAAACTAGGAAACTGCCCATAATATTACCCGTGAAATAGTGTAGTTGGTTAGTGACTGAGTATGGTCTGGGCAGTTTGGGGATCAAATCCCACTGGGGGGGGGGCAAGATTATCCAGACTGGCCCTGGGGCCCACCCAGCCTCCTGTACAAGGGGTACTGGGTCTCTTTCCCAGGGGTAAAGTGACCAGGGCATGGCATTAACCACCCATCCCTATCTAGCACCAGGATTAAAGAAAAAGTACAGCTTTACCTCTGTGCCTTCATTTGCAGGTTACAGGGTGAACTTTACTTTAAGTTTTATCTTTACAGATGACCATGACTGTTTTCATGGGGCTTTTAAGGGCACTAGATGTGTTGATGCATGCGTGGGTGTGCTGTGTAGAAAAACATTTTGTTGTTTGTGGACAGTTGTGCTGTTCATCTGCTTGGTTCAATTTGATCATCATAAAATATTACCAGCAGTTTTGTAGGAAGCACCAAGTACAGGAAGGAAGCCATGTGTTTGATGGACTCATGAATGAACACTGAACTGAAGGTCAGTGTGTGGCAAGCAGTATGCTTCACAATAGTGGCTTGGTAACATTGGTGCAGCTGTGGGCATGAACTTGACACGGAAGCCAACTTGGATTCCAGTGTTGAAAAAGATACTGATTATGCTCCCTGTGAAGACTAGATTCAGCATGAGTGAAGCAGTGAAGGTGGGAGAGGGAGATGACTGGAGCCTGAATTAAGGCCAAGCTTTACTTAAGTGAACACTGCTTACAAAACTGTTATGCATGCAGAATTTGTGGGTATGGTGAACAACACTTTTTTAACTTTGCATTGGTGCTGTTTCAAGTGAAGTGTAAAGTGTCAGCTGAACAGCTGTCAGTTACAGATTTCTGTAGAAAAGGTTATTTTTATTTTGTTTGTTGTTTTTGTAGGCCTAAGTAGAGAAATTTTTCAGTTTTTGTTGTTTTTCCACGTTTAATGTCTTCCCACAACTGTTATTTCCCCACATGTATTATTCTTTTCCTGCTGTCCAGTTATCAACAATGGACAGATATTTCACCATATTTCATTATAGATAAATTTAGGCTACAGTTCATGTGACTTTTCTATTTCATGTAGAAAAGTTGAGGAATTAATAAAGTATGCTAAAATTGTTGTAATTAAAAGTTTAATGTTTTGTGTGTTTGTTTGTTTGTTTTGTGTTATCGAGAGAAATATGTTTTATTTCTATTGGCTTGTAGTGTGTAATTTATCAGCACATCTTGTAATTACGTGCTTGTATTTTACCACAGTTGCAGCCACAGCCACAGCCGCAGTCAGCTCCTGCACCGTACACACAAGGATATTCTGATCCTGCATTTCGAACACATCCAGTATTTCCTGTCCAACAACAGCAAACAACACCCAAGCCATTTGTTAATCCATCTGTTTCAAATTTATATCCCGCAAACCCTGTTGCCAAGCATAGTGTTCCACAACCATTTGCCCCAACAGTAGTACCACCAAAGCCTTTCTCTCCTGCCCCAGCACTATCAGGAGTCTCTCAACCCCATGGTGGATTTGCGAATACCAATCAGCACAACATACCAGCTGCACCTGTTGTGTCCACCCAACCAGGCAAGTTCTTGGTGTTTTTCATGTGCATATTTTGAAATTAATACAGAGTGCATTTTGAAGAAATAGCGATATAAGTCTCTTTGTATGCCAGAAGGTTGTTAGAAGTTTGCTAGAATATTATAGAATGGTTTCTGCTTCAAAAATTAAGTATTTTGTCAATAGTACTTTACACATTTTGATGTACAGGGTGATTTAGTAGGAGGCATCCAAATTTCATGGGTAAATTCATTAAATGATCTTGCAGACTTCTGCTCACAGTGGTACAGTTTGGAACATTTAAGGAATTGTGATGCTTTAACCCTTTAAAGATGAAGCGTATCTGTTTTATATAAGGACTCAGTCCATACCACGCTGTAAACACTCTGCACTTCGGTTATAAAAACCAATCTCTTAATGTTTTATAAGGCGAAAGTTGCTGTTTGTTCTGAGACCCACACAAAACACATAAACGCAATGTGGGCACCACGTAGAATTTTTTAATGTTAAACCTGGTGGTACGTAACGTTACCGCTAGGCTTTCAAAGGTTAACAGTGCAAGAAGGGGTCAGTCATCACCTATTTATAAGGCGGGTGATAAAACAGATTGTAGTAATTATCGAGGCATATCACTTTTGTCAGCTACATACAAAATTTTATCCAATGTCCTTCTACCAAGCTTAACTCCGTATACAGAGGAAATTATTGGGGATCATCAGTGTGGATTTCAACGTAACAGGTCAAGTACAGATTATATATTATGCTTTCTTCGAATACTTCAGAAAAATGGTAGTACAGTGAGGCAGTGCATCAGCTACTTCGAGGCTTCGAGAAAGCCTATGATTCAGTTAAGAGGAAAGTCTTGTATAATATTCTCATTGAGTTTGGTATCCCATGAAACTGGTAAGGCTAATAAAAATGTGTCTAAATGCAAGTGTAGCAGAGTCCAGATAGGCAAACATTTGTCTGACATGTTTCCTATTAAGAACAGTGTGAAACAAGGAGATGCTTTGTCACAGTTACTTTCCAATTTTGCTTTGGAATATGCCATTAGGAGGGTTCAGGTGTACAAGGAGGGCTTGATGTTAAGTGATACATGTCAGCTTCTGGTTTATGCTGGTGCTGTTAATATATTCGGCAGAATCATACATACTATGAAGAAAAACACAGAAACTTTTGCTAGTAAGGAGATTAGTCTAGAAGTAAATGCTGAGAAAACTAAGTACATGGTCATGTCTCAAGATCAGAATGCAGGACAAAGTTACCCTTTGAAAGGGTGGAACAGTTCGTACATTTGGGAACAGCCGTAATGAATCAAAATTCCGTTCATGAAGAAATCAAGAGCAGACTGAAGTCAGGAAATGCTTGCCATCGTATTGTGCAGAATATATTGTCTTCCATTGCTATCCAAAAATAGAAAGATTAAAATCTACAGAACTATAATTTTGCCTGTTGTTTTGTATGGGTGTGAAACTTGGTTGCTCACATTGAGGGAGGAACATAGACTGAGGGTGTTTGAGAAGAGGCTACTGAGGAGGATATTTGGGCCTAAGAAGGATGAGGTAACAGAGGAATCTAACAAGGAGCTTTATGATCTTTATGAGCTCTATGTACCAAATATTATTCAGGTGATAAAATCAAGAAGAATGAGATGGGTGGAGTGTGTACTGCATATGGAAGAGAGGAGAGGTACATACAGGATTTTGGTGGGGAGACCTGAGGGAAGGAGACCACTTGGAAGACCCAGGCATGGATGGGAGGATTATATTAAAATGGATCTTCAAGAGGTGGGCTGGGGGAGCATGGACTGGATTGATCTGGCTCAGGATAGGGAAGGCTGCAGGCTGTTGTGAATGCAGTAATGAACCTTCGGGTTCCATAAAATGCAGGGAATTTCTTGGCTAGCTGAGGACCTGTTAGTTTCTCGAGATGTACTTTGTTCCATCTAGTTAGTTAGTTAGTTAGTTAGGAATTGTGACAGTTTGAGTGACACTGGGATGGCGGTTTCTCTTAGTACTTTGGTTTTCCCCCCGTCAATATTATTCCACCAATGCTGCAAACTCATTTGTCTGTCACTGATGCTGTACGATCATAGACATTGACAGCATTGTTAAGTAAAACATTTGAACATGACAATTTGAAGGCAATATAACAATGAACAGAAGTAATCTTTCTAATGAAAAATGTCACAACTTAGATGTGAAGTTAAGTGGATGTTATGTAATAATGAAACATGTAATGTGTGGTGCACTCTGTATAGTGACCAGGTTACAGGCTGGGCAATGAAGGATGTACGTTTCAATTCCTGGCATGGGCAAGAGATTTTCTCGTCTTCATAATGTCCAGATCAGCTCTGGGGCTCATCCAGCCTCCAATTTGATGAGTACTAGGTGCTCTTTACCAGGGGTAAAGCAGCGGGGGTGTGAAGCTGACCATGTATGTCTAGTTCTGAGGCTAAGAATCAGTGCAGGTTTACATGACTGTTTCCGTATGCTTTTGTGACATGCAGAGGGGGAAACTTAGGTGTTACAAAAGAGGAATGTTCATGAATACGGTGCTGAGGAAGGTATTTGTGCCTGAGAGAGAGGAAGTAAGAGGAGGCTGGAAAAAGTTGCATAATGAAGAATGTCATGATTTCTACTACTTGTCAGACATCATTTGGGTGATTAAGTGAAGGAGGGTGAGATGGGTGAGGCATGTGGCATGCACATGGAAGAAAAGAAGTATGCACAGAGTTATGGTTGTGAAACCTGAAGGATAGAGATTGATGGAAGGATGATTCTGAAATGAATCTTAAAGACATACGTTTGTATGGCATGGACTGGATACATCTGGCTCAGGATAGGTGCAAATGATATGCTGTTATGAACAATGGAGGGAGTTTCTTGACTAGCCAAGGACCTGTTAGCTTCCTAAGAAAGAGGGAATTGGCAACATTGTGCTGATATGCGTTTAAGTCACAGGCAGACACTTAGAGCACCTTTGTAACATGTTTCACAATTAAATAACACTTGTTTTACTTTTATATTGAAGTTATTAAGTTGCAAGAAAATCCTTCTTTGTGCTACATCTTTATCTTAATTTCAAACTGTCTTGACTGCGTAGTCTGTACTGAACTCATGCTGATACGAAGTTTTTACTCAGGATCGTTTTGTGAGTGTATTCATGAACTTTGTGTCTTTCATCCTGAACATCCCTGTACAGGGCTAGGAAATAGTTGCATACTGCACATTTGCGAGCATTCTGCATTGAATCAATCAAATAACTGTGTGAAGAAAGTTGGTATTGTTACCCTAGGTGCTACTGCAACATATGCTAGGTCCTACTCTCCACTGGAACCAAGTGTTTATCAGAAGGCCTGGGAATCAGCCCAGAGTAGAGATAGAGCGACAGATGTTCAGAGATGGAGTAAGTAACCTTGGCTCCCTGGAATGTTGAATATTGTTGCTACTTGGTCATGTAGACTGCATTTCTGTAGTTTTTTGGTGGATCTCTTACAGTACTGTTTAAAACATCATAACAGAGATGAAGCTGCAAATATATTGAAAAGAAAGGAGTAGATTTTTGCTCTCATAGTTGTTGAGTAGTATTTTCTGTGCAGTTCTGTGATGGAGTGGACTTCTACTATTGTTTGAAGATCGATAGGCTGTTTGTGGTGTTTGAGTATACTTGTGTTGAAAGTAGGATGGCTAGAAATACGAATTCTTTTACTATTGATCCGTCATGTGGGAATGTTAGGTCAGACACATGACATTTAATTACAGTGGTAGTAATATGTTTTGCACATTTAATTTTTATTTAACCTTGGCTCAGTTGTTATTCTCAAGTGGCAGGGAAGTTATCTTCCTGTATCTCAAGGCTAGATTGTGGCAAGTGTTTACAGTCATTGTGTCTTTATGTTTGTGTTCTCTGATTTCCAAGTGCATGAACTAACAGTCTGTGAAAATGGTGAGCTGTAGGAGTGATGGTGCAGGTGTGAAAAACCATTCCAAGCACAGAAGTAGGGCATGTAAATGCCTGTATGTCTTCTTGATAATTTATATACAAGCATGCTGTTTGTTTGGCTGTACTTAATTTTTGAATTGCGAGATTTTTTTTCAGAGAAGTTTGAAATAATTATGGTTTCATGTGATAGGAAACCTTGTAGTTCAGGATTTTATATTCTTGATAGAAGTTTTCGAGTTTCTGCAGCAGTTGCTAGCAAATGATGGTCTTCTTTAGGTTTTTTGCACCATATAAATGTTAAATATTGCAGTGTTGAACAGGAACATGAGAATGTTGAACCATCATACAGTCTAGCAACCCAGAAGAAAACCATAATCAAGGGTGATTAAATTAGATTTCATATATCCTTTTTTTTCTGTGAGTAATGCATGATTTCTGGGTACTTCTTGATCCTCCCATATATTGTTCACCAATCATCTTGCCCAGTCTTCTGAGTTACTGACAGTGTAATTGACCCTTTCCACTTGAATTAATTGGCACTGCTACCCTCTAAGCACTGGGATTTTCTTATCTGCATTTGGGCATGGCATTCGTAAAACACCATATGTTTTTTCTAGTTACCAATAATTGACAGAAGCTGTCAGGAATGGAAGAATAGTGGTGTGACAGCTTCAACATAATGAGATATGAATGGTACAGTTGGCAGGTGGGTCTGCTTGATGTAGAAGGTCTACTGTATTTGAGGGCTTCCTTGAGAAGGGTGATAGAAACCATAAGTACATAAAAAATACGTGTATTCACCTATCAACAAGAAATATCTGAGCTATGTTTGTACCTAATTCAGAAGGTCTGTGATAAAAATTGTCACTCACATTAACTTTTCAATATTTTGACTCCAAACTTTTATACTGTAATTAAACTTTATCTACCTACCTTTGATTAAGACTTAGTAGCTACACCACATTGTTGCCATTATTGCCTTGAATATGCCTATTTGTGAGTGGCTTATGCAGTAGCAGTAACAAAGGTGTAGCAACAGTGTTGTTTATGATCTTAGCAATTATTGCCTCGTTACAAAAATCGGTTTAATTTGACTGTTTCATGAGCTTTGTCTCCCATTTTGTCGTGTATAATGTAGTAGGTATGAATACTTCTCTGTGGAATGTGCATATACATCATTGTCCATATTTGTAAGCTGTGTTTATGTGAAATGTTCACAGGTGGGGCCAGCACCACATCTCGCAAACCATATGTTCTTGACCCATCTGTACAGACTGGACCCCAGTATGGTGGTGCAGGTGGTATGTACCCAGGTGGCTTCAGTGCACCGCCTGTACCAGACAGCCCAGCAGTACCATCATATCCTAACAAACCAGTTGGTGGAATGTATTCATCTGCAGATATTTATAATCCTGCAGATAATGTAAATTCACAGCCTGCTAGTATAAACCCTGGTATTCCTCCTGTGAATTCTCCATCTGGTTGGAATGATCCACCAGTCGTGAAGAACTCAGCTCGGACCCAGGTACATAAACGTTGCTGCATGTCTTTGCCACCTTCCCCATTATTGTCAGTGAAACATAGATAACATCAAGGACACTTTGAAGATTGTTAACAGTTTGTAAAAGTAGTTTCTGTTGTACTCTCTTTTCTGTGTTCCTGCTGTATGCCACAATACAAATCAGTTGCTATTACAGTAGAGGCAGAAGGTTTGTAGACCAAGGACTTCATCATGAGAATGGAGGCAGTGTGTTTCTCCAGAATGTTCACACCCACCCACCAGACTATGTGGTATCATAACCCACAGGAATAAATTGCAGGTGTTTCAAAGTAAAGTGGACACGTTAATATTTTGATGTAAGAAAATTAAAGTGATGATGGGCTGGGCATATGACTAGGATCGAAAGACAATGTGTACAGAATCCTGGGAAGGAAAATCTGCTTGGAAGAGAGCTGGAGATATGAGAAAAACAGTAATATTGATCATGGGGAGGTATGTTGTGAGATTGAGAGGGGATATAACTGGCTGACGAGTGTCCAATAGTGGCCTTTGATACTGGTGGTGTTGAACTGGCACTTTCTGCCAGCAGTTAGTACAATGCCCTGACTATTTTATTTACATCATTTTTGTGAAATTATTGTGTGTTCCGTGTCTGATGTTACTTTTCTGTTCTTTCTGAAGCTTGCCTATTACGACTTCTTACTTGTAAGTACACATGGCTTTCTAATAGCGCCTGTTTCTGTGTAATGTAGGCTGTTCGCTCTCAGCCAGTTGTAGAAATGTCTGCTGAACATGCGGGCACCAAAAAGTGGAACAGCTTGATGTTTCACAAGGTATAGCAAGTATGCTGCATGTGGCTGTAATTAACCCATCCTCCTTTCAATATGCTGTATGGCTTTCATTTGTATGTCATAACAGTGCCTTGAGAAGTTGAATTTTTATCATTCTCATATGTAGGAATTTGATATAATATCCTGTTGTTTACCTTTTTATGCTTTCTTTGCTTGAAATGCATGAAATATATTACACCTTTCTGTCTGTCTGTCTGTCTGTCTCTCTGCATGTTTTGCTGTCAGAATTGCTCAGCAGATTTTGATGAAATTTGTCATTGGTGGTCGGTGTTAGTGCTTCCCAGTGAATTTAATTTGTGTAATATGTATTTAATAATTCATTCAAATTTCATTAAATATAATTATAAATTTATTTCCTTAATAACATTTTATTAATATGCTATGTATTTCACTGTAAGGTACATTATGCTGAGGCAGTAAATAATTATTTTATTTATTTATTTATTTATTTATTTATTTATAGTTCTTTAAACAATGCTGTAAGTCTGTGTAGGATCCGATCATAGGATGATGTTATTGGAGAGTATGTGTTAGGGTGTGTTTATGACCTTATTTGGGACACTGTCCTAGCATTTGCCTGGAGGGGACTGCAGAAAACCCCTAGTGAAGGTAAAAAATTGTCTTCTGAAATGTGGTACCTTGTAATCTGGTAGAAGTATACCGAAATTTTGGATGAATGTTGTGAACTTCTACCTTTCAGATGTGTGCAGCACATTTCAACGAAATGTTGGTAAATTTCTGTCAGGTTGCATGTGTCACATCCCAGAAAACAGTATTCTGTTAAGTCATTATCATGAGAACCTTAAATCTGACCTAGTCAGGGTGGTTGGTGTCCTGGCCAAGATTCACACTACACAGCTCTTAAATGCAAGTCAAGAAGTGTTACTTCATGATTCAGCTGGATTGCATGAATGTTAAGTGTATGAATAAATGTAGACAGTGAAATGTGTTTTTGTATCTCATATGACTGGTGAGAGGTTATTTGCAAATATACAATATAATAATAATAATAATAATAATAATAATAATAATAATAATAATAATAAATATATCTAATAGAACAGCAAGGATGGCATATTAATATACTGTTTTTTGTCTTCACCATATCCAGACCAGCTGTGAGGCCCACCCTGCATTCTATTCAGTGGGTACAAAGAGCTCTTTTTGTGGTGGTAATGCTTACCATCTACCTCCACCTAGTGTGAAGGTTAATGCATGGAGCCATACCTCCACTTCCCATATGCCTTCATGGCTTGCACAGGGGCAACTTTACCTTTTATTTGTACCTTTTATATCTGTTAGATCCATTTTAATATTCTCAAGTTCTGTGTGAAATTGCTGTCCTTGGTGCATGTAGATTATATACATGTAACAACATTGCACAAAATAATTATGTGAGGGTGATGTTAATTACATACAAAAAATATAATATTGTTTTCTACTCCTAAGTTCAAGTCAATAAACATATGGTTGCAACTGCTTTGTTAGTAACAAATGTTAACAGAAAAATTAGCTCAACTACAAGAGAATGTACCATTCGCAACGCAGCATACAATGTGGTTTATGCACATTTGAGATCCTGTTTGTTTTACGTGCAATGTAATGTAGTTTTGGGACTGTCATTACCCAGGTCAATGAATACGATGAAGCAGACTAGTACCATGACCTCCGCAATGTCAAGTCCCATTCATACCAACTTCAGTCTGTGGGGCCATCTGAAGGGGTAGTTATTCAACAGGATTCAGCATATGGGGTGAACTTGGGCATTTGAATGAAGCGTGTGCAGTTTCAATACAACAAATGCCTGAAATTTGGGTGTCACAGGAATCAGTTATGCATTTGAACTAACATAGAGCATTTTCAACCATGTTTTTAAACAGTTTGTCAACATTAGGATGCTGTTATGTTGCAATGTGATGTCTGATAAATAAAGATGCTCATAAGTACTTATCACAAGTGATTTACTAATGCTTCCCATGCCATCTGACAAAACGGTTGCAACCATATGTTTGTACGAACTTAAGGCTTCATTTTAAGAGTAGAAAATTATACTTAATGTTCACTGTATGTAATAAGTGGTTACCCAATACAGTAATATTAAATTGTGTGTTTGAAATGTGTTGTCTGTTGTTAATAAAGCAGTGTTATGTGGAGACACCTTTCGATATTGAATTGAACTCTATGTGTCTTTCAACTGTTTATGTTTATATCCTATATAGGATGATACTTTGTGTAATTATTTTTATTGTATTATTATTGCACACGTCAACAAAGGTACTTTTGACATAAAAGAAGGCTAACTTGTTAAAGTAATTCTTACAAGCTGATTCCAAATCTGGATGCAAAGCCTTTGCATCACATCACAGTTTTGTGTTATGTGTACTGAATTTTTAGCCAAAACAGTGCATTTTTATCACTTCTGTAATTTAACTTTATTTATTGTCATTTCTGTGAACTGTAATGTGAGACCATTATGTTTATTAGGGATGTGTTCTCATTTAAGTAACATTATTTAAAATTGCATAATGAGAGGTATGGACTTGTATGTTTATGTGTTTTGCATACAGAGAAAAGTAGATCACAAAAATTTGTGTGTGTTATATCTTTTTGATCATCATTTTTGTGATCAGTGTACTGGATTTAGTGAAAAAACCAGCTTATTTTGTATATGATGCTGAAGTAATGTGAAAATTCCTTGTTGTTTGTAGTGCGTTTGATTCTTTGATGAAACACTGTAGGAAAGTTGGAGTTTTAGCTTTGTTTGGTGAGGCGATGTTCACTAGATAAGAATCAGCTGTGAATTCTAGAGTTTGTGTCTGATTGTTAGTCTGCAACTTAGTTCTGGAGTTTGTGTCCAATTGTTAGTTTGCGAGTTTGTTCTAGAGTTTTTGTCTAATTATCAGTCTGTGATTGAGTTAGCATATTTGCAAATAATTGTTGAAGAAGCAAATGGTTGACAGTTGTGTTTGTTGCAGCCGAAAGCGGACTACTTGCCACAGAATCCTATTACGCATCCACTGTATGGCACTGCACCACAAGAACCTGCTCCTCCTGCGATGCAAAATGTGCGTATCTACTTCAACTCTTACAGAACTTACTTTAAATTTATTTGGCATTTAAAATATTGCTGTATCTACCAAAGTGTCATGTTGATGTTTTCCAAGGTGTTTACAGTATAGAATGTATTTATTTGTGTTTCTATTGTTTGTTTCTTCTTTCCTTCACTCTTTCCTTTCTTCCTCCCTCTTGCATGTCTTTCTCCCAGTATTTCTCTTTCACCATACAAGTTGGCTCATGCAGTGACACTGCTGTCTTGCATTCAGGAGCTGTCCATTGTTACTGGTACATTGACTATCCTGACTGAGATTTGTTGTGGTCTTTCTTAGTTCCTCCAAACTAATTCCAGGTTGGTACCTTAAAATATACCACAGCCACTTCTTTCACATCATTCCCCAGTTTATCATCATAAAATCGTTTGATGGTATATAGTTGTTTTTTTGGTATTTCCATTAAACAAACTATATATATATATATATCATACTGACACTGTTATTAGATAAACCCTAAGTACTAACACCACCAACCCAATAGTTGTTCAGCAAGTTAAATTTTCTGCATTTTATGGAACCCAAAGATTCATTACCATCTTCACAAAATCCTGCCTCTGGTCCCTCTCCTGATCCAGATGGGCCCATTTCACACCTTCCTATCATATTTATTTGGGATCTGTTTTAATATTATGCTTGCATCATTGCTTAGTTCTTCCAAGTGGTGTCTTTCCTTCAGGTTTCCCCAACAAAAACCTAATTTCTCTTCTCTTCCACAAGCACTGCATGCCCCTTCTATCTCGTCCTTGATTGATCATCAGTGTGATGTTTATTGAAGAGTACAAATTATTAGTTCTGCATTAGCCAGCTTCTTCCTGCAGCCAGTTCTGTCCACCCTTTTGGGTTGAAACATTCTTCTTTGTACTCAAAGAAGGCATAAAATAAAATATTTCCGTATTCATTTTCTAACCGCTCCTCTTTTCCCGCTAGCTTTTCCAATCGGTGAAGCATGTCTCTTAGCTACAGGGAATCTAAGTGGTCTGAAGCACTGATTACACAGGTTTTTATTGTTCCAATGAAAATTTACACTGCATTTTTCTCAATGTATTTCTTATCTCTTTTTTTTGTATCTGTAGATGTGGCATTGAATTAATTCATCACTTTTTCGCTTGTATTATTTGTTGAACGTGTCCGACCACCAAGAAATACAAACAGCGTCCGACCACCAAGAAATACAAACAGCGTCCGACCACCAAGAAATACAAACAGCGTCCAACCACCAAGAAATACAAACAGCGTCCGACCACCAAGAAATACAAACAGCGTCTCCTCGGCGTCAGCAACCACCGGATGTATCCCTAGTTCAAAATTTCTCCCTCTCTCAAATTTCCTGCAGCTTCTAATTGGCTATCTTCCTACCTCGACTATCCCTAATAGGTCAAAAGGTTGAAATTTTAAATTCCAAATTCCCATTGGCTGACTACGGCGTGAGATCGTAACCTGCGACTCAACCCGTGTGAACCCCGTGCTCTAAGTAACGTTTAAAAGTGGGCGTATGACTTCATTACCTCCTACCAGATGAGTTATGATGGGCAAAAGCTGTCAACTTCCCAAATTTCTGTAGCTGCAAAAACACTTCTAAACACATTAAACCTGACATTGACAAACTAAGTTCCTTTTGCTGCAAACTAGCCGCATATCTCTTTCCCATTCTAACTAGTGCTAACTCTGTCTACAGTCCTCGCCTGTCCCCTTCGATCCTGCACAGTTGTGTACGCCAGATGTCCAAATTAGCTACATCCCTGCATCTAGCTAGCTTCACGATATTTCTGACTCTCACTATTGCCTTATAAATGTAACGTTCCATAGTAATAAAACTAACTCCCTTATAAACGGTTATAATTTTCTTGGTGGTCTTTTGCTGGCTGTGCCATGACTTGGGTGGTTAGTTGCTAGCCTCTCACCAGAGAGGCCTGGGTTTGATCCCAGACCAGTCCATGTGGAATTTGTGATGAAAAAAGTGTCACTGGAACAGGAATTTCTCTGAGTGCTCTGGTTTTTCCATTGTTAGTATCATGTCCGTAATGCTCTGTACTTGTATTTCATTTATCTGTCATAAATGCTATATGATCCTAGCTGTTGACAGCATTATTAACCCTTTGGTCCCAAAAGTCGACTATAGTAAAGGCACAGCAAGATGTTGAGAAAACTCTATGTCAACTAAAGTTATTGTCAAGAACATGCAAAGTAATGGTGGCTATTTAAATTGTGGGTGTTCTGCGGAGTGCACCAGGCACTTAATTCCAGTGCCAAACGGTTAATTGAATCACTCGTCTTTTCTTTCTTCTGTCCTTTCTGATCTCTTCTTCTGTCTACTTTCTTGTGTTCTCTCCCCGTCTGTTTTTAATTGTATCTTATTTGTTTTCTGAGTGAATGAGATGTGTGTCTCATTTGGAGGGAGATTGTCGAGTTGAACTGAATACAAGTCTGAATGATTGTGTTCCTAACACCAACCAACCTTGGCTGCGTAGGGTGTCCTGCCACTGCTGTTTGACTGGCCAGGTTGGCAAAGTAGTAACACACTAGACTTGTAGCTAGGAGGCACCCTGATCAAATCTTCCCTGTGACAGCAACTGTTGTACCTTTCGTCAGTTCTGCAAAGGAAAGAGTACCGTGATTGGGGTGTGACTCCTTCCTGTCAAGTCCTTTCCAATTCATGTACCATTCAACTTGTTCATCATTGCTGTATACTCTTTAATACTGATAGCATGTTAAATAACCCACAAAGGCAGGTGCTGTCCTGTGTCCTGCTGTGGCTGAACATGATGGCAGTCAAGTGAGTACAGAAACAACTGTATTTTCAGATGGGTGTGAATGGTGGGTACGTTGACCCATTGGTTGGGGCTCCATATCAACCCCAGCAAGTGTACCCACAGCAACAACCACAGCAGCAGTATGTGCCCCCAGTTACACCAGCTAAGGTAGCCGAACCCCCCAAATCAAAAGGCCCTATCCCTGAGGAACATATGTATCTGCAGACAGTATTTGAGGAACTACGGAACAGGTGTGCATGTACTGCAACCAATCCAGTAAGTACAGCCTAATTTTATCAAGTCTCTTAGGGTTCTATCTAGCAGAGGTTTTTCTTGGTCTTCCTCAATCCCTTCAGGCAAATGATGGTGTAGGCCTAATACCAAAAATTTGGCCATGGTTGCTTCTTTTTAGATGCTAATTTATTACCCACAGGTCATCACAACATTCATTGTTGTATGCCCTGTGATGCTGATGTCATTTAGTTAGTCATAAATATGAGGACCTTCCATTCCTGAGGTATTCAGGTCAAGACTACTCAATGCAGTGCCTTTTCCAAACATACCATTCATTGTCTTTTTAAATGTGTGGAATACTAAGCTCTTTTCATGGTTCATAGTTCCCATGAAGCTACTTGGGTGTCATCATTGTCATCATCCTGCCATCAGAAGGAGCTGAGGTTCCACCTACGACACATCAGAAATCAATCCCTTCATTATCAGGTCAGGCAGGAAGGTTATGTAGATAGTAACTGCAATACAGGTGACTGGCTGGTTGGTTAGTCAGTGGATTGGGCCGTCACTGGCTGTATTGCACAGTACTGAATATATGAGCTTTCAGCCTTTCTTGTATGTTGCCAGGAGTCTTTGAATTTCATAGTCTTCTGGCAAATGTCCACTTTTAGAAGTTTTCTGACAACAGTGTGTACATGGTGCAATTGAAGAGTTTCTGGACTGACCACAAGATGACACTGCTGCTGTTAGCATAAACATCTCCCACTAAATGTAGTAGGGTAGAGTCTGCTGCATAATTTCCTGCTTTGAATCAGGCTGTAGCACATGTGGTTGTTGAGTTATGTCTTGTTAAGTACAAGTGTGTGTTGTCCCATTTGTGATTTTGGCATCCGCAGACAATGGCAGACTTGAAAGAACAGTGTCTTTGAATTAGATTTTGCCTTAAGTTGTGGGAAAATGGTACAGAAATTTTTTTAATGTGAAAATAAGTTTGGAGGGTAGACAGTGGAAAGAATACAAGTTTTTGGGAGGTCTTAAACTTCAAAAGTGGTACGACCTCTGTTAAAAATGATAAATGCTGTGGACATAATCAAGCAATCAATCAGTGAGCAGAACAGGGGAGAATGTGGATCAGGTGATGGAACTTGTCCTGAAAAATGGAAGAATCACTATGCATGAACTTGTAAACATATTAGGAATTGTATTTGAGTCAGTTTAAAGCATTTTGTAAGACAGTCTTAACTGTGTCAGATTGCTGCCAACTTAGTGTTCTGCCTGTTGAGTCAGGAGTAGAAGGGGAACCATTTCATCATATGCCAGAACTTTGAAGACCCTCCAGACTCACCAGATTCAGCATGGTGTGACTTCTTCCTTTCCCTCAAACTCAAGGTAGTGTTAAAGGGATGGAAATTGAACAATATCACCATAATTCAAGGAAAACTGTGAAACACACTCACATTTCTGACAGTGGACTTTATGAAATGTCTTGAATGGTAGTATGATTGCTGTACTTGCTGTATAAGTTCCACGCAGACTACACTGTAGGAAATACCATTGATTAGGAGGTCCACTTCATAGTTACAGAGAAATAAATTCAGTCCAGAAACTGTTTAATAGCACTGCATATTTACTGCAATATTATGGTTGCCTGCTGAATGTTATAGCCTTACCTCCTTATGGTCCTTGACATATCTTATATCAGTTTATATATTAGAGCAACAGGTAGTAGGAGTTTTATATTTCACCCTACCAAAATGTCCTTGTTTTAATATTTGTGCACATTAATTTGTAACTGGTGGGAGTGAGGTTGGAAATAAAACTGGAAGAGGGTAAACATAGCAGTCCAACAGCAAACCATCAGAGTCCCTATTTGTGAACTCCATGAGGCATATGGAGAGGTTGAGGTATAGCTACATTCATTCTTAAGCTCGGCACTAGATGGAGGTGAGCGGTAAGCTTCATGTTCTGACTGCTTTTTGCCTGTGAAAGTTGCGCCTTGTACCCATTGAATAGGACACTGGCTGGTCCCCAGAGCCAGTCTAGACTTTCTGGAGATGAGAAAAATGTTCTGCGCCTGTGGAAATTGATTCACAATTTCTCTGTTGTCCAGTTCATAGCCTAGTCACAATACCAACTGAGCTATCATAAGATGTCTGTTAATGTTTGTTAACTCACTTTGAACTAGTAATGAGCCTTATTGTAGACAAAAAGGCAACTCATTGATGAGTCTGACTTGACTTGACTTCTTCTAGGTAGTTTTATGCTTGTGGGCATTTAAATAAGATACCAAGTCCATAAAGTGGCACCTTAAACACCATCTCAAAAAGGTGCTGGGTGCTGAGTTGAATTTGTTAAGGAATGTTCTTCTGTTTCAGCAACTAAAACGAAAATTAGACGACGTGTCTAGAAAGCTGGAGAGCCTGTATGATGCCCTGAGGGAATCCAAGGTACAGGCTTGTATTTGATGTTACTGTTAAGTCAGGGTGACTGTGTAAACTGTGGACAATATGTGAACAGTGTTAATCAGATAGCATTTACTTGTGGCTTTTTAGCATGCTGAAGTTATTAACTGTTTGTTCATTTTACTGGTAACTACCACATGAAGTTTGGGTGATCTGGCATGCTACTAACATGTTTGATTTTGAAGATTGCTCTCATCTGTAATATGACACAGTTTAGTTTGGTGGAAGGGTACTGCTGTTTCAGAGGAACAGCAGGTTTCTCTCAAAACTTAGCACATTTCTACCAGACTCTACTGCATCACATCCCAGAAGACAGAAGTCTTTTTATTCACTGTCATGAAAATTTCATGCGATGACATCTGATTTTGTTTTGGAGGTATGCAGTGTGAAGCAGTGAGTGACCTATGTTTCAAATGAGACTCCTCACTATTCACCTCAGTACTTTAAATAAATTTATTTTCCTTTTCTTCCCCCCTGTCACTTCTTTTCTTCTTTTCATTCTTTCATGCCTTCATCCTTCAGGCCCTCTGCCTGAACAGCCAAGACAGATGGGAAGGGATATATAAAACTAAACATAAAAAATTAAGTTTGTGTAAATGAATTAAGAAAGAGGAAGAAAGAGAAGAATATGAGAAGGAAGTATTACAAAATCTGTGCGTGTGGAACAAAACTTGTAAACCATGGCGTTAGGTAAAATAATGTGGGCTAGTAGGTGCTGTAGGCATGCTAACATCAGAAATTGTATTTTATGCATGAATTTTTCTGTGTTAGTTTCATTTTTTGTCTTCCAGCTTTCACCGACCACATTGCAGGGCCTACATCAGATAGTACAGATGGTGCAGATTGGAGATTATACTGGAGGCCTGAGTCTTCACACGCAACTGGTGTCTGGCTCAGACTTCTCGCAGATTGCTAGTTTTATGCCTGGACTGAAAGTACTTTTACAGTCTGCTCTGCAGCTTCAAGTCTATCTGCAGTGAAGTCCATCATGAATGTACCTCCTTTACAGGAAAATTGTGTATCTCAGTTACAGTTTGCAAGCCCTATGCAAGGTAACTGCAATGGATGTGTTCATCTTCATACATGCAACTACATACTAAACAGATGCTGCTTAAATATCCCTTGTTAAGGGCAGAGCTGGTGCTAGAGGATTAATGAACAGAAGCTGATGTATCCATTTCACATATATGTTACATTGAAATCGTATAAATGACATGACCGTTTCGGCAAGGCAGCTAAGAATGGTAAGCCTTTAAACCATGAACATGTGATGCAGAGGGTAACTATCATTGGCGTGCACAAATATATGTGCTACAAGGTTACTGGGTAAGGGACAAGTAGTACCAAGATAGGAGGGTAACACTAAATGTTGTCTGCTTTATGCAGCACTGTAATCAACTTAGTTATGAAGTTTTTTTTATAAACACTGTAGAAAATCATGCCATTGGATTTTATCATGATTCGCTCTAAGGCACATATCTGCAACCCAAGAAATTGTGATTTAAAAGTACTTGGCACCAGGCAGAATTTATTTAAATGCCCCTTCATTGTTCGTATGATGGACCTCAAATTTGAATGTTGAACTGACAAGAAGCATAAACAGAAGATGTAACACAGGAGTAATTTGGCTGAGACCACAGAAATCTTAAAATTGAGAAACATCACGTGGGGTTCTTCTGTACTTTGTGATAAGGAGGTTTCGCTGTAGGTTTCCATTTTGATAATGTAAATGGATGTAAATACTGATTGTCATACTTCAGGCAAGCTGAGATACAAGAGAATATTATCTGGTATAATGGATGGGAAGGGAAGCGTGAATAATAAAAGGTAAGCACGGTAAAAATCCTGAAGTACTTTAATTTTAACTTTTGGTACATTATATCACGCTACTTGTGCAATAATGTCATTATTTACCGATCATACACTATAAGCCACGTAGGTAGAAACCTAGCATAAAGCAGGCCTTTTGATTTTTGACTTTCCCAAAATGTTCAGTGGCTGACTGATTGACAAGCAGTAGCTGAGTGCCTTTGCAAGCTCTTTTCATATTTGTGAGTTTGACTATCACTCTGTTGCTGAAACAGTTATTTATCAGTACAACAGAGAATTTATATACTTTTGCTGCAAACTTAAATAATTTTTCAGACAGATAATTTTGCATAATATGGCACATAATAATTATTGACTTTAAGCTTGTGACCCACAGACTGAAAACCGTTCACATGAGATTGAGGAGCAGGGTTCAAAAATACAGTAACATATAATAAAAACATACAAGGTAAGTATGAATGGATGGATGGATAGATGTGCTGTGATGTTATACACTGTCTGTCCAGCTTCCTCAGTTTTATGGGGTACATCTCCATGTACATCTCTGTTGACATAACATGACACTGAATGTGTATACTTTCATACTTGTTTAGGTCTGTTTTTTTTTATGATAACACATTATAAAGCACTACTTGCTGTGTTTTCTTGGTGCACTAATACAGCTAATTATGTTGGATTATATTCCTGTACTGTAATCGCAGCAGAAACTGCTGAGACTTCTTTCATGTCTGCTTTCCACAGCAGTTAGCACACTTCTCCTGTCCTTCATAGAACAAAGTTTCACAACACACATACATAACACCCCCAGTGGTACAATACATCTGCAATGTCCATGGGCTGAATCAACAAAGATGTCACTGTCTGTGATGGAGCGTTCTGACTTCCTTGATTGATTTAAGTAATCAACATCATTGCATATGCCAACAATACATAGTTCAGAGAGTTTCAAGTAGCTGCATGAAATGGTTACAACAGTTAAGTGCAGTAATATGTGTGTCATCCTTAGGAGGCTGACACAGTTTCTTAACTGTGTTTGAAAGAGCCCTGTGTGGTATGTGCAGTGACCATCATGATCAACCTGTCTGAACTGTGATGGGTCTTGCCAGTGATGGTTAGTTTCCAGGTTGCTGGAGGACTCTTGTCCTCTTGAAGAACTACTGCCTTGGGCTGCAAATTAGTTGTTTTGTAGGGCTGCTTGACCTGTTGTTGGAATTGTGTAAGATAGTGGATGGACCAGCATTTCTGTAGTTGTAGAAATTGTTGCAACATTTGGCATTATCTATCCAGTGACATGGCATCATTACCCACAGAATGGTTACCTAGTACATTTGTGTTTGTGCACTAGAAGAACCATTCTTCTAGCGCACATTTCCTGCTTAGTTCTGTCTTTGAGTGGGTGACTAGAGAGAGTTTCAGTGACTTCAGTGTACAGTTTCATGCAAAAATGTTTCTGCGTGTAAGTTCTTCCGTTTTTCAAAACTAGTCTGCACTTTCCAATTGCATGGTTTGGCACATCTTAAAATAATATATATGACATTTTTATGTCACAGTATGCAGGACACTGGTCTTTGCTGGCTTCTTCCATAAACCCATTAAATTTCCAGACTGCAGTCTCCACCAGCATTGTAGCGCAATGTACAAATACAGGGGGCAGCAGTATGTCCTATCAAATCAGTCATGGAGTCCATTTCCATTTGGCTGATTGCCCAAGAAGACTTAAGAGGAAATGTACACACACACTCACTCACTCTCTCTCTCTCTCGTTTAGAGAGAAAATTTTAAATCTGAATGAAATCATGAAGACTGTAATTGATGATTCAAGTCTTCTGGAATGTTACTCCCTGTTGACTGGCAAATGGTTCCTATTTTTTGGAGAAGCATAGTGCCACCACCTTCAGGGTCAGGTAGTCCAAGGAGACTAATTTTTAAATTCCACAGGTGGTCAATGAACTTGGAATGGTAACTGTGACATTGAAGTGATGGCTGAAGCTTGCCACAGAAGTTTTATAGAGACAACCGCAGTCAGTATAGTGACTGGGCAATGGAGTGGGGAATTGGGGTTCAGTTCACGGTGGGGGACAGAAACTTTTTCTGTTCTCCACCACGTTCAGACAAGCTTGAGCCCATGCTGCTTTTTGTCCTTTGGAGGGAAAGCAGTTGAGATGTGGCAGTGACGAGTAACCTCAATCTTAATTGTGAGGTTAAGAATGTCTGGAGCTATACTTCCACTGCCCTATACATTTTCATGCTGTCGTCCTTAAGCATAAGGTCAACTTTACTTTCATGTTTAATTGTTGCAGTGCCTTCACAGATGTTATTTCAGTTATCAAGGTCAGTTTGTAAGTCTGGAACATAACCCTGATACATTTACTTAAAAAAAAAGGTTGTCTAAATTTTGTCCAGGTATGTGGGGGAATAGTTTGTGGCTGCCATTGGTAATGAATTTTCAAGCAGCTGTTTACATCATGCTGTGTCTTCTGAAACTAAGTGACTTGCCAGCTTAGAAAACAGTTTTTTAGTTATTGTCCTGTATTGTGCAATTTTGTCTCTACAAACATGGCCCAAATTCGTATATTTGACAATAAAAGGGCTAAGCAGTGGGCTGAAAACAACTTCTTATTCATATTTTATTTTCAAAATACAGGGACATTATTTTGTTTAACAAATCAAGTAACTACTTCACTCAGGCTTTGTTGTGTGATGGCAGGGAGCATGACACTCACTGCTATTTTTACCATCCTTACTGTGAGTTTGGGTCCATGTGTTTTCATTCAGTGTACTGAAGTGACTTGTAGGTTTATATGCACCACATTTAAAGAAGGAGCTGGACATGTTTGCCTTTGGCTTACAGACGTGTCACATCTAACAGACACACTGTTGAATGCTCATCAAAGTTTTGTAAGTTAAGCCAGCCAACAGAAAGTAACTAATGACAGTTGTCAGATAAAATCCTGCTCCTGTATGTGACTGAGCAGCATTAATTATGGAGCAGCCCATGAATGTCATGAGCCATTTTATGTCTGCCCAAAATTATAAACTTTCAGATCAGTTGTGTGAAAGTGGAAGTGATTATGTGACAGTTACGACTTTACTTAGCCTGTGTGCCACAGAATTGCTGTTTCTGATTTTACTTGTTTAAAGTGAGCAGTCCATCAATACATTATCACAGATTTTCTGTGAAAGGTTTGCCTGTGATACCATCTTTGTGCACTGCCTTTTTGCACGTTCTTTGTTCTGTGAATGCAAGATTGTTTATAATATATATTATGTGATAATGTATTTTATTTGTATTACATAATAACATCACATTTTACGTTGGGTTAAAATCTCCTGTGTACAGTATTTAAGAGAGTCCATAATCTTATTTGCAGATTTCACAATTTGCAGTCATCTCAGGAACTTATCCTTTGTCAGTGCAGCCAGTTGGGTATACAGTGAACTCCCACCATACCTTGTACCCTCCTCTGTCAGCAAATGGTTTCAAGGGAAGATAAAATATGAATATATATGTGTATGAATATCTTCCATGTAAAACAGTTGAAGGATTTCATTGTTTGACTCTTGGAGATCTTACTATGACTTGTACCGAACTGTATCGTATTAAATTATGATAAGGCTTGTTAAAATTTAAACAAGCAGTTTCTGCCCCTGTAAACTTTATACTGTTGGAAGGATCTTGGTGACATTGTGATCCATATCCACGTGTGTGCATTACAGCCCTTGAAGAACATTTTGAAGTCATGATTTACTGAATATGCATGCAGTGAATTTGCTTGTAACTTCTGGTAGGACTGTTTGTGCTGTGATACAAACTGAACAGAGCAAGAATCCTCACCAAGTGGTTCTGCAAACTAGAGACAACTTTGTAGCACAAGTGGATGCTGCAGGACAGGCTGAAGCATATTTTCACTACAATGTATTGCTTTCATTATCTGCTCCTGTTCATAACTGTTACCAACTCTGCCTGCTCACAAACATTGATAAACATGCATAACAACAAAACAGCAAGTGTCAGCATTTTGTATACATGTAACAATTTTCTCAATTAAATCATCATAATTGTCATATGAGTCATAACTGAGTGCCTTCTGCAGGGCTTGAGTGTTTCTGAGTGAGGTCATTCGTTTCAGCAACACATTCTTAATGACACTATATAAAGGAAAAAGACAGATTCTGGGAAGTGAAAATGGATTCAGTTAAATAATAGAATATTTCTTTTACTTTTCAGATATTTTTATTAGTTTTTGTCGTGAAATGTCTGATTATGAATAATGGTTGCATGTGCATACATCTTATGTATATCGGCTGTGGTTGAAGTACTGAATTGTGTGATAGTGGTAATTTTTTTTTTGATTTTTTGTGCAAATATATTTATATCAAAATGTTCCATCATGTGTTATATGAATTTTACAGAAAAGTTATGGTGTACAAAACAGTTGATGAGTTACCATCCAATAGGAAGGTGTCCACTTATTACAGTGACTAAACATCAAGATCTTTTTGAAGTGAAACATGCTGTCTTCAGTAGCCTAACATTTTGACAGCATATGAAGTTGTGTTGGTATGCAGGGGTGTAGCTGGGGGGGGAGTAGTGGTACCACCCCAGGCTGCAGAATCCAAGGGGTGGAAAAATGAATATTATAAGCAAAAAAATCTGATTTTCTGCAAGCTGGAAACTTTAAATTATTGATCCAAATACAAGAAAATTCAATAAGTAGTTGTGATTTTTCTAAAGTTTGTCCTGCTGGGGGGGAGGGCAGCCATGGTGATTACTGGCTCCAGGTTCCAAAAAATCTAGCTATGATGCTGTTGGTTTAGGATTAAAATTATAAAATGGGCAGTTGAGGGGTAAGATGCAATCCCATTGCTTTTCCTTGTGACCTGTTATCATTTCTGATTGTCATCACCATCATTGGGTACTTCTGTGAGGGTGGACTGTCTTACTTGTATGCCAAACCTTCCTCCAGCTTATGTACCTTTCCATAAGTCATCTTATATATGCTGCTATTATTTTCCTGTTTTCTTTTGTTTGTTTTCCTTCAACTTGTTCCTGTACCTAGACCTTGCTTTTCCCAGCTTTTTTTTGTGCTGTCATAAGATTCGTGTCATCTGTATGGAACGTGCTCTTCATTTTATTATTTACAGACAAAATTTCTTTTTGTGTTTAAATCATCAGGCCTAACTTAAGGCTCTGATTTCAGATTTTATACCTTCCTTGTCCCAGACTGCCATTTTCCATGGGGTTTCCCTATTAACATTTTGAAAAAGTGATAGCTCTACTTGAACAGCTGCGTGTTGATGGAACTGAAATGCTTGGTATGTGTATGGCTGCAGCTATATATCTCAATAATGCTGAAAATTTCGAATTTATGTATATTCTACTATGTATGCTTCCGTCCAATATATTAACATCATCAGCATAAACCAGAAGCTGACGTGTATCATTCAATTCCAAGCCCTCCTGGTTTGCCTGAACCCCCCTAGTGGCATATTCTAAAGCAAAGTTGAAAAGCAATAGCGACAGAGCATCTTCTTGTTTCAAGCCATTCTTAATAGGAAACGTGTCAGACAGACTTTGCCTACCTGAACTCTGCTATACGTTTCACTTAGGCACATTTTTATTAACCTTACTAGTTTCATGGGGATACCAAACTCAATGAGAATATTATACAAAACCTCCCTCCTACCTGAATCATAGGCTTTCCTGAAGACTATAAATAGCTGATGCACTGCCTCATTGTATTCCCATTTTTAATCAAGTATTTGACGAATGCTGCATATATGGTCAGTATTTGACCTGTTACATGGCAGTGAATAGGCAAATTAAAAACAACGTGGAAAATACATGTGATGCTGGATTGAGCGCTCGGGAAGCAGTGCACCATGCTTCCTGAAAAGTCCTGGATAAAATCAGAGTTGAAATTTCAGATTGTTTTTCACACTTGTGAGCATTAGACAACCGCTTTGATTTTCTTGGCATCACTGAATTTTGGTAACACATAAATGGCTTACTGAGCTCCCAAAATAAGCATGCTGATCTGTCACAGCAGTATTCAAAATATCTGAATGGACATATCACTTCCCTCAACACAGCAGGGGACACTGTAACTTTCTTCAAAGGCACTGCTAAAATACGCTTCATCAGTCAGATTCGAGGCAAGTGAGACCTTGGCGACAGCTCCTCACATTCCGTTGACACTGTCAATTTCAGTGACAGGTGAACATTTTTTTGAGAAAAATGAGGTTGATCAAGTCGTATTGAAATTACATCTGTTCGCGCAGCATGCAGCTGTATGACATTTTGAACGTAAGTAACGCTTTAAAGACGAAGAGTACCTGTTTTATATAAGGACTCAGCGCGGATGTTTTATAAGGCAAAAGTTGATGTTGTTCTGAGATCCGTACAAAACACAGAAACGCAATAAGGACTCCACGTACAATTTCCGTAATGTCAAACCTGGTGGTACGTAAAGTTACCGCTAGGCTTGAACAGGTTAACTCCGCCCTCCAGCCTTTGTACCACGTCACGGATTACACCATACGCATTCGTGGTAGCATTCACGGAATAGCTAAAGCACAACGTGTCAGGAACGGGATAGGAGCTGTTTGGTTACATGCGTAGGTATAATGACGTAGTTGTAAGTAATGGCGGACGATTTGAGCAGGAATTTGTCGGTAAATTAATTGTCGTAATTAAAATTCGCTTTTACATTGCCAGGCAAACTATAATAACTTTGGATATAAAAGAAAGCTTTGCTCTAAATGTACTTTAACTTGTCCAAAGCATGTTGTCGAGTATGTAAGCTGGTGGTCACATTTTATTCCTGTTTTTGTTACATGGACGTCTGGCAACGAGGTTAGGGGTTGACACATGTAAATTACTTTTTAGACGTGAAAGACGTTTCCTTCAGGATTTAAGTCAGTGTTGTGTCACGCTATTAACTCGTGTTTTATAGATGGAAGATTCTGACACTGACAATGATACCACTGATAAAGATACAGATGGAACAGGCTCTGTGGAAGTCTTTGATGTGCGAAATGAAGAACCAGGTGTTAATGTAGAAGGAGAAATGAAAGCAGATGTAAGTTTTAAGTGTGTAATGTTAACTCATTTGCACTCACTAATACTGATAATTCTTTATTAGTGGTGTGTGTGTGTGTGGAGGCACAGGTGCTGGGTTATAAGAAAACAATTTTAGTATTATTTTGTGCTATGTCAAGAATTGTTAGTGAACAGATACTTTTAGATTATGTAACAATACTGAGGCTCTGTGATATCACATTAGATGTGAAGATAATCATGAATGGTGGGCAGATGAAGATGACTCATTTGTGTATGCTGTTTTAGCATTCACTAATGGAAACTGACAAAAAGTACCAGATAATGTGACTGAATAGATTTGTACCAAGTACATCCCAAACAGAAGTACAGAACATTACTGCTACTGCAGTGAGCTAAGCCTAATGTTTGCTTGTAATTTTATTTAACAACACTGTCAGGAGAGATCACAGTACGTGTATAATTTTGGATGACAGGATGAGTAGTAAGTAATAAATTGGTAAACCAATGGAAGGAAGTTGGCAAGACGTAGCTTGAGGTACTACCCTGGGATTTGCCTGAAGGACTGAGGAGAACCACAAAACCTATTGGGGACAGCCTGACCTATGGGCCAAGATTTTATCTTGAGACCTCCAAAATGTGAAGCACTTGACCATGATGTTCAGTATGTTTCATTGACTGTAACATGAATGTATGAGGCATTTTCACTTCGGACTGTGTTGAGCATCCAACAGAAAGGTGCCATAAGTTAATGAGTGCCATTCATTGTAGGGTTTTTTAATTTCAAACAGCCCATGTATTTAATGCTTATTGGGGGGGAGTGACAAGTACATTTCTGTAGGCAGATTTTAAAAATAAAAGTGGTATGATTGTGTATGTTGTGTAGTATTACATTTTGAGGTTATACATAACAGTTTTCATGCACCTGTTCATGTAGGCATTATGCACAGAGCTAGTTTACTACATAGTGTAGTCACTGGTGTATAATCCTGATAGCTTGTCTGTAGGCAGAAGTGTTTTGATAGAAAATTAACACTTTCACAGTTTACTTTATTTCCAGCAGGAGGAATCAAATGGTGCAGAATCTGAAGATGAACAGTCAGAAGAAGGTAAGCATTTACCATGATTTGTGTATCGTAATTGACTGACATTATAGTCTAGCAGTTGGGTTGAATCTGCAAGCTTGAAATACACTGCATGCCATTTGCCTTATCATAAAACATGAGGCCAATCAGGCACACATTCTGTATGTCCATGAGCAAAGTAGGACTTTCATCTTACATTTTCATGTCCAGTTGTAACTCCCTTTTGACTTGCCTGCATCCTACCATGCTTGTACTGTCACTCACCAGATGCTGAGCTTGTAGATTGTGCTGGTTATTGTACATGGTCTGCCTTTAGTTGATGATTATTCAGCTGATCAACAAATATATTCCGTTTAGCTTACTCAAAGTTACAAGGGTTACTAAAATTTAGATATTGTTTTATTATGTTACTGCAAAACAGTACATGAATTATATGGCAGTGAAATTTTCAAGAGAATCACAGTGTTGCAGTCAGGCATGTGCTACAAGTTCTGAGTCCATCATGGTGGCATTAAGTTATACTAATCCTTCTTTGTTACACTGTTAAGATAAACCAACAAATGTGCACAGATATGCACAGTATACTACATATAAAATTTGCTAATCCTTCTTTCTCCTGTTATATTCACTTTATCATATGCACTTAGTATTTATTTTACATGAGTGGTTCAGTATCATACCTAATGATACATATTTTTGTCAGAAAGAAAATGTACCATGGTCAGACTGTGTAGCCAGTCTCTTGTTGGGCCCACATTTGTACTATCACCCAGTAGTTGATGGAACCACTATACATAATAATGCACTGGGTCTCCTTAATGTCCAGGGGCATCAGTTGCTAACAAGGAACTTGAAAGAAAATTAAGAGAGCTGGAAGCTGAAGTGATGATACTTAAGCAAGAGGAAATGCTGCTGAAGCAGATGTTATCTGGTGCAATTACAAAGCAGCAGATGAAGAATAGATTGAAGTTTTATAAATTCTCAGGTACACTGGTACTTTTCAAAAGAGATGATGCTAATGATGCGTAACATATTCTGATAGGTAGTGAACTAACTACATACAAGTATATTGATTGAAGAGGTAAAATTTCTGTTTTGTGTTCAGGAAGTGCCTGGTTCAAATGTTGGCTGGGACAATGTATGTCCTGACTGGCTTTTGTATGGGCAAGTGTCATGATGGCTCAGGACAGGGACAGGTGGCGGGCTCTTTTGAATGCGGTAATGAACCTCTGGGTTCCATAAAATGCGGGGAATTTCTTGACTAGCTGAGAAACTGTTAGCTTCTCAAGAAGGCCTCTGCTCCATGGAGTTAGTTAGTGTCATGATGGGATGTCAGTCATGTCGTGACCTCTTGCTTCCAAATCATTTATGATTAATCATTCATCAATCATTCCACCATTTGTTGCTATGTGGTTTTACTAACAGCATCATAAAAGGATCTGTAATTCAATAAAGTAAATAAATAACAGCAAGTATATTTGTGTTAGGGAAAGAATGACCAGGGATAGTAGGTTTATCATTGGTTACTTTCTCTTCCACTGTACCCACATTTCATGTTGTCAGCCCATCAACTTCTATAAGAAACTGAAGACCCCATGGGGGGGGGGGAGGTGCTTGTAGGGTTGAACAAGAGCCAGACCATGAGTGACAACTGATGGGAATGGGGATGGCATGTGGTAGGAAGGAACATGCCAAGCAGGTGAGTGCAGAAGAATCTGTGTATTCATTTCCTCACCTAACCAAGACTGTGGCACAGGATATACCTTGAGCAGTTGATGCTCAACCATTGGAAAATTATCTTCTGTTAAGTATGCCAAAGATTCAGTGCCATGTTAATGAAAGCACATCACTGGGCAATATACTGTGTTGCTAAATTTCACATTCTTGTTGTTCAGATCCCTTTTAATATTATCCTCCTATATTTGTGTAGTTTTTCCAAATGTGTTCTTGAGAAGGAGCTTTCTGATCAAAACTGTATATGTATTTATGCTAATTATGATTATGATACTTGTTAGACCACTACCACCACCACCACCACCACCACTACTAATACTACTGCAGCTACTACTGCCACCACCACTATTATGCTGCAGTGGCAGAACAAATCCCATTGATTGATACCCTCCACATTTTTCTCAAGCTGTTCTGCTTCCCTTTCAGCATACTTTCATACATTCCCATCCAGTAATCTAGCTGTTCTGTTCACATGAATGTTTACTGTGGTAACTTTCACTGGCAACACAAGTATTGAGGTGGTTCATATAGGTCAGAGGAGGCCTGGAAGTGGAAGGTAGTAGTAATAACAAAAATAATTGTGAGTTTTGTTATCATCATTGCTATAACTACCAGCATTACCATCTTTGTTTCCATCATAATATTCAGAATAATTGTCATTATAATCACCATTTGTCAGTACGTTGCAAGTGTGTGTTTGAGCCCAAGAAATTTTTGTTTTTTATCATATATGATGTGTCATCATCATCCAGTCATTAAGTTTGGTCTTTAGGTTGGCCCATTTTGATCTCAGCAATCATGTGATTCAGCACTCTATTTATGGGAGTCTCAATCCTCGTGTGCCTTTTTGGATGGTACTTTGAAATTTGTTTGGTGAAGCTGTGATTGTTCATTTGGTACCTGTGTTGATGCGGCCTGCTTGTAAATGGTCTAGAAATCCCATATCCAGTGAACTTCTTTTTTGGTCATACATGAACCGTCCCCAGACACTGTGTAGTAGTAATATTTCAAGATGTCTGTGTTTTAGAAATTGCATATGTAATTTAATTACAGTGCACCCGCCCTGTATGTGATAGGTTATCCGTTTGAATTATGAGACCGACTGTGTGTCATATCTGTTTGTAAATGATACTGTCTTGATAGTCCAAAATCCCTGAAATAAACCAGCATAGTTTGGAAATAAATAGAATCGATTGTCTGCAGGTCTCTATGTCTCGAAGTGCACACAAAATAAGTTACGTGTGGATCTGACACCAACGCTGTATGGAAGACGGCCTGGATATTCCAGTTACTACATAGAGTTCCACATTTTGTCTGAGAACTGTAAGTACCACTTGCAGATTTATTATTATATGTACCTCAGATTTCATAATCGAGGACAGCTCAGTTAGTAAAGTGACTGGCTACATAGTGGACAAGTTGGGTTTAGTCCCACACAGGGGCAAGCATTTGTATCTTTGCCACTAAACAAGTGTTTATGGAAGGGTGGAAGAGAATTGAAAAGATGTGGTCAGGCTTCTCCTTTATCATGCCTACACTTTGGAGACTTCCTGTATTTACATATTTTAGTTAGGGGTTTACAGGTATGATGCTTGTGATAGATAGTAAAAAGTGTAATTAATTTTTTTGTTTGGGTCATCCTATTGTGTGTAATATAAATCCAAGTGAAATGGTATTTTATCCAACACAGCACATTTATTAAAAATAATATGAAACTATAAAGGCTGCAGGTTTTGACTTTTTCTTAAAACCATTATCAGGTGAAGCATAAAATAGATGGTTCACTCTAAAGTCATGGAAACTTTTTTCGGCCAAAAATATGGCAGTGTGGGAGATGGAGTATAAATATTTGGAAACAGATGGTATGTATTTGTAAATATTGCCAACAGATAGAAGTATATTTAGAGGAGCGCATGCATGTTTCATGTGCCAACATCATTGCACTGACAATCTTGTTGCTGAATTGTTCAACATGAGGTGACAGATTAGCATGTCCAGTGATGCCGATGGTGTTTGTTGTCTTCCCCATTGTTGTCAACAAACCATAGACAGTACCAGGGACTATTTTGAAGGTTGTTAAAAGAGTTTGTATGAGTAATTTCTGTTAAACTCTTTGTTCCATATTCACTCTGATTGACATAATAAAACAACAAAACTATGACTCAAAAGACATGTTGGTTGCTTGCCTCCTAACATTAGCTCCTGTACACATACCCCTATCTAATGATATCATATGCAAGTATATGGCATGTGCTTCCAAAAGTATATACTTCATTTCCTGTGTTACCAAGTGTTTGTTGGGGGAGGGTGGGATTTTCTGTGACTTATGGAGTGACCCTCCTATATGCAGAGGAAGCTCATTTACGTCAATGCTTTTACAATACATGAGAAGGTTTGAGATCTCAACCCTTTTTTACATTTGTCATTGCAGTTATGAGTTTTCCTGTTTATATTCTTGTATTTATTAATGTTCTAAGCTTAATTAGCAAGTACATTTCTTATAGTGACTGATGTTATGAGCCTGATTAACATGTACAAAATGTAAAGAAGGGTTGAGTTCTCACATATTGTAAAACTACTGCTGTAATTGAACCCACACTGTATAGATCTTATATTTGGCCTGATGATGGCTTTAAGAGAAAGCAAAAACATGTAACATTTATATTTTTGTTGTATTTTTGATAAATATGTTGTGTTGGCTGAAGTACACTTTCACTTGGTAATTAGTTTGTTATCTCTTACTCAGTAACATGGGTTTTATCATTGAGGGAGACATGTCTACAGTCAGTAAGATATACAATGGTGACAATGGAAGGAAATGATAATGACAGATTAGAAACATAGTGCAACTAAATCTTCTGTTTACTGGATTCAAATAAATAAGGAAATAAACACGTCTACATACACAACACTTCACCTAATATTATCAGAAGTTGTGGTTTGAAACATATGAAACAGTATTCAATTTGATTGTGTTTCAGTTATTAACATAGACCTGTGGTTCTTAACCTATGTATAGTCACCCAAAAATCGGTTGACTTGCTGTTTAGGGTGGTTCACCATGGTCCTCTTTAATAAACTGAAATTTCTTCAGACACACAAGCGTATTTTATCAAGTGGTGTGATGGATTGAAGTGTGCTGAATTGACACGTGATGTGTATGAAGGTGTACAGCTCATAGCATTCCAATGCTGATCAGAAATATCTAGGACAGAATTGTTTATAGAGAGACTACTAATATTTATGCTTTGCATATTCATTGGTTACTACCACCTAATAAACTAATTATAGTATTATGTGATTAAGACTAATTATTTGACTAACATTTTGTACAAGTACCTAATTTGCTAAGCATTACACTAGTTATGTTTTAGTAAAAATAATGTAATTGATTTGTAGACAAAACAAAGAAATGAAAACTAAAATCATTACTGATTTAAAACTGAACTATGGAGTCATGAAGCTGACTTCAAAACTTAATCTGGGTTCTGGTTCATGAAGGTAAAGAACACATGACTGAGACACTTATGACTCACAACAAGTTATAGATTTCATATTAATGGAAGTTTATACTTCAAGGTTCAGCTTATTTTTGGTCCACACTCGATCAGCAATATGGGATGACCTACTTCGGCTTTCTTACATGAAATTGGTAACATTTTGTTACCCATTTGTAAAGTAAGGTATATAAATATGAACTGAATGTGAGGACTCCACTATCAAATATCACTGTCCTGATAGTGTGTTGATTTATTTAGGTTTTGTGGTGGGAAATAGTCATTTGCCATCTGGTATCAGAGAGACACTATGTAAGGAGAAATTTTCACTTGCTGAGCTCCAAAACCTTCTCAATTACCTCCGGCACATTTGTGAATGTACTGAGAGGAAGATGAAGCAGTTTATTGAAGCTGAGAAAGAACAAGGAAATGCACATAAAGGCCACAGAATAAATGTAAGTTTTAGAAATTTAAATTATAAACTGTGAGTACCAGTATGAGTAAATGGCAATGTTTCTGGCAATTTTGCAACAGATTTATGAGTCAGGGCTGTTATACTATTAAAACGACTTTGTTTTCATCTAGAGAAGTAAAAAGTACTGATGAAGATGATATGAACAGCAATAATAGTACGTAATAATGTTGTTTTGAAATGTGTTGGCATGGCAAATGATATTTGCAGTTCGGCAAGCATGACAACATAATTTTTCAAACCCTGTGTATGAGTGCACTTTAGATTTAGTGTGTCTGATGGGACATATGTGATAGCCGTCAATAAGACAAATGTTGTTCCTGTAGAAATTGGATGGGAGAGCACGGACTGATTTAATGGCTTAGGGCAGGGTAAGCGAACGCAGTAATAAAACTTCAGATTCAGTAAAATGCAGGGAATGAAGCTACACAGCTTTTCTTGGTTATGTTTGTGTATTGCAGGGAGCAATGATATCACCAAAATGATATGCAGCATGAAAGAAGGGGAAGAGAATTTAAAGTATGAAGGCTATAAAATACATACAAATCTGAATGGAATGGACTCGTAACATAATTAGTGTGCCCACCAAATGAATGAGGACTTGAGAGGAAAAATGGAACCTTAGTGCTAAACATTGACTATAAATTTATGAGATTCGTGAATGACACAGACCAGAGGAATACAACTGGTAAGAGAAAAGTTGGTTGGTAAAGGAGATGGGTCAGTGACCTGACTCTTGAACAAGATCCAGGCTAAACTCTTGACTAGCGAATGATACAGATTAGTGAGTTGACAGGTGAATAAAGTGGATCATTGTGTTGGATTGGTCAGTGAATAAAGAACTGTTGGCTGTGAAGAATGTAAATGACAACTGGTGAACAGACAAAATGACTAACTGGCCAAAAGCTCTGTAGCTGGAATTCTAATCCTAGGGTCCATGTATATCTTTTTTTTATTGGCTCAAAAAGTGTCATCTTATATGATGATAATTTATCAAAACTCCATGGTAGGTTATTGAACCTTCTACCAACCTAGTACATACATATCACAAGTTGGCTCATGACTAACTCCATGGATCAGAGTCCTTCTTAAGAAGGTAATATTTCCTCAACCAGTCAAGAAATACCCTGCATTTTGTTGAACATGGAGGTTCATTACCATGTTCACAAGAGTCTGCCAGTTGGCCCTACCCTGTGTGAGATCAATGCAGTTGATGCCTCCCCATCTTATTTCTTCAGTTCAGTATAACTCCAATTATCTGGATTAATTGGGACCGCAAGCTGTCCAGATATGCATAAAATCCGGATAATTGGATTTTTCTTTGAAAATAGGCTACATTGGCAGTTTTAAGTGGAAAACATTTCTACAAATGGCTATTTTTAGGCTGCATATTTATGTATGTACAAATAAAACGTTAATACGTAATTCCTTATATGTATTTCACAACTGGGGAGAAAAAATAAGCCATAAGAAAGATGTAGTACAATTACAGTAAGAAAACTTTGACTTACAGATTTACTTGATGAAGTCAAGGATATAGTGATCAGACAACTGGTAATTTCAAGGCAAATTAGTTTCGTAGAATTCTTGATCAAGTTACCTGAAGGGCGAAGCTGATCTGTATAATTGGAGTTATACTGTATACGTTTTAATATTATCCTCCAATCTGTGCCTCGGCCATCCAGTTTGCCACCTTCCGTCATGTTTCCCCACAAAAATTCTGTATGTACATCTCCTCTCCCTTATTTGCGCCACATGCCTTGTCCATCTCATTCTTCTTAATTTGTTCACCCGAATTATGTCTGGTGAGGAATACACTTTCACAAATTGCACAACAGTTTTGTGCAACAAATTTGTTGATGAATTAACTATCTCTGTGGAGCTAAGGTACAATTTGCTCAGGTCATGAAGAATTCCCACATTTGTGGAAGCAGAAGGTCCATTATCTTGTTCACAACAGCCCATCATCACTTGTCAAGGTCCTGAGCCAGATGAATCCATTCTAAACCATCCCATCCTTTACTTATCTGTGGATCAGTCCAGTCTCTTTCAAAACTAAAAGCGTTTCACAAATAATTTTGGAAATATAACTGGATTACAGCATGAAGTGAAGATGAACTTGTTGAAGGTTACACAATTGACAATGAATAATCATTTAACAGGTTGGACTTTAATTATATTTTTTAAGTATATTTCATATTGAAGCTTTTGAGATGTGGCACCGTATAGCCCTGTAGATATGCTTTGGCTCTTGCTATCGGGGCGAGGGCCAGAACGTATCTTCTGCACCTGGAACATTAATAGTATGTGAAATTTTAATACATGCGATGGAAAAACTCCATGAAGTGAATGACGTCGGATGTTACACTCCATCGTAAAAACTCTACCTTTGGTTTGGTAACGAATACGATGCGTATTTATGATTTATACACGGAAATACAAACGCGAAATTCTGTAATGTTTTCTACATACAATATACAATGTATGTGACATGGTGATGTTCGTTGTTTCTGCTACACAGAAACACATGGTTGAAATTATTGGGCCCAGCTTACGCCGGGCACTACAAAAAATTGGTTAAAGACTCATCATATGTTCCCCTCCACGGAAATCTTTAGTAAAAGGCGAAAGATTTATGCGTATTGAAGGGAAACCAGAGTAACAATTGTAGTCTCACACACGTCATATAAAGAAACGGCAACGACAAGATTTCGTGAGAACTAGTACGGGAAGGACACAGAATAAAATTATCCATCCACCTTTGAGCACTCGACGCAATTAAGTACCCTCTGATTAATAATTTACAGTTTTTAGTTGCATGAGTTGTTTGATCCTTATGATGTTTAGCTAGATTTACTTATATTCATTTCTCCGACAGTGTTATTAGCCGCATCGTTTGTGCTACACCGGCGTAGGTTGATCGGTGAGCCACCTAGCGGTCGCTTTTAGAATGAATGCATGTAATGTGTGGTTGGGTACTGACGATGCCCAGACAGGCATGAATGTTATAAATATAGCATTTAATTGAACTGAGACGCTTTCATAAATGGTGTAATGAATTTTCAAAATTAATGCTCTTCTCTTATGTCTATAGCATTGGGTTGTGCGTAAGTGTGAGCGCTACTTGTTAACGGAAACGGACCGTAATGGAAGTGCACTTCGGTAGCTCAGTGGGAGGAGAAGGAACTTTTTGTATCTACACGGGCAAGCACGTCGGGGTATTCGGTTTTTTTGATGGCGTTGTGGCTGGAGAGCGTTACCTTTTCTTGACGGAATTAGTAAGTTTTACGTGTCTTATGCCGTCATAATTAAGGTATTACGGAAAGTAATTTTGCTGAAGTAAAGGTCGCAGGTCTCAGCACGGCACCATGCCATGAGTAGATGCAGGGGAGTGGAGATACAGCCTTACGCATTCTTAACCTCGGCAATAAGTGGAGATGGTGGTCAGATTCACGCTCCGGCCGCTTTACGCCCGAAGAACTCCCAGTGCCCCATTGGATAGAAGGTTGATTGAGCCCTAGACCTGGTCTGGGGACTGTGGGGATGAAGTGTCTTAGCCTTTGGGGATGAGATATCTCGGTACTCTTAAGGGATTGCCAGGCGGTGAAGACGTAGGCACAGTGATCCTTCAAAAGTCGACAACTGTTTATCTTTCGACATGGCTTAACACCTCATAGGACTTGGAAAATTCAAAGAATTCTAATGTTGATTTCCAAATTGACTCGCTTTAATGAAATATCGTTAGAAGACCTGGTACTTTTAAAAATAACCTGTCATTAGTATTATCAATGTAGTAAACATCAAAGGTAGTGAGGCAGAGAACAGTATGTGCTTTGTGGTAATAGATGTTTAATTCAAAACAATTCACTGTGCTCCATATGCAGCTGGGAATTGAACAGGGTAATTAGTCCATTGTTGTGTTTCATAAGAAGTAGTGAATATATGGAGCAGCAGAGTCATGACTCGTAGCACCTCGAGCAGAACCAGTATTAACAGCTGTATGTACGATGAACTTCAGTATGGTTATTATGCGGTAGAGATCATCAGACCCGATTTTGAAATATATCCATGAGGGTGTTTGAGAGCAGGGTGCAAAGGAATATGATGGGACATAAGCAGGACAAAATAACAAGCAACTGGAGAAAACTGAATAATCAGGTGCTTCATGATTTGTGCTCTTTGCCAGATATAATTCCTATAAGGGTTGTGAGGTGTGTGGGGCATGTGATGTTCATGTGAGAGGAGAGAAGTGCATGTAGGGTTTTGCCAAGGAAACCTCAAGGAAAGACGCTGTTTGGAAGACATAAATGTAGGTAGGAGGATAATATTAATAAAATGGATCTTAAAGGAATAGGATGAGATGATATGTACTGGATTCATCTGGCTGAGGACGGGGACCAGTAGCAGGTTCTTGTCGATGTGGCAGTGAGTTTTCACATCCCATTAAATGCAGGGACTTTCATGACTAGCCGAGTAACTATTTACTTTTCAAGAAGGGCTCTGATCTGTGGGGTGAGGTTGGTCTAACAGATGTCAGTCTGGTAGCTATCACCTCAATCAACTCATAAACTGTTTGTTTATTCTGATGAAATTAAGTATGTATTAAGGCCACATGGCCATCAGTACCAATGTTTGTATGAACAGAATGGCGAGATGACTGGAGGGCAAGTGTGACACTTCCAGGCAAAGAATTAGTCCTCAGGTCTTCTTTCTGTGGCCTCAGTATAGTTAAATTGTCCCAAAAGTTGTCATGCCAGTTAAATTCAGTGCCAGATACACACAGACATGATTATGCCGCTTCTGTGAATGTGACGTTTGTTCCATGATGCATTGTTTTTCCTGCCTCAGTATAGCATTCAATTTGCGGGTTTATTTTATTGTGTTAGTGTGAAATGCACTGATTGAGCTGTGTCTATGTGTCTACAGCTTTCAGCTTTGCAAGTAGTGATGGAATTTCAATAAAAATCAGCATGTAGAATTCTACATTAAAATTTTAGTATGCTGATTTTAGAAATATGTAACTTGATTGTTTATTGTATAGTATTATATTTTTATTGTTGTATTATGTTTTTCACCATAGTTCTGTGTATTTTAAGAATGATCATTGATTGTTATAATCATATTGTATGTTTGATGACATATTTCATATCCAAATGCCCCTTATGGGTACTTTTATGGATTGACAAAATGTATCTGTATCTGAATGTAATTTCAGTCTCTGTCAGTTTGATACATTATGACACACACCTTACACAAGAAGCTTTATTGATAGTTTAAAAAATTGGTGTCTTATACAAATAAAACTATGTATGTACCTACACACACACACACACACACACACACACACACACACACACACACACGCACGCACGCACGCACACATTCTTTTCTATAAAATATTCTAACAGTTAACATTAACACCTTGTATTTAAAATATTTTTTGATGTGGTGAATATTTAATATCATGCTCTACAGAATGCTCATAATTGCTGCTTGTGATGGTGATATCTGTAATGCACTTACTGTTACCTTTGTAACAATAGATATGTGTTTAAGGTAAACAAAAGTACAGGGCAGTGAGATGTGAAAAATCTTAAGAATCACTATACATTACTGTTATTTTAAATATTGCTTACTGTTTCCATTACCAGGAACAGGGAAGAGATTTTCTTAGTCAGTTGTGTCCAATACAAACAGCTATGCTAGATTACTGGACTAGTTATTTCTAAGAGATGCAACTGACTAAGGCCCACTCTTGCATTTCCACCTGATGATGGTCACAAATCCAGTTACCAAAACACTGTCTGAAAAGCTGAAGGTGATAGACAGTGTCAAAAATTGTAGTCATTATCACACTGTAATGAGAAACATTTAGACTTAGGTCATAAAGACTATTTTTTTAACAGTACTTTCTGAATGACACAGGTCATGTGTTCCAAATCCTGTTCAGCCTCTTCTGTGGTGTATTTTGTAATGTATCTTTTTTTCAGGTCTCTCATAAGATCTTCATCTTTGACAATTTGCATGTACAAGTGGCATTTCGACCTACAGCTCAGAAGTATTCACACATGTGGTTTGTTGTTTATCTTCTCTATAATGACAAGGAAATTTTCTTTGAACCACAAGGAGTGCAGGTTGAATCAAATGGTAAGCATTTGTACTTTAAATGCTGTTCTGAAGAAAGGGCAATCAAACTTAGAGAATTTATCTGAACATGAAACTGTTATATTTCACTAAATGCTGATGTAAAAGCGCTGTCCTTATCTAATCAATTTTGGACAGTTAGAAAAATCTGCATGGTATGTAGTTCTAATAGTATATCTTTATCAGTGATGTGACAGCAATGATATGAATGACTATCACCTAGAGGTGTCAGGCTTTTTGTGATATTAGTCTGTGTTGTTTGGTGAATGGTTGGTTTCTGACATTTTGAAGGAACAGAGTGCCTTTATTTTCAAGGATTACTTGGCACTGGTAATTCTATATACAGCAGAATACCAATTTGAATTTCTCAGTATAAGGTTCTCTTGCATTTTGTGTTTTTTTTTGTGGTCCTGGCCAAAACCAAATATGAAGAATGTATAATTTTTATCAATTTAAGGTTTCTAGATTTTAGGTTTTTCCTGTATTTAAGGCATGAAAATTCAGTCCCTACACCATTATGGAGCCGCAGTTTAGGGTTCATGTTTAAAACGTTGAGTGTGGGTTGTGTGTGTAACACCATGATTGTGCACAATGGAAGTGAAGCAATGGCACAGCAAATTTTGAACTACTGGAGCAGTGTACTGTTGACTGTCAGGAGTCATCATATGTGTGATTTTTCTCAAAGCCCATGGCAGGAGCTGTTTATATATAAGCAGGTTTTTAACGCAGCTGTTTGATCATGAATCAGGGATGTAAGCTGCCGTATGACTGGTCACCTTACACTACACAGCTGCCAAGTGCTACACTCTCTAGTGTTATTTTCATTGGCGATCGGCTATTGGTGTAATGGACTCATTGACTGTCTTGTGCCTTACAACCTTAATTTTCTTTTATTTTGAAGTTCTTTCTTTTGGTTCTCACAAAATAAATATAATAATATAAATGTAAGATTGATTGAAGAAAAACATTATTAGGTTTAAATTTAGGGTCAATGTAATGTTTTGCAACCACAGTTGTAACATTCTGATTGATATTGACTCGAAGTGTCATTTAAGTTTCTTTGTTGATTTAAGGTACAAAAACCTTGTGCTCCAAATGAATCTTAAATGGGGGTTCTACCATACTTCGTTTCTTCATCACAATCAACCACTGTATTAAGAACAACTTCAATTTCTTGGCTGTGAATTACTTTTCCTCATCGTCAAACATGTCTGGCTGAGTAATTGTGTTTACACATACTTTGAAAGAAGGTGTGAGAAGTGGCATAAAGCACTACTGGTGGAGAATGGTAATTGACTGAAGTTGGCTAAATGTCTTCTGGATGTGTGTGAAAAAGGCTTTGTGTATGTTCACTAGGCACTTATGCTTCAAGGTCAGATCATGTCTCTGCTCAGACAGACAGACAATACAAAACAGTAACTGGATACTGTATTTTAACAATGTATTACAATGAAAAAGGATAGAGCTGTCTGTCAAGTGCATGGCTGTGGAGGGGATAACAGGGATTTGGTATGTGGCATGAGCAGAGGTGTCTGTGTTTCATCACCATTCCTAGATCGGCTCTTGTGCCCTCTCAGAGCCAGTGAGTATGGTGGGGAGGGGTCTGTTCTGATGGGTGAGTGGCCAGAGAAAGAAACTGACGATTCACCTCCCACTAGTGATTACAGTAAAGATTTAATTTGGATCCACTTTCTCATTGTGGTCTTTGTGGTGTTGTGTTTAAACACAGGGACAGCTTTACCTTTGGCAAAGTGCTACGTGGATAAAAAGTGTGTCTGTGCATGCCTATTGAAAAAGAGATTGAGGGTGTACTGTGACATAAACCACTTTTGCACGTAAGATCTCAGAAGTTGGAGATGCAGGTTAAGAATGCATAGTTGTCATGTCATCAAAGATGGTTGCGTGTAACATATGCACCATGCCACCACACCTGTGCAATTACCTCAGACTGAGTAATTGCATAGAACACCAATTTACTGGTTTCTCCATATAAAAGTGCCAAATTCATTGAGGTAGTGCTAAAACTTGGGAAGTGGTCCTCTTGAACGGTCATAACCAGACACAATGGATATTACAATCCAGCTCTTGGTATGGCTGTTGTGTTCTGTAAGATGCCATGGTTTGGCTGTACCACTAATTACTTTGAGCTAAAAATAGTCACTTTCAAATCGCCCATCCTGTTGTGCAGGTGCAATACTGTTTCTAATTTCTACTCTCAGACAAGCACAACAAAAGTACCTCTATTCATTGGTCTTTATTGCTGTAATGCTACATGTTTCAGTTGCTGCTTGACCATCATCAGGCAAAAACAGTCAGCAGAAAAGAAGAAATTGCTAAAGCAGCGGCCTCTGCTTTTTATACATAAACGGTAGGGGTTTTTAGATTACATATAGAATTATGGAGGTTATAAAATTATAAAATACGCAGTTTTTATTATTTCCTATATGGAAATAATATATATCTAACTCGGGGTTATATGTAAAAATGTTCCGTTTCACTAAAATAGGAATTGAGATTGGATAAAACATAAAGTAATTAAATTAGAGTATTGGGCGACCATTTCTGACTTGTGGTTATTTATGCGGCTTTCATTGAGGGTTGCTCTTGTGTATGTTTTTTTGGGCTCCCTGTGCGGTCTTATGACTTCGCAGAATCCTTGTGTTTGTACTAGTCTCCCACTGTGGAGATGCTTTTTACATGTGTGCCTGCAGTTCTTAGCTGTGTGCCCACAATTTTATATTTAATCAAAAACCCCCACAGTTCATGTATAAAAAGCAGAGGCTTGTGTTTTGGCACTTTCTTCTTTTACATTGAATGTGTTTTTGCCTGATGATGGTCGTGCTGTGACTGAAACATGTACCATTACAGCAATAAGGACCAATGAGTAAAGGTACTTTTGTTGTGCTTGTCTGAAAGTGTAAATTAGACACACTAAATATAGTCATTATATAAAACTTAGGGCCTGTATTTAGAGGGAGAATGATGTCAAGGTCAGTTAGGCAGTAAAGTGTGACATAGATAGATTGCTCCAACCTCTTGATTTAATGTACAGGGCCTTTAGTTTATGTGGTCTGTACCCTTGGCCACGTCAGAGACTGTTTCGCATGATAGTGGGCAGCTCACTACCCACCACAACCTGCATTTGCCACCTGTCATGGTCCATATCTTTTACAGCAATGCATTATAGTTAGTACTAGGTTTTTGTTTACTGTCTTTACCGAGGGTGTTGGAAAGTTGTAGTTCAACACAGTCCAATTTATATCAGATTTATTCTCACCATATGTAAAGAAGGTACTGGAAATGGTTTCATTTGGCTGGCAAACACATGTTACACTTAAAAACACATTTTCCATTGCATTTCAAAATTCTGCTGGTGAAACCGAAAACATTATGTTCTGAATGCTTTTGTTTAGATTGTCTTCACTGCTAGAATTATTGCTGTACACCTTATCCCAAGGGTGAGCAAACCTTAGGTGCCTGGTTGCCATGGTCACTAAATTTTATATTAGAGTGCCTAATATTTGTGGATTCTGAGTGTGGAACTTGTTTTATGTTGCCTTCGTGACATCTAGAATTTTGAGGTGGCCTCTAGATTTTTGGGAAATTTGTGCATTCGTGATGTATAGTTTAGCATGCCTTGCAGGTGTGAATTATGTGGGTGTAGATCTGGTGAACCATGAGGCCACCTTTCCTTAATTATTACCGTGTCACCTAAAACATGTTGTAAATGATGCCCAGAATTTAATTAAAGTCATAGTACCATAGTATAAATGGTATCAGAATCTGTGTAACATGCCAAGTGTGTATTTGTGGTCTCAAAAAATGGTCTTAGTAGTCGTACTGTGATATTTTAATTGTGGATCATTAGGTATAGTCCTCACACTGAATATTACCTGAAATAAAGTATTCAGAATGGTATGTTGTGCCATGAAGGTACAATATTTAATTAAACAATATATTCTACTGTAATGGTATGATCTTTGAACAAGTTAAGATTTAGGTTAAAGTAAATAACAAATTCTAAAAAAAGCTCTGAGCTCTTGTGCTCTCTTGTTAACACTCACTCTTGGTTCATGGTTTGTGTCAGGGAGCTTGTACCCCACAGTTGCCATATATGGATGTAAATGCAGCAGTTTTGTTGCAAGTTGTACTCATGATTTAGACACACTTGTTTGCTGTATAAGTCATAACAATGATATTTTTAGAGATGTCTCCACTATAACGCCAACTTTATCTTGTTTTACCTTAGTAAGTAATGTGTGTTCTGCATGTTTTCTTCATGTTTGGAATGGAACTTGTTGCCCATAACCTTTCAGTTTGTTTTTAAATTGTAATGTTTGGAACAGGTGCATCAGATAATTCTTTTTCTGGACGTACAGCAGCTGTAGGATTGGTATTTGGCATATACATTATAGAGAAACATGTGATGTCACAGTGATATTTTCACTGTGACTGGAGACTGATTTCATGACTACAGACATGTAACAACTTCTGTGTGACAGATTGGGTTAGGGTGAGCTGGACAAGTGCCATATGATAAGGTAGTTGGCAGGAAGTGACCAATGATATGGGCTAGATAAAGTAAGGATCCTGTATATAAATGTAATGTAGTGTACATAGTGAACTAAGTGTCTTATTTCACTAGACATGAGTAAGTCCCTGTTTTTACACAAACCCACATATGAGATTCAAAACCTGTAAGCCTAAGCTACAGCCAGGCCCTGACCCTGATGTGAGGCAAGTGCTACCTTGGTGGTAAGTAGTGCAGAGAATATACAATTGGCTATGATCCTTAACCATTGTTGAACTGTTCAACTGAGTAACCAGGGTGTAGCAGGATGTTTTGGAATAAAGGACTGGGAAGAATATTTGGGCTGAAGGGACGCATGTAACATGTATGGAAAAAGCAAGTTTTTTATTCCAAATTTATGTTAAAAACAATACAGGAGAACGCTGCCTCACATGGTGTCATAGCATCAGTTTACTTTGTAAAAAATTTTGACCTTAACAGATGCTGTGTATCCTTGAAAGGTCTGTCACCGCAATACATATCAAGGCCATATATTAAATGGTTACATTGTTGGTCCCGTCTCATATGTTCCAAAGGCCACCATTTTGGTACTGTAAAAGTTATGGGGGTTGTGTGGTCTCCAGTTGCAGAATTTTCATACAAAATTTCATGAAAGTGCATCTGTTATTTGAAGATAATAGCAGGGGTAGGTGTACGGGTGTACATGTATGTGGTTGCATGTGACACCCAGAAATATGGTAATGTTTATGCAACCTGTGGAAAATAATCTAAAAACACTGATGCCCTGAATGCTTTTAAATTCGTTTTTGAATGCTGGTTATTCTTTGTTTGCCATAGAGAATGCTAGTATCCATTATTTATTTTATTTATGGTTTATTGAATGTCATTATCAGTGACTCACAAATTACCATTGAATGACAGGATGATAACTGAATGGTGAATTGGAAAATATGTGACTTGTCATGGCATTTGCCTGGAGAAACTTGGGAAAACCACAAAAAGTTTGTCAAAATGGTCAGTGTCCCATTCACAACTCAAACTGTGTACTTCCTGATTACAAGTGTAGCTGAAGTAAAAAATTTAAAATGTATTATACTGTTTAAACTTTAGAGGGCTGTGGTAACTGATACACCACCTGCTTTAACATTAGGTCTGTGTAGTCTAAAATTGATTTCTTATGATTATCAGGATGAACACGGCTTTTCTCTAAACATAATTAAAAGTGTTATTTCAACTGTGTCCCGTTTCCTTGGAGGTAGGTAGTGAATTCTAAAATATTATTGATACAATTCATATTGTGGCCTGGATACTGGAAGCTGAAAGAGAAAGCACTGGATTGCACTGTCTGTAGAACTTGCTTTGGAAGCAGCTATGGACCTGACATAAGACAGAATATTGGTACCCATGTACCAAACTGCTTAATGTCATAGCTCTGCAGACCACACCATGAATCTTTTCTGCTGTGAGAATTTTATGTCTCATATAAGATTTTTTAAGCTTTCAGTGTGACTGGAAGTGACAAACTCTTGGGCGATCAGACATGCCAGCTGGGAACTGATGTCCAACATTTCCAAGACCTCCTGTCTCAGGAATGTTGGACTTGAACTCTGAACTGTTGTGGCTTGGCACTTATAAGTATTTTATCACTTATGTGTCATTATATATACTAGTGTTGTCCTTTATGCAATTCAACATATATAATTACCCTTCTTGTGTTTGTTATCAGTCCCTGAAAATGAACAGTCTCTATCTCTTCCAGGGTTTAGTGAGGAAACACAGGAAAAGCTGAAGGAGTTATTTGTGGATGGATGTTGCCAAGAGCTCACGTTTGCAGTGTACAAGGCAAAGAACTTCATTTCAGATGTGCTTGAGTACATGACCAAACACGAAAGTTCCTTTGAATATGGGGACACTAGTAGTAACTAACACATGTCCCTTCCTGCACTTTTGTTGGTCAGTGTTTACAAACTCCTTGATAAAAGTGCTGTGTGTGTGTGTGTGTGTGTGTGTGTGTGTGAACCCCCTTTAAGCAAAGATAACTTAATCAGTATTCAAATATAACTGACTATCAAATAATACCATTTTTCTTGGAAACGTTATAATGCATTAGTTTTCCAAGATGCACTAGGGAAACACAGGATTGGAAATTCATTCCCCAAATGTCTTCACCTGCGTCCTTTTGTTATTTCCCATAATATTACTCACCTGAGCAGTTTATCCATATACATGTCATTTGAATGAAAAGTAGTGTTAGGACACATGTTATGTATGAAATAAACAGGGTGGTATGCTTTTCATTGCATATTACTGAACACAAAATATGCATAATGCATAAAAGCAAGCAAGCAAGCTAAAGAGACTGTACATGGCTTTTTGAAGCCATATAGTCTGGTACGTAGATATGTACCAATGTTTTGATGGAACCTGGTCTACACATCTTTTGCATTAAGACAGAAGCAGCAGGTGGCTCCACAGCATTGGTATGTGTCGGTCATACTATATGATGACACATCTCATAAAGCCATAATTTTGACATGAACCAGTGCAAGAACCTCAACTTTCAGTTCTGTTCATGATAGTCTTGCATCAGATTCTGAGAATATATCACACATTTGATGTGAAACAGCAGTTGCTGAAATGCCCCTTTGTTCTTGAGTGACAGCCAAATAATGGCACAATTGTGTGGTGACTGAATAAAACATAATACACCAAATGCAAAGACCTGTTTTGAATGTGAGAGCCAAACAAATCTACTCTTTAACCAGTTTCTTCTAAAACTTGCTTAAGGTGCAATGGTGTGTATGATAATAATAGTATGATATAATATTACATAGGCCTATGGGAGAAGTGTTTGCTCCACTCTCCATGTTACTGACATCATGATGAAATAATTTGTATCCAGTAACTTCTTTTAAATGACGGTAAAATGTTGAATTACCATCTGTATGAATAGGACCATAACAGTATTAATGTACATGTCTGGATGCGTGTGTTTATTATGGCACTGTCTGAACCTGTATAGTATATATAGTTGAACTCGGTTATAACATAATGAAAGGAACTGAATATTTTGTGTTGTTATAACTGAGGAGTGTAACATTATGGTTAATAGTGATGAATGAATTGGCACCACAGAATATCTGACTCTGTAAGCGAGGTATCGCATGAACTGATGTCATTATAAGCGTGTTCGCCTGTATATCAGGATGATTAGTCATAAATTCTAAAGAATGTGGGACAGAGTGGTCATTGCAGAATGCAAGTACTGTCCTGGCAGTCTGATGAAAAATACAAACTTCAGTGATGATAACCTGTGTCCTGGCCAAGACTCAAACTAGCTCCCTCTTGAATTAATGTTACAGGTGTTACCACATACTAGCATGCTCATTCATTTGGTAGTGTCATTTCCTCCATTGACATAATGGTTATATTGCTAAATTGCCTGAAGATAACTTGGGACAACACAGTGCACCACCTGAGGGTGAAGCTGTCATTGTGGAAGGCCAAACTCATCACACCCATGTCAAAATATCTACTGTATTGTATGCAGAAGTACCCCAGCACAAATAAATTGACATTTTATATAAATGTACTCAAAATTTTCAATAGTGTAAACACAACAAATTTCACAGTTTACCTATAAACACATTAAGTGCCTGCAATTATGGAAACTCGTTCATATTTTGGTAGCAGCTTAGGTGCGTATTAGGTTGATATTAGATTAACAGTAATAAATTTGGCGACAAAGTTTACTGAGGATGCAGAATGTCGTGATCTTAATTCATGAAACTATTGTTTAAGCTAACGAGCCAATTAGTCATTTTCGTCATGAGTCAAATGTCGACCATTTTGAACCATCTGATTCGCAGAAAATTCAAGAGATGACACTGCATGTGCTTTGGACTGTTAGTGACCTCTGTAGGAATCAGTTGAAAGTTGAAATAACATAAAACGAGCAGTTGGTGAACAGGTTTGATGCACATGGCGGCTGGTGTTAAGGTGTAGATGATACAGTGGTTTGTGTGACGTTACGAACGATTTGCTATGGAAATAACGTCTTCGGAATGTGACACATTACTCAGTGGATTTAGAGCATCTTGAAATCTGCATCCATAGTGTGTGCTTTAGAAACCAGAGGATATTCTTTTGGCAGTCGCACTGGTAGCAAGGAACTTCATCTGCATGTAAGTTTCTCGTCCTGCACATTTTTGGTGTTATTGCAGCAGCTGAAAAGTTGCGTATTTATGTAACGAGATAGTAGGGTTTGTAATGATTATTGGTATACGTGTTTTGTTTTGTAAAATCTTGTGGGAGGTCGGGAATTTGTTTGGTATAATTTGTGCAATGTAATATTTACTATGGCGTTTTATGTCGTGGATTCATATTTTGTAATTATGAAGGAGAAGAAACGTCATGCTTCATGCTTGTTAGTAGTATTGCTGCGATTGTGTGTCATTCAGGGCCAGTTTAAGGCTGTCTGAGTCAAATTGGCCGCATGGGGCCCTAAAAAGGCCGATCGTATTTCAGATGTTGTGTCAAACTTATGCTGTGTGTAAATTCATACATTTCTGTATGTATCTGCATTGTCAGGTCAGGGCAACGTATAGGTAGGGACCCAAAGTTTAGTTTTCCATTGAGCCAAGAAATATCTTAAAGCTGTCTGGTCTTATTTGACAGTAGGCCTAATTCTGGTGCTTGGACTGTCAGCATGTTAGCCTGATTAGGTTGTGGTTTTCGGTAAGTGCCGCCCTATGCGAGTACCCTGTTTTAAGAAGAATACTAGTTTTATGTTACTGTGTCCAAAGAAGTAAATCATGAACTGAACAAACAGATATAGCGAATTAAGTGCGAAATATTTATGAGCCAGCGCCGTGAACGGGAGGGGCATGTTTTTTTTGCTTCACCATATGATCTTACCTCTCTCCCTGTATTTGGAGGTTATGTCAGGTTATGTTTTAGATCACGTCATTTCTGTGGCACCATGTTAAGTTTAATAATCCTAAGTTTGAGGGATGAATAGTCGTCCTTTTTATTAGGCCTGAGTGAAAAAAAAATTATGACAGGCCGGGTTCGGTTTGTGGGAAGGACCATGTTTGGAATGAATGGTTACAGATTTCAGAACCAAACCCAGCCCAGATATATGTATTGACAGCATGAAAATTTGTCAGGTCAAATTCAGTTATAAACAGACATTTGGTTGTGAAGGAACCAGTGTGTTTGCGAACCTATGCAGTAACGCGCTGTTAGTTTATTTTTCAGCCTACCTTGCTGCAAATGAAATTCTGATTTGCTTGCAGTTTGTATTCGGTTGGATGTTCGACTGATTGGCTGTTGGTTTTTTAACCGACACATTCTTCATTTCAGTACATCATGTAGATTCTAATTTTGTGATTATTGTGAATAATGAATTGGTACAGATTAGGCAGTAAGCAATTATGTATTATTTTATTAACAAATTGTTATGGTAATGTGGGAAAACAGAACGTGGGGACTTTACACAATACCGTATTTTCAATTCAGGTTGACCGGTGTCTGGGCACAGATTCGAATACAGGGTCCGCATATGATGGGCATATAACAACTCAGCCTTGCCTTGTTTTGAATGAGTGCACAACCTCCGTCCCCTCCCATTTGGAAGAGATATTTTGGTATTAATATTTAGCGTAGTTCAACAATTGTTAGCTTTTAACATATGATTAAGAATGAGCCCTCATAAATCATCTCTTTGTGTCTGTGTGTGTGGGTGTATATATATATACACATATATACACACACACATATATGCACGTATGCAGGGGAGCACAAATTTTCCAAGAAATATAGGAACCTCATAATTCTAGGCGCCAGAAGGTTGACATGAAAACATGCCCGTAGTCAGACCATGAACACAGTGGGCGCAGCGGTTTCCAGTGCGAGTGTATGTATATACGTACATACGATTATATACGTATATAATGCCCAGTTATACATATAGCCTAGGGTGTATACATATTATGTATGCATAAGTGTAATAAGTGCCTTTGTCAGGACCACACAATCAACAGTTTAATTGACGAACGCTGGAACATTGCACAATACATCGTGCATATACATACATTTTGAAAACGAGTTGTTGCCAACCACGGCGGTTCAACAGAGGCAACACGTGGATGGGGTAGGGTGTCGCCCGTTTTCTAGCTGGCTGATCAACGTGTTTGTCTTTGAGATTTTGCATATTCCTAGTGGGTACATCGAGATTTGTAGTGAATGCACCCACTTGCACCCTCCCGGCTACGGGCTTGTATGAAGCAAGTTCCATGCTGAGGGCCCACAAATATTAGGCGTCACCGTACAAAATCTGGTCGCCCGGGAGATCTGGTATGCGGGATTTGTGCCCCCTGTGTATGTATATGTATGTGTATATATATATATATATAAATTGGCCTGGTTTATTCTTTTTTTTCGCTTCTTTGTTAGTCACTTGGTTGCTGTGGTAACCATTGTTGCGGTGTTCGCTATTAGGTACTTCTTCAGGAAATAGAGTGTACGGAAGCATTATGAAGATTTTATTACGTGTTCAGCAGTAAAAGAATGTTAATTATGTGAATTTTTTTGTTATTTTTGAAACCGTTATAGATGTGTTAGCTGTAGTTGTATGCGGAATGTGATTCTGTGCTCTACTGGACGAACACCAGGCACGCGGCTACTTTCCTGTAAGTGTGTATGTTATCCTGCAGGTTTGAAGGCATGTTGATACCGTCTGGCAGCACTCGGCTATCTGATTGCTACATCCGATTTCTGTATGGGTACTCATTAACTAGGAATGCTCCCGTAACTTTATAAATTGTTAAAAAATACGGGCTGATGAATAAATTATGAAGTGTGCTGTCTTCTTGGATATGACTCCGTGTAGTCTGGTAGAAATAGATCGACCTTCCTCTGAAATGTTTCCCAAATTTCTACCCAGTTACACGGCGTCTCATTCATGCATAGTCACCGCTGTGGGAACCTCAGATTTCACAGTTATAAAGAATATCATGTAGAACAGGGCTGTCCAGCATGATATTGCTGTGAAGAAGCAGCTGTTGTCACAAATCTAGAGGAGCAGTGATGAGCAACTTTTATTGTAAGAGGGCCAGTTGAGAAACTTCTAAACCCTGACGGGCTGCACAGTAAAGTTCATGTCTTGAACAAAGTTTTACGTTACACCTTTACGCGATTAAGTCCTTAGGATTTGGTTTTATTTCGAAAGGTGGCAGAATATTAGTGAGAAGTTTGCCGGTTTCTTTATCGCGAAATTTCAACATCCTGACGTGCATATCCTATGCAGAGCAACTCGGAGGCAGCTTTCCAATCTTTCCTGACGGAATCAATTACAGGTAACGCTCGTTTTACGCCATTTCTTTTGCGCGATTCCGCTTTAACGCGACTTGAACATTTGCGTTACACTTCGAATTCACGCGATAATTTTCAGTTCCACACAATTTTGCTTAGACGATCCGTGGTCACGGTTATCTTCTGTAGCAGGCTAGCAGGAAGTGACGTCGTTGTCACGCCATCAGTCATATATATGAACAGATTACGTTAGTGGTATACTCACGCAGCGCATTTAGTTTCCTCTTCAACAGCATCGGGGTTTCTTACAAACATGTGTGAGAAACATAAATCTGCATCACCTGGTGCAATAAAAGTGAAAAATCAGGGAAGGAAATCAGTATTGTAGAGAAATAATAACGCTAAGAGAGCTAATAACGCGACGTAACAAAGGTGAACGAACCATTGATATTTGCCATAATGTTACATTCGCTAATGGTATCGTACATAAAATTCGTGATAATGCTGACAGAATTAAAGAAAGTGCTCAGTCAGGAACTAAAGTGTTTGTGTAGCAAGACTACCACAGTCCTATCCGTACCAAAAACTGTGGATGTGAGTCTCTTACGTTTTTGTTGCATTAGAAATAAATAAATAAATATATAGAAATGTATGTATACTGTATAGAAATGTATACATACTGTATACACAGTATCTACATACTCTACAGCTTCGTATGTCCACTAGTGGTGTAGTCATACACTATATAGGATGAAGATGTCAGTCCCCTAACCCCAAGTAAATACATTGGTTTAAATGGGTATTTTGTATTCGACTTGCGCGACGTTTTTCAGGAACGTAACCCTGCCTTAAAACGAGAGTGACCTGTACTAGATTTGCTGCTAAACACTTCCAGGTTTGGGGAGAACTGTTTAAATGCGTGCTTCCAAAAAGGTTTGTGCTTATCGTGTATGATCTTCAAGCACTGTAAACTTATTAACAAATCAAATAGAGTATTTATTGAGTCGAATTGTACAGAAGGCTTCGTCTGAGTAACACCGAGTTATTCACAGTTAAAAGCCTTTGTGTCGAGTTCTACAGACAGTATTTTATACGTCCTGTACCTTAATGTACCATCTGTGCTTTCAGTACTTAAAACCCCTTCTTCCAAGCCTTATAAACAAAATATCATTTCAGATATATGACAGTCACTTTTTTCTTTATTATCTTTTCTATAAATGTTAACCGTTGTTTTGTGGCTCTTTTATCAATCTTCTTCATAAGAAATAATTTCCCTTTCGTCTAATTCGTGATATAGATCGTCTGATACCTTCCAAAATTCGATAAATTATTTCACACTTCCCTCATACCTGCATAAATCATGAAAATTCAAATATATTTCCACCCACTTACATCTTGATTTGCATGTGTTCTGCATTCTGTAATAACACTGTAACGGCACCCACCTTTTGCCACCATTCGGCTACATTACTTTGAAAAACAATCATATAATCTTCCCACGTCTTCGTCTAGCTATCTCATAAAATTTAAATTTGTGCTATCCACACTATATCACAATTTTATCAGATACTCTGCATATTATTACTGGGAACTGATCTTCTCCTTCACTCCCGCCTTGTTTCTTCCATAACAATTGGAGTCTATAATCTTTATAGTACTTCCTCTTTAACCACCATTAGTGGACTTCCGTGATTTCTGCTTTTCACTAATCTACTTTTTCAGCTAACGTTCATTACGTATCATCATTTCGTATGTCGCTTACATATTCTTTGACCTCCTTCTTTTCTCTCCTTTCCTCTTCTATCAGTCGGTTTTCCAGTCTTCCACGACCACCGATCACTCGTATCTCTGCTTTGCCCTCTCTTCTCCCCTGCATAATTTCCGCTTGTCTCGGTTCTACGGTCTGCTTAGACCTGCCACGCGGAACATCGTGCTGAACTGGCACTCCTGTCAAAGAAGAGGTTATCTGGTTCACCTTATCCCCTGACGTTTCAACAGTGACCTTGTTTAGTGACGTGTGTCGTCGTTGGTCTGCTTTCCTTACCGAAGCTTCAAGGTCCCATCCGCCTCCACCCCTCTGCGCCCTTGATCGCCAACCTGCGAATTCCTCTGAAACTCGAGTATCTTCTGCGTCCCTTTACGTTCGCTATTCTGAATTACTGCCTGTATCACTTCCCAAATTTTGCTGACCGATATCCTGCACGCATTCCAGTCTTTGCTGCGCAGTGGTGACATCTGTGTTCTCGTACATTGTTGAACAACCAGTTTAACTCGTAAAGTCTTCCTTTCCTTTCTTCAGGAACGCTTTGTGTATCCTTCAGTAAGCATCCTGTACTAAATACGGCATTAATCTGCTGCTTGTATTCCTTACTTCCAAAAAAATCTTCCACTCTGGTCATTGAACCCGCAAATTATTTGTGTTTTCAGCACTTCTTTTTCACAAACGATCTGAATTTTACAGGAATTGGTCGCTGACCTGTTTTTTTCACCATGCTGTCCTTACCTGATAAGTATTATTAACCAAGGTCTCTAGCCCCATTATCTCCTTCAAAAACTTTGTCGCCACATGAAGTGTATCACCGTATCATTCATTGCTCCTCTCCTCCAGGTAAAGGATCACAGTATTATTCTTTTGCCTTTCTTCTTTTCCCCTGTCTGGTTTACCAAGCATCGCTTGCTGTTTCTGTACCAATATTGTCACTGCTTGCTCCATCTGTTTAAAATTCGAAATAACTCCTCTTATAGCCGCACTCAGTTTTTCCAATTTCACTCCAAATTCTGTAATTGTTTTTTTTACTTCACCAGTCTCTCTATTGTGGGTTTCCAGTTTCTGAGTCACATTAAGCTCCCTCTCCTGATTTTTCAGTTGTGTCAGTACGTGGTCAGTTTTGTCCCTCTCCACTGGTGGAGCCGGCTTTACCTTTACTCCTCCTGCTACCAACATCATCAACGGTAGTCCCAAAAACAATCTCACACTTTCCACCTTACCACCCTCCGATATTCGTTTCTATGTCCATCTTCCTATGGCTGCGCCAATTCTGGCCTGGTAGATTGCAGTCCCCACACACATTTTTTTGCTGAGGAAACGCGTCCTGTCTGTACTGCTGCCTAACCTTAACTGCAGATTATCAAAACGTAAATGAAGTCAAGAAGTTTGAACCCCTGTATTCTCGGGTCCGCATCGTACTGCTAACGTATCATCATCTTTCAAAATTCCGCTAGAACATTTTTGACATTTAACGTCAAATGGCATTACACCTAACTTTATCGTAGGCCCAACACGTGGTGTATATCTTGGAAATGCAAGGTGAATTCTTTTGGAGAAAGCTATATTTTTCAATCTATGTCTTTGGATCATTAGTCTTGTCCGTTCTTAGAATTGCTGTGTCATGCTGTTTGGTTACAACTGCTCTGTCGCCAATCGAAGCTTTCTCTTAAAAGTTGTTATTTTGCGAAATATTGTATTTACATGGTGATTAGCTCCTTGTAGTTCATTCACATGTTGAGTGATACAAGATAAGGGCGCAAAATCGCCCATGCAGTCGCAGTCACAAAGGTGAGGGAGCAAAGGGAAAGGTTTTCCCTCCAGTTCCATAAATGAATGAATTTGTAAATTCAGCTCATGTAACTACATCTTTATTCATTCAAATTTGTCACAACGAATGAACTTCCATATAGCTGAGAACATCTTTATACCGCTATTCGGTATCATTCAGGCAATCTTTAAATTGTTGGTGATTTGTTCCTTTTGATTTATAGGAACTAAGCATTATTTAAACTGCCTTAAAACATCCATCGTTTGGAGGCACTTTCGCACACAGTTATTTCTGTGTATCAATTAGTGACATAATAGAAAATCTGGATCCATTTGTTCTTGACGCCCTTCATAACAAGCGAAGACACACCATTTTTCCATAGTTGGTAATAACCGAAGACACACCACTGCTTCGTCATTTGTGATGGGTGAAGACACACCGCTGTTCCATTGTTGGTGGTAAAAGAAGACACACCATTGTTCCTTTATTGGTTATGAGCGAAGGCACACAAATATTTCATAATTCGTGATAAACGAAGACACACCATTGTTGGTGATGGGCGAAGATACACCACTCTTCCTTCTTTGGTGATTAGTGACAACGCAGCACTGTTTCTTCCGTCACCAGTCCAGCTGGTTTCTGTGTTGGGATGTCCAAACTGTGCAGTATTTTCGTATTTTCATCACTTCTTCCTACAAATCTGCCTCGCATTACGGCATATTCGTCGCTTAATTAACTTACATGTCGATTCAACGAAAGCAAACATCAAGTAACGCTGTGCCGCCCACGTCGACGCTTTTCGTTCTTTCGAAAATAAAGCTGTTTATCTTTGACTAGTTTTATTTTTAAGCTTTCTGCAGTGCGGTAGATTTCCTAGATTTTTTTCCCAACTAATTTCAGAAATGCGTTTTTTTGTCAACTGCTTCTAATCACTGTTTTGTTACGTCAACATCACTAAAAGGTTTCGTCTTTTTTCATAAAATCTGAGACGTCCCAAACCATCACGCACACTGTTGTCTCACTGTATCGTTTAAGTTTTGAATAAACTTTGTCATTGATTAAGATGGTTTTTAAGCTGAGCCCGTTTTGCCACTTAGTTATGTTCTTCTAAAAGCGAATATTTTCATCAGAAGCGATGCAAACAACAGCACCTTTAACCCTTTAAAGACGAAGCTTATCTGTTTTATATAAGGACTTAGTGCGTACCGCGCTGTAAACACTCTCCACTTCGGTTATGAAAACCAGTCTCTTGATGTTTTATAAGGCAAAAGTTGCTGTTTGTTCTGATATCCGTACAAAACACATAAACGCAATGTGGGCACCACGTAGAATTTTTTAATGTTAAACCTGGTCGTATGTAAAGTTACCGCTAGGCTTTAAAAGGTTAATACGAAAGGGAAATAATGTTCATTTCACCTAATTTGAAATGTATGATATTCATCAACAAGTTCTCGTCATCTCAGCCATATATAGGCCTATATGTGGCTCGGATTGCATTCCTTATTAGCACTTTTGAAATATGAACTGAAATATCATTTATTAACATTCAACTGCGCGCGCGAAACTCATTTTTGTCGTACATTCTTCCTAGCTGTGTTTGTTGTCTTCATTTTGCTCAGTGATACTGTACTAACAGTATTCAGATTCAGATATGCCGCTGAAGAATCGTGGTGTTTTTTGAACTTCACCAAACCCGTTCAAACCATCACTACGACAGTTTAAAAAACAAATCTTTTGAGGCTAACAACACGACAGTCAAAACAATGTTGCCTCACTTCAAACTAGCAAAGAAATAACAATTATAGGAACCTATAGAGATCAGAGTTACGTCACAGGAAATCGGACAAACTGTTAACGTAAGTTAAAAGAAGCACCGCGGGTCGACCAGAGCTTATTGCAATAGACTTAATGTCAAATATCCTGAATACCGGCGACAAAATATCTGTTGTAATGTACATACATATGACAAACATTTTGAGTTTAAGTGTAAATATTTTAATTTGAGTAGTGTGTGTGTACTACTTTAAGATATTTTGGGCATCTTATTTTAGACTAGTAGGATATTTGCAGAATTTTATTAGTGGAATTCATTCACGGGCCGGACCGGTAGGTCTGGCAAGCTGGCAGTTTGCTCATCACTCCTTTAGAGGACCATATGGATAAATAAAACTCACATTGTATTAATTTTGTATATTTATTTATTATATGTTATATTAGTTTACCTTGTTCTTTAGTAAAATTTGATGGGATGGAACGAAGTCTGAACAAACAGAATGCAAGACATTCCAGAGCGAAGCCAAGCCAAAACCTTAGCAACGTTCTGTGACAGTATTATTATTTATATCGTTGCGTCTTTTGTTTTATTTCATTTTATTTTGAATTGTCTTGAATAATTTGTAAAGAGAATCTAAGCGAGGAACGAACAGTGGCGTGAATGTCTGAAAGAATAAAGTGCGGTTCAAATGGAATATTTTGTAAGGTATGATTAATTATTTTAATAGGGACGTCAAGCGATTTGAAAACTGATATCTATTTGTAATTTCTACATCGATGTTGCCTGTTTCTTATTCCCTGTCGCATGCCGTGGTGTGTTGTCGGTATGGATATCACACTTATTTCAAAGTTGTATAATGCTGTATAAACCTGGTGAATTTTAAAGAACATCGATACTCATATATCTGAGCCTACACTATTGAAATGTCGATATGTACAAATAATATATCTTGTTCGTTAAAATGTTACATTTGGTACTCCGTTTGTTAAGATTATGATTAGTTAAAGTCACGAATTACGTTTATAAATGTAAGTACAGAATATTTTAGTAGATATCGTATCGCAATATTGACATTGGTTAACACATTATATTTATTTTAATCGGCATCGATGTTAAAACATTTTTTGGATATATCGAAGATACGACAAAAGTGTGCGATTGGTAATAGCGATATCAAAGTGTTTAGTAGCTACTGTAATCTTATATCAATTAACGTCCATTGTTTTGATTTATGAATATCGATATAAAATATTTCGGTTGATATATCGAAATATTGGTATCGGTTGACATTCCTAAGACACTTTACTCTTTAGGACTTTGTTCGTTCCTCTCTCTGTCAATAAGAAAAAGGAACTATGTAATTATAACAATTCTAATTCGATAGAGATAAGACAGCAGATACAAATTATTCAACTTGTGCTGCAGTGACCGGATATTGTGACTGATGGTAGAAACATTTGCTGAGCCCCCGGTTACTGCAGACATAATAAACCTGCTCTTATTCTGTTAAAAAATCATACTGCCCGTATCAAAGAAATGCTGGTATTTAGTGGTATTGTTCATGATAGTACTATATACCCTAAGTAGTAACAATCTATAAGGTAACGAAATGTAAATGCTTTAATCTGAAGCACGCCTACACCATCAGCTGGACACATTTCCTGTCCTCTGGTTGTGATATGATTAAGCACTGTTGACATAAAATGTCTTGATGCTGACGCCCTTTGTTTTTACGGACGAGGGAAGTGTGCAAATTAACAACTGTTTCCGTGTTCGAAATGCTTTTCCATCGTCTCTCACTCTGTTGTTTCTTTTCGGCGTATTTTTTTGTTAGATTGATAGAACAAGTCCTCTGTATATAAATGGTGAGTGCCTGTACACGATTTGCCATACGCTGAAGCGTCCAGCGCTTTTAATTTGGTCGTTGGTAGCAGGCTTTTATTTATTATTTAGTAGGATGATGACTAAATATAAAAATAACAAAGAAAGAAGTTATGTTTTTGAACATGTCGGTACACAAATTATGGAACACGTGTACTGCAAAGCGTTTAAGAGAGAGATGTGTCGACGTGATAGGTTTAGAATTATTCCACTATGATTCTCTTTGAATGAGTGTGCACACACAGACATTTTTTACTCTGCAATGGATTTTTTAAAATTATGGTTTTATACGAGAGTGTTTATAAACAAACACTTCAATATATATAATAACTTACTTGTCTCATGTTAGTATTATGCAAAACTTGGGAAGATATTTCTTCTTATAGCCTACTTATATTTACTGTCTTTTTAAATCCGATCTTTATTCAACTAAATTTACCTTATAACTTCATACACGTGTACGTGCTACTACTCTGTCCCACAAAACTATTATATTTCAAGGAAATGCGACCTCTTACTCCTAACTTTATTGGCCGGTACTCTGTACAGAGCAGTGTTCCTCAAACATCTGCATAGCTTTACATTGTATATGGGTATGTTATCATTTCATATTTCATAAGAATAAAATATTTATTGAAGAATAATTGAATTTAGTATTGGGTCTCTGATATTGCAGTCAGATTGTTTTATATGTTTCATTTATTTGTCGACCTCTATAAAGTATTAGAAGTCAGGTAAACTAATTGCGATTTGCAAACCCTTTTAAATGTATTAAGCGTGAAATTTATATTTGGTTGTTAAGAAAACAAGAGAAGAAATTAGACAGCCCGAGTGATGCATAATAATTTCGCAAATTAATGTACATCTGACTTGATAGCCGATATTACAAACTTTAAGATGTTTAATTTGAGGCTGTATGTAACAAAGTTGTTATCCGTAAAGAATAGAGATAAAAAAGTGGTGAATCCCCACAGAGGCCCACAAATCTTAACCAATAATGCAGGTCCACTGATAATGGGTGAATTTCTTACGAGGTAGCCTATACAAGTTTAGACGTAAATATCTGTTTATAACAGCTAAGATTGTTATACCTTTTAGTTTGTTATTTCGCAAAATTTTTGAGTATCTCATTTTTATTTTATAATATTTAATGTCACTGACTAACGTAGACTATAAAACTTTTGCAGGAGGGCCCCTGTTGTACTATGTAACTAATTATGTTTCTTTTTAAAAATGTAAACATGATTAATTTTTGTACATATGAAGACCTGCAAATATAAATTTCGTAACGAATTTTGTTCAACGTGCATACTATCAGGCACCAAGGCAAAAGTGAGAAGAAATAACTTATATTTTGCAGTTAGAGTCAAAAGCTTATTTGACTTAACGTGAAATAATGAGAACCTATTTCTTGTCTTATAGAAACCTGAAATTCTCGGTTTAAAACCGCTTCTGTATTGACTAAATTTTAATGTTACATTGAAAGAGGGGGGGGGGGGTTCTTTTGCTCAGAGAGAAACATTAGTTGTTTGGCTCTTCGAGTAGATAATAAAATTCTATGGACATTTCTTATTACCTCCAGAGAGACAGAGTTTGAAGTTTTAAGTAACACTGCTGTAGTACAAGTCAATATTGCCAGTAACAATTTATCTTTCTATCACGGCGGAAGAGGGAAGTTGAACGTAAGTTCTTGAACTGTATTTGTAGACATTCCAAATCAGTACTGTGAAGCACAAAAGATTAAATTAAAAATGATATAAGCTTATTCGAATAAGGTCAGCATTTTGCCATTGTAAATATAGACACACACCCGCATCTTGCAAATTTGTACGTAATCTAACAAACGATTTAGTCGTCCGTCATGTAAGTAGATCTTCTTTGCTCCAGAAGGAAATATAGTGGATCTATTTTTCCAAATAAATATCCTATCGAAGCCGGAGGACAGATGCAGTGGATCTTGTCCTAACAAATGAACATCTTGACGCTCTAAAGGGAGGCACGTAGTTGAACATGTCCAATCAAGTAAGCATATTCAGCATACAAAAGGAGGCACATAGCTGACAGTTTTCTATCAAGTGGGCATCCCCTTGAAGAGAAGGACATGTAGTTGAACTAACTTAATATACCTAGATGAGCATCGTAACGCTGTAGAAGGAGAAAATTGAACGCAACCTAACAAATGAACATCCTAACTTTGCAGAAGGGTACATACTTTTGAAGATATCCTAACAAATCAGCGTAATATGACTGCTAACGAAGAAAAAGAGTGGAATGTATCCTAACGAATGACCATCCCATCGCTGCTGTAAAGAAGACTGACAGTTGCTTGTAGCCAAACAAATAAGCTTCCTGTCCATCTGAAAGGAGAAAACAGTTGAACGTGGCCTAACAAACTACCGTTTCGCTCTGAAATGAGATAAACAGTTAATATGGCTTAACGAACCACTCTGTCGGTCTGAAAGTAAACAAACAGTTGAACACGGTCTAACAAACTACTCTGTCGCTCTGAAAGGACATAAACAGTTAACATGGCCTAACGAACTACCCTCTCGCTCTGAAGGATGAAGACAAACAGTTTGACGTGGTCTAACAAACCGCCCTGTCGCTGTGAAAGGAGATAAATAATAGGCTAATGAAGTCGCTTTTCCTTGTCCATGCTCCTCGCTCGTCAGACCAAGAAGCTTCAGCCAGGGAGCGAGTGCATATAAATTCAGGCCGCCATGAAAATAATAGTGCTGATTTGTGTTGGTTTGGTCCCATATTTTGTATCACTCCACTAACGAAACACTCATCTCTGTGAAGGCAGCCATGTGTATAACCATACCTTGTGATTCCATCGCTTTATGATATCGCAATGTTTACCTAAATATTCTCAGAATTCACAATATATTTCTTTAAACAATTTGCAATGAACATATGTTGTAAAGTGGACTTTTTAAAGAGACACACAACTTGTTTCAATCGATTACATAATCTAATATTGCCTGTCTTGTCTTATGAACCTGTAAAGTCTGTCATACCGACCATGTCGACTGAGTGGGTAGCACTGCTGACTTGTATCTGAGAACTGTGGGTTTCAGAAAATTGTTCGAGGACCGAATGTCTTGGATGAGGTTTTTACTCGTGGTACTATTTTGTGCCTCCAGTCAGTTACGCGAAATGCCTCAGATTCGAACACACCGCTCCTCTACGCATCTTTGCAATATAAGGATTCTTCCTGTTGTAAGCCCACCACTTATATTTTGGCTGAAAAGAGGCATGTTGTACAGAGAGAGACTAGCCTGACGTCTAAGTCTCTCCAACACTGTGGCGGGGCTGTAACAGGAAAGGTCTCAATGTGGTGGTATTTATTAAATATGCTATCATTTGACGCTATATATTCTGAGCTACTGGCAGGATCGTTAGATAAATTATGAATAAACGAGATAAGCCCATCATAAGCACATATAGGCTATAAGTAGCAATAATGACGTGGTCTTCTACAGGCGGCAGACTAGTACAGTCAAAACATAAACGCGCGGTATTAAATTCATATGCATGTAGGAGAAGTGTGCTAGATTTATTATTATCATTTTTTAGCCCTTGCTTGATTTATGCTGATTTTATCGAAAGACGTATAGCTCAGTCAGTATAACAGGTTAGATTCTCGGCAGGACAGAAATATTTCTCGTCTCCGAAGTGTCCATACCGGTCCTACGACATCATATGCAATGGTACCAAGAGCTCTTTCCCCGGGGGGTAAAGCGACCGTGGCGTTAAGCTGACACTCACCTCCTCTTAGTGCTGACGTAAGACGTGACGTGACATGGTGCTTAATTAAAGTGAAACGGCCGACTTACCTTCATCAGAGTTAATTACCGATATTACATTACGGTCGCTCGTTCTGTTCTCTTGATTCCTTTCTCGTATTTACCAATCCAATACTGCGTCTCTTCCCCTAGAGATTCGCGGCGGATCTGTGTTTATCACCGATAAGAAGAAATAAACATTTACTTTTCTGAACGGTTTGCAGAAACTTTATACTGGAACTTATGAAAAGCCACGTGTCATACATTCAGTTGTTTCCATTGTTATTGTAAACAGTCAGCTATATTGACATTCAAAGCCGTCTGTGCCGTATGGCAGTTGAACACAGCTCTTGACCTAGTGACAAACAGAAAGAAGAAATAGAAGAACTGAGATAAATAAACGTTCTATTTCCTTTAACTGAAAAAAACCGTTTTATCGAACAGAAGACACCGAAGACATCGGTGTAGCTGTCTGCACTAGCAATCGGGTGGACCTAATTTGAATCTGTGCCAGGTTACCCATATTCCTTTCCGCGATTTTACTTCAATCCAATCTACTTATCATTGTTATTTACTCGTTCATTCGGGCGTATGTAAATTACGCAGTTGAAAGAGCGTCGTCCAAACAACATGAGAATCAGTCAGTCAAAGACGAAGTGCTAAGAAGAACGCGTGTAGGTGTGGAGTGACTGTCTCTTCAAATACCGCGCGTAGGACCGCTTTTCCGTTGCTAGGCACGAGGTGTGCCGCCTAATGACGCTGGTAATTTCTTGCGAAATAATTTGATGTGTAGGAAAATTATTAGCCTAATGAAGAATCCACTTTAGCCATTTCAAGCACAGTGGATGATCTGTGTACCACATGCCTTAACACGACGAATCTTTTGTGTTCTTCCGTTCGCAGTGCATTTATGTGCTACTTACGATTATCACAATAAGGAGGAATTCTTTTCTTACACAATATTAACCAGTTTCTTTGTAACGGAGATTTTGAGTGTCTGCTGTGAGGTGGGAACTGAATTTTGTACATAGTAGAAAGAAGTAATGCTTTAACATATTAAAATTAATTCCTTGGAACTAATTTTTCTTCTTTTTTACTTGCATTTGGATAGTTTGTTTTCAGGGTATAAATTATGATAGTAGCCAACCAAGGAAACATTTGGAAAGCACCCTGAAGGCATACTAGACATGCAACTTGTGTGTTTCTTTGTCCACTTTCTTTAAATATTTGTTATTAAGGTATGTTTTACTTCGTGATTGCAACAATTTGTTACGCGTAAAATGTTTGTGACTTTTGCTGAGTATCAACATGTCAGATTCGGTCTACTTTTCACATAATATTATATAAAATTTGAATACGCATCTACAATAGTGAGATAAAAAACAAACAATCTAAAGAAGGAAGCTGTTTGTGAAGACACGTACGTACCGACGACCCATTAAAAAAGATGTGTTTTTTTTTCCTGTAATATTGTGAGTAGTAAACTCGACACATTTGTGTTTATTTAACCTTCTTTTTTTTGTTCTAAAATTAAAGGCGACCTAGTGATGTCATTGCTTGACGCCATGTCCTACTCGTCTATTGGTTTGCTTGTACAGTAAATGTAAAAATCACAGAACTGGCTTCCAGGGAGGTTAGCATACCTTGACAAGAATAATTATGAGAGTAATAATTGGATATATTTTTTATAACATGTTTTCATATGTAACTCCTGGAGTTGAAATGTGTGTTGCGGACTGTACTGGCTACGTGAGTTGCTTGTGTTTTGTGTTTCTGTGTATGTGAGGGTGTAAAGATGCGAAAAATTTCATATATTTGATATATATATATATGTGTGTGTGTGTGTGTGTGTATATATATAATAACCCGACTCTTAAGAGAAGTTAAACAGTTTTTTTAGTTTAGAACTTAGTAATACGAGAGTGACCACAATCTCTCCCACTTTGTCTTTATGTACAAAGTTTAATCTTGTATTTATTTAGAAATACGAAACTGTTTAAAACGAATCACTTCTGGCGCACTCCATGACGTCCTGATGAGTGGTGATGTCATCCATCGGCATAAACTTGTGGTAACAATTGTTACTCGTTTATATTGTACTATCCTATAATTGCTGTACCGCCATTGTTTTCCTAATTTTTTTCCTATCAGATTTGGTGTTTTGTCTTTTTTTCACATAGTCACTGCACTAACTACAGCTGAGATTTAATGCTGCTTGAAGAGGGGGCGGAGTCGGTAATGGAAGGCGCAAGCTGATTGGCAGATGTGTTACCCACCATTCTGTTGAGGGCCGCTTCGAGTCCCATTCCGTTTGGGTTGAGGGTCATTGTCATTCTCATACCCAATCCAACTGTAAAAAAATGAGAAAACTACGCTGTTAAGGCGACATTAATTCTGAAGGAAGCTGATATATTTTTACAGAGACGTGCGGCTGAATTAAAAGAGTCTGATAATTTTTGAAACCATAGAAGCACGTTCACTGTTGCATTTACTATAAGGGAAAGATACAGATTTTCAGGTCATATGCATCGGTGCCATCTGTGGAGAACTTTTAAAACTGACCGTTGAACGTATACGTAGGTAATCTAAATTTATGAATGACAAATCCCATATTTTTTGTGCAGGTTTTGGAAACAGGATATCACTAGGCCTACCTGCAGAACATGCAGACTTATTTGCAAGAATGTTAAGTGGTGGGTTAGATTAATTTAAAGGAATATAGGCCTACATTTGTTTAAAAATTAGTATTAGGTACCACTTAATATATGGTTTCTTGACGTTTCCTGATAAGTAGGCCGTAAAGGGTGAACAATATTGAACGCGTACTTCAGGCTGCTGCAAGTGTAGGATCTACAGCTAGGAACTTGGTTTTGGAGACTTACGAGCGCCCGAAAATGAAATCTTCTTATGATTGACACAGAAAATAATATATATCTTTTTAATGGCAGGAAGGAATGCAGGACTCTTAGGTACTTGTTTTTATGGATAACGTACGTACATAAGCGGACTCATATATATATATATATATACATATATATATATATACATATATATACACACATACTAGATCGTGGTATAATTGTCGTTGAGAGCAAGAATGGCTTATGGAATATGCACGGAAGGATTACGATAATGCTGTGAAAACTGAAGAAAGAAGTGAATTTAATCTCTAAATAATATCTCCCGGAACGGTAAATTAGGTTAAAGTGTTGAACACAATTTATATAGGTATGTGCTTTAAAAAGGAAAGACTTTTGTCCTACTTGTGTTTGCCAGAATCTTATGAAGAGGGTTGCAGATTTATCACCCAATAAAATACACAATTTTTTTACCGTCATAGTACATTATGCTTTGTCTTTTTATTTACTTTATATTTTTTCTACGTGTTTCATTCGTTGCGATTATCTTTCGTGAGAATAAGAAGATAGTATCAAATTGAGTATTAGTGTACAGCACGAAAAATGAACTATTTTAAAATTTCTGCCGGAATGTATAACTGAAATTTGTTGAGCCTTTGTAATTTTGATTAAAACTTGACAAAAGTAGCGGACACTACAGTAAGATCGACACCCATTACTGAACGCGTGTCACACTTAACTTTCGCGTGTCAGAACGGAAAGTGTGTGGAATGAAAGCAGCGCAGAAAATCTGAACACTTTTTTACGTTTTAGCGTTTGAGATGACTAAAAAGAAGGCGCGAACACACCTGACATGTTACAATAAGCATACATTTCTCGACATATCCCTTTTTTAACGTAGTCGTTAAATTAACCCAATCCGTGCTGGTTTTCACTTATAATTTTGTTAGTTATATATTATTTCCATGCCTATTTATATAGAATTTGCAGTTTCTATTTTATGAAGGCCAGCTTGAACATAATTTTTAAATTTGCATAATGGAATTTGAAAGCTGAAAGCCATACACAGCGGGTTGTACAAATATTTTATTAAATGAAGCAGCAACTTTTTTCTTTAATGTGTATTTATCATGTTTACTCTGTAATTTTATTTGTATTTTGATAGTGCTCTTCAGTGGGTTCTTGTAATCTGTTTCGAGAGCATAGTGTTGCTCTATGTAGAAAACTGACTCCACTAGCTGACAAAAATATACCTTAGACCAAGTGGTAAATGGCAGTTATGTTTACTTTTGCTCTGATGATGGATAAAAGTTGAACTGTACTAATTTTACGCTAGTGAAAGGTGCCTTTTGTATATGTTATTGAAAATACTCGGGGGTTTCCTTTACTCTGATAGGGATGCGCGTTTGGGTATTTTAATGCTATTGAAAGTACTATTGGACTGTTTGAAACATTTCATGATACCTATCTGAATTGCAGTGAATGTGCTTTTATTTTTGCTGGTAATGTTCACCATTGAATAGAGTCAAGCTACATGAAAAGCGCTTCTATTTGGCAAATTAAAGTGATTCTGATGTCAAATCAAACCTATAAAATGATCTTAATACACTACAGATAAGTCGAATACAAAATAGTGCCTGAATAAACACTTGTGATCTTTCAAGCAGCTCATGGTTGTCCATTAATTATGCTGTCAGCTCTATCAGTGCTAATGCAGACATATAAAGCTTCATCAATAATCGTATTGGCAGACAACTACTGGAAACTAACTAACGTGGGATAGCTGTGCGAAAAGGGGAAGGGGACACATGTCAACAGATTGGAGTGGTTATCTTTGTACCACTGATCTAGATACAGGTGTTCTCAGCACTGATTGCACCCGCTGCAGTGTTTTGTGTCATTTAACAAAGCCATGTTTGTGTTGAGTGACAGACTAGCCAAACTGTGTCTAATAGAAGCTACAGAACTTAATTGGATATAACCGACTAAATAGTTAAACGCTGATAGACATGAAAAGCCCAGAATCGGTGGTATTTAGGATAGACAGGCAGAACATATAATAGATGCCACAGAAAGAGCAGAGGTGAAACATATGGCAAAGATAATACAAAGATGTGAAGGTATATGTTAAAATTAGGACTAAGAGGCTAAAAAAATAGTAAAGATAGAACAAAAAGTGGAAGACGGATACCAAGGGTAGTACAAAGAGGTCTGCGGTCTTAACGGAAAATGGGTGTGAGAATATTTCCGTTGAATGCGTGTTTGAACACCTGAATAAAGTAGCTGTCATAATGTACGATAACTTGTCTCAGTACTTGAATAATACTAGTCACAGTTTGAGATATTGTGTCTGAACACCTGAATAACACCAGTCACGGTTTATGATATCGTGTCTAAATGCCTGAATAATACTAGTCACAGTTTGAGATATTGTGCCTGAACACCTGAATAACACCAGTCACGGTTTATGATATCGTGTCTAAATGCCTGAATAATACTAGTCACAGTTTGAGATATTGTGCCTGAACACCTGAATAACACCAGTAACGGTTTATGATATCGTGTTTGAATGCCTGAATAATACCAGTCACGGTTTGCGATATGGTCTCCAAATTAGTCATTAATTCTAATAATTCCCTGATGATTGAGACAGATGCCGTCTTTCAGACGGTGGACTTTTACTCCGAACCTGTGAGACATCGCCGATATTTTATCACCTGTTGTCGCTGTGAAATCTTGATGTCCCACATTCGTAATGCTTCTTTATAGAGTTATATTTTGGCCCAACTATAAATTAGGATTAGACAATGGTAATGTTTTACAGAATAACTATTTAACAAATTTTTGCTGCGCAGTTTGTGTCTGGATGCTTTCCCGGCATGCTTGGACTTCAGCAATATTAAAATCTGGCTTCTATCTAAAAATATGCACCAAATGTGGCTTCATCGAATGTACTAGAATCCAAACATGATAGTCGCCAGTGGCACTAAGAGACAGAGTTACAAGACTGCGTTTCGCGAAGTCTTCAATTTGAACTTGCGTGCCCAATATCCAAGAGCACATGCGTTACCGAGAATTTGCAACATCAATCTCTCTGTCTCGACTTAAAAAATTCAACAGACTCAGATGGACTTTTTATTATAAAACCAACAATTTGCTTATACAATGATACATTTTTTCTCCTACATCTTTCGTCGGTCGACTGCCATCTTCAGGGAGCAACACCAATATTTAAAACGTGATATAATATGATATGTATTGTGATAAAATGCAGCCTTGTTAGGACGTTACCACTATTATATAGTGTATTCTGTCACGACACATGAATCTTACTGTATCAGGTTTTGATATTCATGTTGCCTCCTGAAGATGGTTGTCGAATACTGAAACATGTAGAAGAAAACACTGTACCATCTTGTATATTTTGTATGTGAGAATTGTTCTGATAAGAAGAAGTGCATCGTATTGCATGCGCTTAATAACGCTAAATATTAAAATTCAATGTGCACCTTATCTGTGTAAATTGTTACACTTGAATATTGGTCTTTATTTTTTACACGACCAGAAACACTTAGTTTTCACGAAAAATTTCGTCAATCTGTGAAATTTGTAAGAGGAAGTGTATATTACAAGTACTTAACACTGAATGACGCGGAGTGGTTAACGTTAGGTACTCGTAAGCAGTAACCATTCCGCAGCTGCCAGCCACACACAGCCTCTTAAAAGTCTTAGGCTTTACAACTCCAACGTGCAGTTACACACGACATCACGGCCCGTTGTAAAAGTCCAGCGCCGAGCTCAAATGAACGCGTTATTTTGCACTGTTTTACTTTGGTTTTCCATGAGTTCCTGCCATTTAGCAGCGATTGTTTGAGCTCTGAAGTTTAGATATTTTCTTCAAAATTAATTTAAGCCCGACCACTTGAATTCACAAAAATAATTTCGATTGCAAAGTGTTGGCTCCTCGTTTGGCCCTGCAGCAAGCTTGCAGCCAGTGCTGAGACGTAAGTAATGATTGGCAGTACCCTATGTTTTCGGTCAGGGGGGACTGACGGTCCTGCCGCTGAGGTCGGCACTCTTGGTGCCGTTGGTGCGTGGCAGCAGACTTGAATTCCTCCTCTCGTGTTCTTCTGTAACAAGATGACGTCACAAGTCTTCTTGCCGTTACAGCCAAAGCTGAAAGGGCGGAGCAGGAATTTGGAAAGGGGTAGGTGGGGTGGTGGTAATTGTACACATTGACACTACTTACATGCCAGAGTTCACTCGCAGACGTGTCCGTCGATCTCGTAATTCGAGAGATCTCCTTCCGAAACATGTGCTTACTACACATTGTAATGAATGCTGTGCATTTCCTTTTTAATACATGTATCTATTATCGGTTTTATAAACGGCTTTTTTTTCTCATTTTGACGCCCGTGAAGGTTGTGGGTCCACCCAGGCTCTTTATACTGAATGTGGTGGCCCTTATCTTAGGCGTGAAACAACCGGGCGTTAATACAAAACCTGCTGTCGTGGTTATTAGAGTATATGTCCATGCCCCGTGCACTTCGTCGGGGCACCTTACTGAGGAAAAGATTATATTCTTGCTTAATTTTGAAGTTAGTTGTTTTTTTATGCACCTACTGTTGAGCATTACGTAAAAACGCGAACATTTTAAACGTTAAATATTTTGAAAAGAGTAGGGATGTGCTCAGTAACTAGAAATGTATACAACATTTTTTGTATCGGAGTGGAGATGCTGATAGCAGCATAGCTTGTCGACAGCACTGCGCGTGAATCCTGGCCAAGCTATACCAGAGCAGCTTTGTGCTGTGAATTATCTACCTGCTGCCTGAGGTGGCCATCATGCAGTTGTCCCAGCATGCAGCATGCAGGAGTGGTTCTCAACCAGTGGATATGTAGGAATTAGGTTTATGTCTCTTGGCACAATTTTTTTTTGTGTTGCACAACGTTGCCAAAACTTTGACAGGGCAGCAAGTGATAAACTTGAGGGAACGCGTGTCCTATCGTAAAAATTAAAACAGTAGCTGCGTAGTGTTCTGTTGGTTCAAGTGACAAATTTCCTACACAACCGCCATAAACATTTCTGCACTGGCCTAGCATTAGGTAGGGGTTCGGGCTGTAGGTCTATTGGCTTCAAATCTCGGACTGGTTGATGTTTTTCGTTGTTCTGCTTACTCTGTATACCAGACTGCGTGGCTGTTATGATGTTGACGCGACCTATATCCGCCCACCTATGTCCTGTGACCTAGCATTAGTGTCTAATATATTTGACAGGTTTATTAAAAAATCGAGATGGAAAAATAATTTCAGCAAGAGTTCAGATTTTCAGCGATATTACCCGTAGTAGTGCCCAATTTGCGTGTAGTGTAGGGTCTTATATGTCTGTCATAAATGATGTAACGAGACCGCAACTGACCTAAATGAACTGCAGAGAGTGAATGGAAATGCTGGGTTATACTTTAGGGAGGATACCGTTTCGAAGGTTGCTACGTCTATATACATTATTCTTGACCATTTTTCCGTTTTACTTGTTGCTATTTAACATCTATGTTGTAAACTACGTCAGTTTTTCTGTGATGTTTCGATAGATTTTCATTGCTGATGGTTGTGCGCTCTGATGTTCTCGCCTTGGATTGTTGCTGGGCTGAAAGTTGGTTGAAAATATATTGCTTACTTGATAGTTAAGAGAGTTTAGTTCTTGTCATGGCTGTAGTTTGTGTCAGCGTTTTTTTACTTTTCGCTTGAAATGTGTGTACGTTCTGTAGTGAGTTGTGCTGTGATGTAATAGTGGGCCTATGTTTGTAATATTTATTCCAACAACTGCACAACAATAAAAAGACGATAGTTTGTAAATGTATGATTCTACTCCTATATGTTCCGGCTTACAAGGGCCATCTTCGTGGATGTGGCTATCAAATAACAGAGTAGTTCTGGCTGATTATATTAGAGATGTGCAGATATAGGGCCATAACAACTCTTTCCTTTGATAGCCATCTCCATGAATCTGGCTATTGTAGGCCGAAACATGTGGGAGAATTGTCATACATTTATAAAATATTGCCTTGTTATTATTGTGCAGTTGTTGTAATAGATATTCTGAAGTTGTTTACTGAATGGAACATGGACGATGTTAAATAAGTGAGATTATGTAGTTATTAAGAGTTACGTCGACTAGCCCTAGGATAGGCAATATAGTCTTAGGACTTATATAAATCTTCTACGTGTACCAAAAACTGTTATGAGAAATTATAGTAGGCATCGTGCATTGAGATGTGTTTGTGATATCCTTATCTTTAACCGAACAGTTGTGATATACTAAAACGTTTATACAGAATCACTAACTTTACTGTGTATGAAATAAGGAAAAACCAGACGTGCAGTCTTCGTGTGCTTTACAAATATCAGTATAATAATTCACATGTGTTTGAGAAATTATCACGTTTACATTCAAGAGTTTTTGTTAAGAGCAAATTATGTAGAATGATATACGTTTTTCTGCGTAAAAGTTCACAGCACTGTGGTAACTGTGTGCACTACCAGCTCTGACATTTGCTGTTTAGTCGCGATGCATTTACTCTTATGTTTTGCCTATGATTCTCACAATAAGCAGCAATAATTTCCTAAAATAACATTAACCGCTTCGTCTTCGTATTGGAAGAACTAAATTTTATGCGCGATCGTAAAACTGCAAGAAGCGACTGTTAGCTTCGTGATGTCTGTCTGCCTATCCGCTGGCATGAAACCACTCGGTTTCCACTGGATCGGTTTTCGTTAAATTTGATATTGAGGATTTTTCGAAAATTTGTCGAGAAAATTCCGGTTTGATTAAAATCTGAAAAGAATAGCGGGTGCTTTGTAGGAAGACCTACGCACATTCATGATAATACCTCGCTGAAATCTTCTTGGAATGTGAAATATTTCAGGCAAAATTTATAGAGAAACTGAAAACACATTTCATGTTCAGTAAGTTTTTTTCCCCAGAAAATCCTACCGTTTGTGAGATAATGTGGAAAAATGTGGTAGAGCTGGACAGGCCACTCATGGCAATATAATACGGCGCATGCGCTTTGCATGCCGGTTAACTAGGGCGAGAATACTGACACACAGGTAGAATATTTAATACTTATTGCTTTTCTGTGGCAACAGTGGTTACGCGAATGCGCCTGAATGCCGCGTTGTACGTACGTTGCCTGTCTCGTTATAATCTGGGTGACTTTCCTGCTTTACAGTTAGGGGGAGTCACGTACTACTGGGATTATACCTATATACATGTGGAACGAAGTATCTATCAGCATGATTCTATCATGGATTTCTTAAACCTATCTTTCCTCCGTTCTGAAAATGAAGTGTGCGGTTTACTTAAGGACTGTAAAGTTTACGCATTTTTATTGCAGAGCAGACGGGTAGAAAAGTTTAACAGGTAAAAATGCTTTACAGGAGGCACTTTCCCCAGCGTTATAGCGGCCGGAGAGTGAAGTTGCCCACTACACTTTTAACTAGCACCGAGTTCAGGAATGCGTGGAGGTATACGACCACTTCCCCATACGTTTTCGTAGTGTAGTGCTTAATTAATCACCAGATCAGCTTTGAAATATTATTTTCTCATTGGACACACGCCTTCAGTACAATGTCTGATCAGGGCTTATCGTTTAGAGCGTGCCCTTTGGGGCACTATTCATTCTTTTTTGTCGGAATGTATTTAAAAAGAGTATAGAGAAAATTACGTAACATGGAGCTTTATAATTACATCTCTTTCGTGTCGTAATATTATTAAGGCGATTGACGATTTAAGCCATAGTGGTTACTATGTGTACATATCAATACATTTGACTTTCAGGAATTATATTTTTTGCCCACGCAATGTACCTGTTTATGTTGCTTGTGGTTCTTACAACGAACAGCGATTATTTACCTCAACAGCGTGAACTGATTGGCCCAAATAATGGGCAGGTTTGAGTTTGATGTAAGGTACTGAGTCATTATGTATAAGTCTTTTTAATTTTAGGCCTAAAAGTTTTAAACACATAATTCCGACATGGGAAGGAAATGAGAAATGTATACCAAATTTGGTTGTTAATCCCGAAGGGAATGTGCTTCTTTCGAGACAGTCGTAAATGGGTGGATGAATACTGGAGGTGTAGGTTGCTGAGTTGTGGAGTGGATTTAATTGGCACTTGTTAGATTCCAGTGGACGGCTTTCTTGTTCATGTGAGTGATCTAAACTGTTACGTTTCAGTAAGATTAAATTATTCAGCTTTGGATATCGTAAAAGCCAGTCCCATTGGTAGCGAGGTCTAAAGCGTACATTGTTTTATGACGCATTGCATGTTTAAGTGCCGTTTGGGACATGAATGTTCTTGGAATTTCTCTGTGCTGAATGAAGGTTTTAATGGATTGGGCAGCAGGATAAAAGGTGGAATTCATAGAATGAATGCGTTTGTTTCGAATAGGGGTCTCTTGGAAAATAGGTTGGCTACATACACAGACCAATCTACTGCAGTTACATTTAAAACACCGAGTTGAAAGCCAGGTATCCACCAGAACATATATACTGCTTTTGAAGAGTTGGGGGGGGGGGGGGTTGAGAACCACTGTAGGGTGAGAGGGATAAGGTTCTTGGTAGTGTCTGCAGTCCCCTCAGAAGTGATTGATGTCCAGCATAGGGGCCAGTTCTTCCACTCTGGTCCCGCGGTCACCTACTAGTAACAATAACAACACAGTAGAGTAGTCATCAATTGCATCAGCGTGTTATATAGCACTACTTCTAAATAGCGCGTGATTTGCCTGCATACAGACCGGCTGAGCCAGAGTCACCTATCGACTCCGTGTGTTGACTTGAAGCGAGCAGTAAGACAGAGGTCGAAGGCATTTTGACATTTGAATAAGATTACTATGTACACATCTTGCTTAGAATGGTGACGACAAAATTAGAGCAAACTGATGTCAACAGTCGTGTGTATTTATTACCCTCTACATGTAACTGTCAAAGAGAGGAGAGAAAAAATTGTTGTTAATTATTGATGGTTGTTAAGTAAATTTATAGATTGCCATAGCATTTGTTGTTATAGGCTTCCTCTTACTATATTCCTGGGAATATCTGTGCCTTCGATTAAATTACTATTTACAGAACAATAAAATAAAATGAAATAAAATAAAATAAAATAAAGTGTAAAACTAACGAATTTTCTATTAATAAAAATTGGCATTTCATTACTTTAAATTCTGATACAAATTGTAGCATATGTAGATTCTAAAAGTTTTGACGATGGTGTATCATACTGTGTGGTGATGGGTTTATGGACTTTATCTGTCGTCCGAAGAGTAAAATATTAAAATATTAAAAATTGAAATTCACAACGTTTCGGAAGCTGGCTCTGCTTTCGTCCTCAGATGAAGGGAGAATAAGAATATAGAGACTTGTATAAACGTATAAATGAACTGAAGAACGGTTACCACCCTAGGAATAACTTTATAAAGAATGGGAAGGGTGATTTTCTTGTATATTTTCACAGTATTTTGAATACGTAAAAGAATCTGTTCTGGTTGTCCTTGAATGTGCATGGAGTTACTAATGTTAGGGAGACTGATATACATGCAACTGAGACGCTAGTACTTGCGGCTAGCGCCTTTGAGTTTGAGCTTGCTACTGACAAGTCGAAAAATGTACATTACTAGACTTGGATCCAGTTCCGGCAGAACTTATCAAATCGGAAGTTAGATAATACATAACGAGGTAAACAAACTTGTTAATTCTATTGGAAGAAAGAAAGAACAGCCGACGATAAGAGAAGTTTAAGTACCTATTTATAAGAAGGGTTATGAAAGTGATTGTAATACTTACTGAGGCGTATCGTTGTTATAAATTATATAAAGTGTTTCTCCAACGTTATTTTTTATAATTTGACTCCATATGTAGAAGGATTATTGGGTATCATAATTGTGGATTCCGGTGTAATAGATCAGGTACTAATGAGGTAAGCCTATTGTGGAATCATCAGATACCCGAGGAAAAACGGTAATTCATTTCATCAATGCGTCTCTTACATGTAGACGTCAAGAAACTCTATGATTCGATTAGGTAAAAGGTTTTGTAGAAAAACTGTCATCGAATTTTCTATGCCTATAATATTAGGTATGTTAATTAAAGTGTGTTTAATCGAAACCTGTAGTGAGGTACGGAAAGGTAGACATTTGTTTGCTACAAACCCTATTCAGAGTGGTGTGAAACAAGGAGATATTTTACTGTAATTCCTTTTCGGCTTTGCTTTGGCATATTCCATTGCGAAGATCAAAACAATCCGGCAGGAACTAAATTTTTGTGGGACACATCAGCATTTGGTCCGTGCTGATGATGTTAATTTATTGGGTGAAAATAGGCCTATCGATACTCAAAGCAAAACACAGAAGCTTGATTATTTGCTCGTAAGAAGGTTGGCTTAAAAGTAATTGCTGAGGAAACTGAGTGTAGGTTGATGTATTATCAACAGAGTGTGTGACAGAGTAACAACATAAGCATAGCCCGTATTTCCTTTAAAAATGTGGAGAAGTTCAAATGTATGGGAACGACAACAACAAATTAAAATTTATATCTTGAATAACCATGGAAATATTAGCTTCTCGAAGAATTAAACTTCATGGAAAAAGCTTTTAAATTGACGTTTTACGGTGGGGATGTTCATCTCAGGCAAACGGCGGTCAACGTAGAGTGTCTTAAATTTAAGGTAGACCGCACGTCATTTTAAGCAATAAAGAAGGAAAAAATTTAAATTAAAATTAAACACATCTTTAAGAACACATCATACTTCTAATAACAAAAGCAGAATATGTAATATTTATTAAATTTAAAATTCTGTTGCTTTGTTATATCTGCTAACGTATGTTGTAGGTTAGCGACCAGGGATACCAAATATTTCTGAGCATTTAGGCCCACGATGAAAAAAAATTAAATGAAAAAATTTCGACTCTGATCCACGCCACATTCTGTAATTTAAAAGAGGTCACTGAGAGGGCGGAGTAAAATGAAGTGGCGGGCCGCGTGTTTATTCGAAATGGTAAAAATAACTGCTTGTATAACCAAAACTACGAAACTGAAGTATTGATTTAATGTAGACTGAAATGCGCACCAGTAAGGGTAGAGGTTAAATTTGAGTGCCTATTTTATATTATCCTTTTGCTTTTTAGCGGCTCAGTTGTGTTACTAAATGCTGTTTGAGACTGATACTTTTCTTACCCTGCTTTATACCTGCGTTTTTTCACCATTCGGGCGTCTTGTTTATTTCGATTTATTGTGATCACTCCGACTTTGTATTCACTAGGTCTGGGATTTGAAATCGCGGCCTCTATGTAGGAATGTATGATCGAGTTTTCTCATTGATGCTATACATCGGAATTATGACTTTGAATAGGCCATTTACGCTTAGACGTTTTTAGTATTTCATTTTCACAAATTTTCCTAGTATTTGCTGTCGTGTAACCTAGGAAGTTGATGTATCTTTGATAAGTATATACACAGTCAGTGAATCACACTGACGTCTGGCCCAAGCGGTTCTGTACTGCAAGTGTCGGCAGACTCACCCATCTTCTGGCCCATCATGTCCTTTGGATGGTTCTGTTTTATGGCGTTCATGCGTCTGTTCTGCACACCGGGAGGGCCACAGCCCCCAGGCATCCCACCCCCTGGTCCCCCTGTTCCACATCCCGGAGGAGCCCCCGGTACCGCAGCTCCAGGCAGCCTCGGCCCCCGAGGCTGCTCCACCGGCAGTACCCTCCGGCGCTTCTTGGGTAGCTTTGCACGCGCCTGCGTGTGGGAGTAGTACATGGCGAAGTTGGACACAATGACTGGCACGGGTAGAGCGATGGTCAGCACACCGGCCAGGGCGCAGAGCGCTCCTACGAACATCCCCACATACGTTTTTGGGGCCATGTCCCCGTATCCCACAGTGGTCATTGTGACCAGTGCCCACCACAAGCCTAGAGGGATGCTGTTGAAGTCGTTGTGAGGGTTGGCCTGGATTCGTTCGGCGTAGTACACCAGGCTGGCGAAGATGACAATACCCAACACGAGGAAGAACACGAGCAACGTAAGCTCTTTAGCGGAGGCGCGGAACGTTTGGATGAGGATTTTGAGCCCCGATGAGTGGCGGGTGAGTTTGAACAGACGCATTATACGGATTATGGAGAAGAACTCGAGGATGTCAGCATTCTCCAGGTGAGAAGCAAATTTCTGAAGCACCAGGTCGATGTAGAAACTGAGTGTCGCCACGTAGTCTATAATGTTAACAGATGCCTTGATGAATTCCCACTTGTTGGGCGACGCAATGAACCGGATGAAGAACTCGAGCGTGAACCAAGCGTTACAGACGCACTCGATGTAGAAGAAAGCCTCGTGGGCGTTGGTCTGCGTCTTGTCCAGTGTCCACGCTGAAGTGTTGGACGAAGTGTTGACGGTGATGTTACGGATGACGGGTACGCGCATGTCCGGGTGAGTCTTCAGGCAGAAGGACAGGATCGACACGCAGATGAAAAACACAGAGATGACACCAATGATCTGCAACACAGCAACAATAATGCGTTCATAGCATTGCCATATTCTGTCATATGCATATTCTTAGTGACGAGACATTATACAGACAGCAATGTTTTGTTTCCGGATTGCTGGCCCCGTAGTGGACGATATCGTTGCTGGCCGATCTGCAGTGCTAAGTCGGGCGATAAAAGTGGTCTCTGCTTTAGTCGAATTTTGTACTTAATGTCTGATAATGATATAAGAACCTCAGAGGGAGAATTTGGCTTGAACTCTAGTTCGAATTTATATCTGATATTTAAGATGCCGAAGACCGAAGATGGCGCTCCAGTTGTAGCACACTTGCTATGAGATGGGGGATCGGGATTTTAGTTCTCGATCCTGGAATCGGCAATCCTGACTGATGTTTTCCCTCTTTTCTTCAGTCTAAAGAGAGAAATTCTGTCCCATCCCCTCAGTTCATTATTTACTAACGCTCAAGTCATTCGGCCTTATTTATTCTGATCTACAGTCTAAATGAACTGTATGTAAATACACACCCAAAATCACAAATTTTTATGTTGGATTGTATTAGAGCCATGGTGATTTAAGTAAAGAGAACACTGGAAGATATTTGTTTGCAAGTGTACCAAAACAGTTTTCTTGTGTGAAATTTGTAACTATACAAGATGTATAACCATCTACATTTCGTGATATTTGGTGATAAATAACGGAATTGTTTTCTTTTTATACTAATATAGTAATCCGCAATTTATGTAGGCGACAGGCCATTAATATTTAGCACGAGGTTCCGAAAATAAATAAAAAGTTTAAATCTACTCTCAGTGTTCCACAATGCATGGATCATACTTGCAGTTCAAACGAAAAGTTTTTCCCCCCTTTTCTTAACGAGACATGTCGTTTCTGCTGTTTAAAGCATTACAAATAAACCTACCGTACCATTTATGCGTGGGTTAAATGCACTAGTATACAAAACTGACCGTCAGGAACGCGATGTATGATGTGATATTGAAAGAGATACTTGGTGTCATCAAAAGCTGCTGTGAGTGTAGAGTGTCTAATGTACGGATCGATGGTTCTCGAGAAGAATGGGTTTTGAGAACTGTGTTACAGAAGTTGTCGTGTTCCTTTCTGAAATTACCCTTTATCTTGGGCGAAGTGAACCAGTGGAACCTGTTATGTTATTTGTGATGAATAAATCATGTGAACACAACGTCACAGCTTCACCAGATCGTGATTCAAGGCTGCCTGTCTCTTGATAACCCTTCAGTACTACAGCGGTAAGCATATGTGAACGGAAAGAAGAACTTGAACTCAGAGAAAGTGTTTTTTATAAAAGTGCACCGGATACAGAAGAGGTAAGGTGAGAATTTACAAAGCCACACAACTGAGAATTTTTCCTTCTAGGCAGGTTATTTATTGTTACAAGAATAGTGTGATCAAGGAAATTTAATTCTTGAAAGAAAGATTGTAACTATGTATACCAACATTAGAAACCCTCTATTTTGCTCGAACCGTGTTCTTGTACGTTTCTTAAGATTTTAAAAATAATCGGTGATTATTTGTTTAAACAACGTACACCAGCTGGTCTTTAAAACAGAGAAAATGTGATTACTGTGCGGTAGGAACAAATTTCTATAGGTTATTGACATGGTTTTAGGCCTCAGATTTTTAAGATGGGGCTGAAAAGTATTGCATAGATTCGAAATAAGATATTTATTCTGAATGTCGCCCGTCCTTTTTGGCCTTGATATTTTCTTTTAGCTGAAAAAACTAGGCTTCTCCCACCTCTTGACCTGTATATTCACCCAACCATTTATACCAGCCATTCTTCTGAAACCCATAATATGGGACCGACAAAAGTCCCGAAAAATCAGTGAATGATCCATAAGAGCCAGATTCCAAAAAGAATACTAACGGCTTACACGTCTGTGGAGAAGTGAAATTCTAAGCAGCAGGAAAGTGGGCTTTGTGAGATAAGCTCGGAACTCAGTGTCTTTTTGGAACAGCATCTGACGAAGAAATGTCCAGCAATCCGGAAAAATTTGAGCGGTTTTTTCCCTTTAAAAGTTAATGGATTCCCCGAGAGACGGTTAAGAGAAACTGGCGAGTGCCATTCGTATGTGTTTCTTTTACTTCCGACAATTATAGCTGTAGTTAATTTGCGCCAAGTTCCAGGTGTCCGTAGTTCAAGATGTTGCAATAGGACTGTCTGCTGGTGTTCCGTTATGTGTGTGACTGTAGTACCGTCCCCTTGCAGCAATATAACTATTTCTCGGAGAGGAGATAAATCCTGTTATGCTGTCCTTACATGAATGTGTTTGGATATTTCACGAAGATTCAATTTCTGTAATTTTTGCTGGTATTCAGGTACATGTTGCGACTATATATGTTATCACCAGCCTAAACATTCTTTATGAAAAAAAAAAAACACTAGCCGCCCTACAGTGCCACTTGTCATAGAAGAACTAGGAATTTCAAGGGTTACAAATTGATGTGTGCTAATTATTCAAAATATTTGGAATGTAATTAATAGTTTCAAAATTATAAAATACCCTATTGACATGCTATTAGATTATCTACATCACTCAGTTTTGTTGTCGTTGTTTTGTGTGTCATCCTGTAGTCTTGTTTAGAAGAGTGTATTGTGTATTAAGTATATGTAATTGACTGTCATTGGACGTTTTCATTAACTTAATCCTTCCGGCCCCACTATGGCCCTGGGATCGACTCAGCCTGTAACAGAAATGAGTACAAGGAATATTTCCTGAGTCGTAAAGGCGGCCGGGGAATAGGGCTAACAACTTTACAACTTTCGTGTGCCGATTGTCTTGAAATCTGGGAGCCTCAACTTTCTGGAACCCTCAGGGCCTCTCGGGGCGTGTAATGGAATTGCTTTTTATATTTAATTGACAACTAAACACCGTTCGTCTAAGTTGCTCTTTTATTATGTGCACTCGCGTTGCTGGGAAATTTTGTCTGTGCAGAGTCTATTTTTTTTTGCTATTTTTTTTCAGCATCCAAACTTCAGGGCTTTATGCTAGCCTTGGGCTGGTCATGATTAGTGACAGGGGAATTAATTTGTGTATATTTTTTAGACTAATTTGAAGCTTAAATGAGGTTAAATAACCTAAAAATCGTTAGTAGAAACAATCAGTAAAAGAAATCTCTTTATGCTCCACCTGTAATTATTTTTATAAATTTAATTTACTACACTCTTGAACATAACTGTGTGTCTTTTTTTTAGGCTGAAGTCTCACTGTATACTGTGGATTCCTATTTTCTAAACTGTGACGCTATTGTCCAATTTAATTGCCCGTTAGCAGTGCTTCTTCTGCAATGCTTAACGTCCTTTTACGTTTCTCTGAGAGACTTTGTAAACACATAACGTTGATCTTCTAGAAGCTGATGTAGTATACACAATTCCGGTATAAACTTTGTGACTTCACTCTTACTCATTGCATCCGAAACTGAAATATCCGGCTGCTCAGAGACTTTGAACTTTGTGCTAAAGAGTCCATATCTCACTAACTAGTCCACAGCTCATTCACTGGTCCATAGCTCACTAACTGGTCCGTTGCTCATTAGCTAGTCCACAGCTCACTATTCCATAGGTCACTAAGTAGTCCGTAGCTCACTAACTAGTCCACAGCTCACTAAATAGTGCACAGCTCAACAACTGGTCCACAGCTCACTAAATAGTGCACAGCTCAACAACTGGTCCACAGCTCACTAACTAGTCCATAGGTCATTAAGTGGTCCATAGCTCACCAACTGGTCCATAGCTGACTAACAGTCCATAGCTGGATAACGAACGCACTACTGCCGAACTAAATAAGGATCTGAATGTTACTGTCTTCTTGATGCGATGCCACGTAGTCTGGTGAAGTGTTATATTTAACGACGCTGTCAATTGCTAAGGCTGTAGCATTGATGGTACTCGTATATGAATGAAATCTGAATATGGACCATTATTTCAATGATAGTGACAGGGAAAGACCGAAGCACTCGCAAAAACCCTTGTCCCAGTGCTACTTTGTCCATCACAAATCCCACCTGGACTTGCAACGAATGGAACCCAGACCTTCGTGATGAAAGGTCGGCGACTAACTGTTTGAGCTATGGTAAAGATTGGTAGGTTGTAGAGACGTTTCGGAGAAACTTTCTACCTCTGTCTTTAAAGCTTGTTCTAAAGATGGGAGTAGAAGTTTTCTCCGAAACTTTGGTACCTACCTGCGAAACTACGTGACGTAACATTGTATAAGGTAATTTAGGGAGTCGCCGCCTCGAGAATCTCAAAGTTTTATTTGAGTTACTGTGTGTCTAATTGCAGGGAACAGGATCACTCTTGAGACAGTAATAGTAGCTCAGCTAATCAGAAATTCCCAGCTTTTGTAGAGCCCAAATTTTCACGACTGTGTGGCTGGCTATTGAGAACACACCAGTGAACATGCGGTTTTGGTAAAATTCGGGAATTAGTTGACCAGTTGAAGGAACATTAGGGTCTCAACGGGACTGTGCACTAAAAGTGAGATTTTTAGGATTTAGTTACTTGATCTTGGACAGCGTTTGTACTGGAGACACTTTATTTGGGCTCAGCGAATACTTTACGTCTGAGTAAGAACACAGTCAAAATCTGAGTGCATGCCTCATGTTTGACATTCTGACCAAACTGGATATGACGTTCTTGTTACTCTCACCTTGGCAGCATTGGACGAGTATGGTTCGTCGAAAAGAGACCACATCTTTGGTTTGATGTGCTGCCACCACGACAGTGTGCCCGAGAAATAATCCTCTTCGAACCCGAATTTCCGCGCCAGTTCCTCGTCGCTCGGTTTCTCCGTGTCCAGGTCCAGTCGGTCCAACACCGCCAGTGTCTCCTGCGTGTCTCGGTGCTATAACACACAGACGCTTATGGCAATGTCACACCTCGTGCACATAGTTGAAAAAATTTGGAGCGTATCTTAAGAATTGTAATAATAATAATAATAATAATAATAATAATAATAATAATAATATTGTAATGTGCCATTAACCGATAATTGTTCCAGAAAACTAAGATTTTATTACGGAGACAGTTTATGCAATGCAAAATTCAGTAAGGATACTGTGTTTACAGAGTAAAGGTAAAGGTAAAGCTATCCAATTACAGGCGTGGACAGGCGCTTAAGTTTCCAGAGCTTGTGGCTCCCGGATTTCAAGACAGTCGGCACATGAAGGTGGTAGGTCGTCAGCCTTACGCACCTGCCGCCTTTACCCCCCAGAAAGTACCCCTGGTACTCTGTTAGGGGCTGAGTTGACCCCAGGGCCATATTGCGGCCGGAAGGATTATGTAAATGAAAAATTCCAATGACACCATCGACAATCGAACCCGCAACTTCCCGGCTTGTAGCTCAGTGCCTCAGCCAACTGCGCCACCGCTTACCCCGTGTATATAGATTGCCCCAACAAAATATATAAACAACTGAGGTGCTAATAAAGCACACAGCAGCAGAAACAAAGTGCGCAAATTTTGCAACGATTTATCGGAATACTGATAAGTGAGCGTCTTCCTTCGTTCCGGTGTCTTCCGCTAGATGGTACTAATGAATGTAAAAGAAAATGGCATTACTGCAACTACTGTTTTAGCAATACAAGTAGATTCATAAGACCTACTGAAAAAGGAAGAAGGCGGGTGAGGGCGCATATCCACCCTACCGGACATAACACGTTTAGAGGTTTACTTGTTCGTGCTCTAAACAATACGGCGCGCATTGAAAAACCGCGAACACTGCAGGAACTGAGACACGAAATTGAAATTGTCTCTGCTGCCACTCCACTATGAAAAAGTTCAGGAGTGTGCCATCCTGCTGCACACCATTGTCAACAATGCACTGATGCTGCTGGTGGACATTCTGAACATTTCGGACATTAAGGAAAGTAACACAACAGTGAATTTATGTTTGTCTATTTTATTTGTTGATAAGGAAGTTAAAATGTGTATACCTTTATTGGAACACTTTTTATTATTTATTGTAAGCATGTAATGCAGACTCTTGTGAGAATCGAAACAAGTGGTGGGACAAAGAATGCACAAGTAAAAGCAGAATGTTGGTTTTTGGGGACAAAAAAATATACTCGCCGTGGAAACTCTAGAAATTATTGAATATTTATTGCGTATGGCTTGTGTAACGTAAAGTTGTGTACATTGCAACATGCTCTGTTTTAATGCGAACTTTTGTTTATATGGTACAGTACAACCTGTTTTCAGGAACGAGGAACTGGCAGCGGAGCCATGACCGTATAACAGTTACATCTGGTGTGGAGGAAACGTCGCTGCCTAATTAGAGGAGAGGCCGTGCCATCTAAGGCGTATGTCTGATGCTGCTTGATTGCTGGGGTCGCGGGTTCGAATCCCGCTGAGGGCATGGATATTCGTATCTTGTGTTTGTTATGTGTTGTGTAGGTAGCGGTCTCTGCGACGAGCCGATCACTCTTTCAAGAGGATTTATACTGTATGTGTCTAGTTGCGTGTGACGTAATAACTTCAACAGCGGTACGGCCAAGCCTCAGTTGGGCTCTTGTGCCAGAGAAAAAGCAAAAATTACGGACGGGAGTAATGGTGGTATGACCACTACCTCTGGTGTGGAGGAAATACCATTGCCTAATTACCATAGACGGATTCATGACGCTATAAATAGCCTATATTAGTCCTACATCTTTAGAGTGACAAACCAACATGATCTTATTTTCTGGAAATAGTACATAGTGGCTCAGCTTCCTAGAACATAGCTGAGCTTCCCGTGCATGTACGGCAACTTGCAACACTGCAGTGTGACGCGTTGTCTGAACAGTCTTCAGGCGTTGCGGAGGAATTCTGTGTACTGCAGAGTTGGTCTGTTTCCAAAACTTCTGTGCAGTTTCTGTGATATAAAAAAGTTGTGTTTTTTTTGTGTTCTGGTACTTTTCCGAACATAAAGGATAGGAGAAGTCTGATGTTTGTTTGATGTGGGCTGACAGGATGCGAAGTCACTTCCAAAAGTTCGTGACATAAGGAATGACACACACACACACACACACACACACACACACACACACACACACACACACACACACACACACACACACACACACACACACACACACACACACACACACACAGAGTCACAGACTGTATGGTTACTAGGGGCTTAGTTTCTTCTGCTCTCAACCGGCAGCCTCTGATGTGCAAAATACTATGCAGTGAACCTGGAGTTATTAATGTTTGTATCTGACAGAGCGCCAAAAGGAAGGAGGGAGTAGCTAACAACCAGTTTTAAAAGAAAAGTGTAAATTAATGCTGCATTTTTAGTTGGCGTAACAATTTTTCGCGACCCAACCTTACCATATGCTGTTTAATTTCTTTTTTCAGCTATAAATCTACTGTTACTCTTATCCATTACATACAATCTCAGACAGGCCAAGGACGACGAACCTATGACGCGCGTGCCCAAAGTAATAAGCGAAGGGTATTTGCTTGGCACGTAAGCGTATAAGACATGCCGCCGTATTTTCACATGAAAACGAAAGTCTTTGACAGTAAAGAGCAGCAAAGAAATATTGAACTTTCACCGGCGCGTGTAGGTTGAACTGACTCCCACTTCGCTTCGCGTCCGTTAACATTCCAGCTACTGCTCTCGTACCGTCTTGAGCCACCTCACCGCCCTCGGGTTAAGCCTGTTTTTGTCATTCTATTTCCGGACTTGGTTGTGATTGAATTGTCTGTTTGTAGCGAAGTGCTGTCGTGAATTTGATTTGCTATATTGTGTTTAACCCTCTAGTTCATAACAGCCAATAACAAAAACGTGCAGGCGAAGGAAACAGAGACTTTCGAGAAGGGTGTACTGAAATTTACTGGCTTGATTAAGAGAGGCGAGAAAGCATCATGCGTCTGATGTTCTGAATCTGTATTAAAAATATAAATAATATTAACCTTTTAAAGCCTAGCGGTAACTTTACGTACCACTAGGTTTAACATTAAAAAATTCTACGTGGTGCCCACATGGCGTTTATATGTTTTGTACGGATCTCAGAACAAACAGCAACTTTTGCCTTATAAAACATTAAGAGATTGGTTTTTATAACCGAAGTGGAGAGTTTTTACAGCGCGGTACGCACTGAGTCCTTATATAAAACAGACAACACTTCGTCTTTAAAGGGTTAATTGTACCCACCTATAGCACGCCCACACTTCCAGACACCCTTTTCACAGCGCACAAGTCCTATGAGCATATCAAAAGCGTCTGTTATAAAGTTCTAGCCCTTATGGCAGGCTACATAAAGTTCTTTCACCTCTCCAGTTTTCACCATTTCTCCATACTGGTCTGTTACTGCGCGCTAACTTGTTTCCAATTGGTCATAAGACCATGTAGGTTTACACTCCTTTGTAACTGTTAAATACACGACGCGATTCGAATGGGTTGACGTAGCAGTAACCAACTAGGCTTGTGTTCTAGAGGCTTCTGTGTCCATTATAGTCCGGAAAAGCAGTTGTTTACTGATTTTTTTATGGCATTCGTCAGTTCTAGACACATGCCGGAAAATACGTTGTTTATACCACGATAACTTGCAAGTATTTTCCAGTTCCGCAGTAATCAATCATCCTATCTTCGGATGCTATAATCCTTGATATTGACTGCACTGTTAATTTATCGAAGAAATATAAGCAGCGCAGTCATTAGCCTCTAGGGGCTGTGGTCTGACAGCGATAGATATTAAGACGATTGTCAAAAAAGAATATACCTCGTATATCTATAAAACACACAAATGTTTACATATATATAAAAATAACGTCATGGAAGGGACTTGACGATTTGTGTAGTTATAAACGAGTGTCTTTCTAACTGAGGAGTAAGATTTGTGTATTAATTTGCATGACTGAATATTTGACTCTGTAGGCGGTTGTCGCATAAACTGATGTCGTTATATCCGGTTTCGACTTGTATATACTCGCATATATATATATATATATATATATATATATATATCAGTTCATAAAATTGTCACGACAGGGACAAAGTAGTTGATTGTGAGAGGAAACGTGTCGAAGAAAGGGCGCTGCCGCTGCTTCTGTATGTGTTTTATGAGCTGATGAACAAATGAAGGTTGCTAATAAACCGCAGATAATATTTAGGATTATAGAGGAGGTCGAATTTAGAATCGGGCTGTAACACCTTTGAGGGGGCGGGGGTTGGTGTTATGGTGACAAACGATATTTGTCCAAAGCCAGTAGACAGCACTTAACTCGGAGACCGGATATCCTGACTAGAAAATGTTAGAATAGTAAGTTATATTGTGCAAAGACAGCTTCCTTGCCTTGCCATGCTAGGTCATTAGCATGATTAAGCTAATAATATTAATTGTAACTGGTATTACACAATAAAAACGTCTTATTAAAATTCAATACTGGTTGTTCCCACTTCGGTTTTGAAATAAAGAAGAAGTAGATAATCTATTAAGTTTCTTTTAACTGGCCATATTTCCTACAGACGGTGATTTTTAATATTCCGTTTGTAGGAAAATCTAAACGCCTTCATAACTATGTGTATTTATGTTCAACAATTCTTGGAATCCAATGAGCACACAATTTTTGCTGTCAATTATTTCTTCAGTCGGAAGAATACTTATTCCTTCTCCGGAAATAAGAACGAGTGCGATATGAAAATTATAACAAAAGTATTATAAAGTAATGAGTATCTTGTCAACCCTCTGCAAAAAGTATTTAAGAACAATAAGAACAGAAAAAATGATTCTCGGTAACATTGGGCTGTTTTTAGATGCAGCGGGAACCAGAGGTACGAGAAATGTAAAGAAATTGTTTAAATTTGCGACCTTGAAATAGCTTACAGAATTTTAAATATGAAAGACGATTAAGGTCTCCTCTGATCTGACGTTTATGGAGGGTATCAGTTGCATTGTGAAAACTGTCCACTGAAATATGTAGTGGAAAACAGGTAGAAGATATTAGAGATCGTTGAATAAACACACGTAGGCAACACGCAATAATGGAATAGATTCAGTTTCTGCTGAACGTGTTTTAGACAGGGGACATTTTCATTCTCAATAAGAAGGATATGGTAGATATTTTACATAATGTAAACAAAGGCGGGTATATGGGTGGTTGTGTACGTAGAGGATTTGTAAAATGGGAGCAGAAATAAATAGAAGTACATATTCAGTGTGGTAACTTCATCGGAAATACCTCGTACATGTGGCAACACTACGCCCGTTATGGCCTGTGTACTGTAAATTACACCGAACACATTGTATTGCTTGTTGACCTTCTACCGTTTAGATTAAGCGTCGACATTCTTAGTTGTACCGCCAACAAAGTAAGTAAAAACGTGCCAACTATTATGCGACATGAAAGTAACAGCGCATCGATAGAAGTGCCATGCTGACTTTGGTTTCTTACATTTAAAGCCGGAAAAATTTAGAAAGTTACAGTTACAGCAAAACGTACAAATACATTGAAATACGACTTATAAGAAAGTCCAGCAAGTTGAAACATTTCTAATGGTTATTACTGACATCAGAATTAAGTAACGTGCTGCAGTTGACATTTTAGTAATAAAAGTAGTATATAAGAAGACAGATTTTTTTCTATGACAGAAATCATGACTTCGCTGTGTTTAAACAAATGGGAAAATGATATAAATTAGATAGTATAATTTCCACCTACTACGTTGTTACAAACGTCTCGCATATGGAAATTAAAGCCGAGATTTATTAAAAGCTTTTAAGATATTGACGCATTATTAAAGTAGGGCCAACTGACAGGGCCATTAAATAAGCACAAGTGAATAAACGAGAATCATGTTCAAAGTCGTGTAGCCCTGTTGTGCTGGCCTGAATATTTTGTAGCGATGGTGTGGATGTAAGCGGTGTTTGCTGGAAGTCTTGTGCTAGGCCAGCCTTGCAATTCAAAGAAATTCATTCCATTAGAGTCGACACGGAGCTAACCCTTTCCAAAACGATGGTTAGTTCCTATAGACTATCTTTATTTGGGTCATCCCGGTGTGTTATTCTACGAAAAAACCGCCGACGTATGGATGAATGTTGATTTAATCACTATATTAACTTAGGGTTAAGTTACACCAGTTTTCCTTGGAATGGTTTTACAGTCAAAAACAGTGAACTGGTGAAGTCTCACTAATACTTTTATACCATTTTTACGCTATTTTGTGTTATGTGATTAAGAATCGGAGTTTTAACATTTATACATGTACCTGATGATGGCTCGGCCGAGCCGAAACATGTAGTATATTGGCACAACCTTAGAATAAATGACGTAGTGTGCAAGAAAATATATGTATATACACTGTGGTGTGTCTGGCTGTGTTTATTATCACTGTACTATAGACTATGTAAATCCTGATTTGACATTTAAAAACTGCATTTTTCTGTTTAGAGTGTATTTAGACCAGTACGTTTCTTTGGATTCTCACCGTAAACAAATTTTCGCTAAACTGGAAAACAGAGAACAATATTTTCTTTATCAGATATTGAAAACTGCATAGATTTCTTAGACTTTGTAACGATATTTTCTACAATCACATAAAAAATCTTCCGTCGTCCACCAAGTTTCAGTTAGTCTAATATTAAGAAAGGAATAAATGAGAGAACAAATAACGTTATGAGTGTTGAAACTATGTATTGCATTTTAATTAAAATGTAATTGCTCATGATTTACGCTTGTATTTCGCATGAGGGGCGTTTCCTGACAAGAGGCAGCAGTAGTTCTACAACTATTGTCCTAGTATGTCTTCTTCATCGTAGATATTTATGAAGTCCTTTACCATACCCATCTCGAACAACGCCGAAGTTTGTTTAAGAAAAGTAGGAGTATGGGCAAGAAAATTAATTTGTGCGCATACGTTGCATTCAGCGACTCCGTAGGTACTGAGAAGTCCTTGAGCAAACGACTCGTAATTTTGTGCTTTGAAGTTTTCAGGGGAATTTAGAATCACCCTCTAAATGATTTGCAGGCAGCCCGTAAAAATTCTCTTCAAGGTCTTGCCACGTCGATCTTCGGAAATTTCGGTTTAAAAGAGAGGAACCCACTACAATTTTTATCCGTAACCTTAACAAATTTGTCATTCGATTAGGTAATTTGTATAGCCGATAAGAAAACTTCGTTCTTGGTAAACCGTAAGTGACGGGCTCATCTGTTTTTTGCCCAGGAAGCAGAACTTGTTGAAGGTGTACCTATTGTTTGTCTGAATAATGGCTTTACGTGTTTTGGCTGTCCGATTTACAAAGGAAACAAAGGAATTTTGTAGTTTTTACACCACTGAGACGTATGATTACATCGAGGTTTCCACAGATATGCGAAGAATGTTTATCATACAAGAAGGTTTGTGTTATCATGTGATTTCTTCACGTGACGTACACGTGCTGTTAGAAATGAGGGATGTTTATTTCCATTGTGGAGCAACACAACTTTCAAACAGCGTGCACGAATCGATAGATTAGCACCGTTTGTTTGGATTGTGTTTGTGGCCAAGGATTTCTGCGAGAGAGTCGACATTAGTACATTACACTAACTGTCTTCCCGAAGAAAGAATTGTAAAAAAAATTGCTTTTGAAGCTTGCGGAAGGAAGGTACAATGGCGCCTGTTTATAAAAACTCCTATTATTTCAACCTAGAAGCCAGAAGCTTACATCTGTAATATGACGTATTCAAATTAGTGACGACATAGCGCAGACCTGGTTGGGATATTAAATGATGATGTGTCAGTGCACAAGGTGGTTCAGTAAGTCCATCAACTTCCCTGTAGGTTATCCGTCAGTACACTGTGATGAGTTTCGTTATTGCATTTACTTCACTTCTATTTTCGCAGTCTAGATCACACGTTTCTAGAGGCCTTGGTACTGAAGCATTTTCGCGGTGTAAAATAGGGCTAATGGCTGATGGCAATTTTGCATATTCTGTCTCGTGTTTAGAATTTGCATTAACGCCTAATATGCCTGTCGTTTTAAACTTCGCTATACCGAGATTGTACTCACGTTCATTGTCTATGTAAAGCGACGTTGGGGCATTTACTAAGCAGAAATAGTTCGTCCTTTAAATATTCTTCCGCCTTACTACACAGTCGGAACAGCGACTGACAGCTGACAGTATCCATGCAACGAACCTCTTAGAAATATTCAACACGAAATGCGAGATGCCTGCGTTGTATTTTGATACCATATATCGTTTTATTCTCGTGTTCGGGCGTGTCTGTGTAACTGGAACGAATTGTACTTCGTCTGGATGGTAGATGAATGAATATGGTGGTGGGATGTTAATTCTTACTTTAAAATCCGAATTACTTGGCGAAATCCTGATCTCACTTTCTTCACACCATAGTATCTGACACACAGACTGCTTTGGGTTTAAAACCGGGTCTCTGGGGTGAGACTACTCACCTGAGCTATTGGATTGTCTTTTCCTGCCTTACAACCAAAATGAAATGCACATTCCTATTTCGTTATGATGAGAATGAAATTTGGCCCTTGGTATATTCAAATCTAAATATTCAGAACGCATCAGTATTTTCGGGTGATCGATTGACTAGCGCAGCCTGCTGACGTGAAGCAACAGGCACGCAGTAAGCACACACTGTGCAACGACTGAGGAAAACCTCTAATAAAATACACATGTTTGTTTAGAGAAATCATTTGACAGATGGTCAGCGTGCTAGTTGTATGACAAAAGAGAATACATATAGACATGCAAACATGACCTGCAGACACTTACTGGCGCCTCCCCTCTCTGTTATTATACGAATCCCAAAAAATCTTTCGACATGAGTCTCTCAAAGACTTCTGTGCTACTCCTTTTGTATAATTATATACCAAACCGGCCAATCCCAGTGGCCGTGCGGTCTAAGGCGGGGCTATGCGGCCGTTCGCTTGCTCGGATTGTGGGTTCGAATCCCGCCGGGGGCATGGATCTCTGTCTCTTGTGAATGTTGTGTGTTGTCGGGTAGAGGTCTTTGCGATGGGCTGATCACTCGTCTGGAGGAGTCCTACCGATGGTGGTGCGTCAGAGTGTGATCGTAAAGCCTCAATAATGAGGTGGCCCTAGCCCATTAAGGGCTGTTGCGCCATTGAGAAAAAAATGCACCAACCCACCGGGCGTCATATTCTAGAAGACTTATGTAAACAACATTCCTATTTTCGAAAACTTCTTTCAAATGTCTTACATCCATAAACAAAATTTATTTGATAGTCTTTGTAATACACGGGCAAAGTGTTTCCTGTGAGGGAGGTTAAAGAAAGAGTAGAACTGTGTCTATATTCCCTCTCTGTACCTTTATGGCAGGTTATAGGGCGAACTTTACTTTATTTACTTTAATATCGTAGAACAACAATAACAGGGGCTAAAAGCTGTCTACCGTATATGCGTGCAGTACTCATGGTGTCAGTGCGCCACACCGCCGTTCTCTGCGAGATATGCATTGAAGTCAAAGAAACAGTTTAGAGTAGAGCATATAATACAGAAACAGCGCGTTCCGTGTGAGGTAGGATCTGTGGCTGAATAAACTGTTGAACATCAGACATGTAATTCTACATATCACAACGAGATGGCAGCATTCAGGTAGATGAAACTAGTGCTTCGTTTGCTCCAAGAACAAAGAAAGTCCATAAAAGAGGCGTTGTAACTGCGCTGCTGTTATCTAATATTATAAGCTTCATTGTTATATAACTACGCTTGTCTAACGTCCATTCCGTTTACACATTTCTAGAAGGTTAACCCAAGCTGAGCTGTCGCTGTTCGGGTTAATCTCATCCAAGGTTTCTTGCGTTATTAAAATTCACCCTGTCCCTTCGATTTTATGAATAATGCCTTTAAATATACCACGTTCGTGACATGAGGTGTAAGGTTATCACGGCTGTGACTAGATGTTCGAAGTCTTCTTTATTGTTACGCCCTCTAATATGACAGTCATTTAACTACGTTCGGGGGAACGTTCTCCTGCTGTGTTCAGTGTAGGAGTCAGCACGCTTCTTCGAAATATAGATGATATCTAAAATAATACAGGGTGTCGCATCCCAAAGACAGTAGATTTTATTTGAATTTAATATATTTCGCTGTACAGTATCGTTGCGTCTTCACTTTCAATGTAACATGAACAGTTGACACAAAGTCCACAAATAAATAATAGTTGAATTGATCAACACTTCCTTACAACTTCGAAGTTTGCGAATAGAAAAGTAGACCAATTTAAACATTTTGATTGTCTGCGATTAGTTTCAGTCCCAGAAAGTAGAATTTAAATTTGTAGTCACCCGGTGGCTGCATACAGAAAGCTGGACACAGCTGATAAGTTTATTTACTAGGATAAAGGTAAGACTCTCTATGCAGGCCTGGACAGGCCCTGAGGGTTCCAGGAAATTGAGGCTCCTAGAATGTGTAGACAGTGGACACATGAAGGAAGAAAGGTTGTCAGCCCTACGCACCGCCTGCCTTTACCCCAGGAGATACTCCTAGTGCTCATTTCTGTTAGAGGCTGGGTCGACCAGAGCGCCATAGTGCGGCCTCATCAGGAATCGAACCCGCGACTTTCCGGCTTTTAGCGCAATGCTTCAACAAACTGCGCCACCGTGTACCCCATTTACTAGGGTAGGCGTCTTAATACAAAAGTGCTGTTTTGTCTGGCTATATTAACAAACTCACCTCCTTTTTCGTTACAAGATCTTGGATTCAGAAACTGTCAGATTGCGTACTGAAGTGGTTTTCTTTCTTTGGACGTTGTCCATAATCTAACCTTTAATGTAGTACTACATTGAAAGACGATGGACGAAGTCCGAAGAAAGAAAATCACTTCGGTAAGTTATTTATGTATTCAGAGCCCTATAGAACTGTAGATTACAGTTCCAGGGGCTATGACAATGATTTGGGAATCAGACGGAGGTGTACGTTTGTGGTATATAAAGAGAGAGAAGGAGGGAAATTTTGGCCTTTAGGTTGGTGTTTGTTATGTGCACTAACCGGATCACTGCCACCACTAGCCTCTAAAACAAGGAGCAAGTTAGTAAACTTAGTTTGAGCACTCCACAAATTGATAATTGTTTCCATCAACACAATCTCTGTGCCCCCTTCAGCTTGTTAATAACACAGAGACTGGTGACATGGAGTAGCAAGGACCACGTCAAGGTCAGACCATTCTGCTTTGTGGTAGAACGTAACTACTGGTGCAACTCTGTCTTAGCTGGTGGAGGAAGACGTACGTCGGCCCATGACACTCGTGCAGAATAGCGATTTTTTTGCGGGATCATCGAATTCTATTTTTGTGCAGCATTAGACAGTCTGCAGCGTCATTCTTTTGTACTATTTTGCAGAGTGTTAGCGGGATTGTTAGCAGAGCCAGTGATTGGCACATTGTTGCAGAGTATTACAGATGTTAGAAGAGCCACTGAACGATAATTTTTCAGAGTACTCGAGAGATGTTTGAGGCCGGAATAGCGTAGTCGGTCTAGCGATTCGCTACGTGCTGGACGGTCTGGGGATCGAATTCCGGTGGGGCGAGTTTTTCCGCACCGGTCCAGACCGACACTGGGGCCCACCCAGCCTCCTGTACAATGGATACCGGGTCTTTTTCCCGGGGGTAAAGCGGCTGGGGCGTCACTTTAACCACCCACCCCCATCTATCGCCGAGGTTAAAGAAAGATTAGAGCTCTACCTGTAACCCCCGGGCCTTCGTGACCTCTTCTACGTTGAACTTTATTAGAGAGCTGTTTCGGTGGAATACTGGATGTTACTCTTTAGCAAAGTATTAGAGACATAACTTTGTCGAGTACTAAATGGCTTGTAACGGTCCGCAGTAATACTCTGGCAGAGTAGCTGCGAGATGCTTTGGCGCACCAATGAGCGACGATCAGCTTGTTAATGACTGATTCATAACTAGTTAGTTACATGTGCATATTATTCGTACAAGTTAGAAGCCCAGCTAGCATAGTCGTTGTAGTGAGTAGGCTACATGCTAGACGGGCCCCGGTTCGAATCCGGTAGGCGCAAGATACTTTTCTCTTCTCCAAAACGTTCAGACCAGCTCAGCGTTCCACCGAGCCTCCTGCTCAATGGGTACCGGGGTTATTGCCCGGCAATGAAGCGGCCGGGCGCTGCATTTGATCAGTCACCTCCCTCTGCTGCCGAGGTTAAGAAAGAGTACAGTATTTTTCTACTCCGCGTGCACGATTTCATGGGGTGGACGGGGATAATTTCTGTAAGTCAAAACATGTGCGGTTCATTAGGTCTATCACAAACTATACGTATACGTCACACAAGACCAATGAGGTGTGGAGATCACAAATAACGCGTTTGGAACTCCGCACTTCGAGCGCAAACGTGTCTTTCCGCCTTATTTGTTTTGTTAATTGTCCAAGTTTGTGCATTAAATGGATATACGCTGCGAGGACATGTATATATCTGTGTGTATATTTACACGTGCATATAGCCTGCGTTTAATTATCGTATTACTTACGTCGACTTTTCTCAGGATGTTACCAGTTGTGACTTAACAGGATAAAGTCGGAATCTTTTGACACAACGAAGATAGGATGTAGTGGTACACTTAAAACTTCCTTATCTTTTACTGTATTTAAAAATGTTTTTTGAGAGGTGTGACACGTATACAGTATCGATGTTTATTTACGCTTCCCCTATCACGTACGAATTGTCTATATTGGGGTCTTTTAAATTGCTAGAAGCTAAGTAGAACGTGACCTGTTTGCAGGGATGATGGGGATAATTATCAGGAGAGACGGATTCTTTCAGATGTTTTCTGGAGAGGATGGATGCTGTTGTCACTGTAAGATTCCTGTAATGTTTTGAACAGATATCAACACCTTATTTCCTACACTTGTGCCTCTAGGTTAAGGTCTAGATTTAAGCTATTTAGATAGACGAGGGAAAAAGGAGTGAAGCAAAGGAAAAGAAGCGAGAGTAGAAGACAAAGGAAATGAGCGAAAGAAATGTAAGCCTAACGAAAAGTAAAGGGACAAAGGACGAAAAAATGAAACGTGAAGAAAGAAGAAAGGAAATGGGAAACAAAGACGAAGAAATGAGGGAGTGAATGAAGGGAACGAGAAGAAGACAACAGCAGCAAGAAAGGAAAGGAAAAGTGGAGCTAGAAAACGAGCAATAAGAATAGGATGAGAAAGAAAGATAGAAAGAAACGAAGGATGAAAAACAAAAAGATAATAGAACAAAGAATGTAAAGGAAAGGATTGTAACAGAAAGGAAGCGAGCGAAGGGTAGCAAGAAGACAGAGAATGAAAAAAGAGAAATAATGCGAAAGGAACAATGTAGAAAGCGAAGTGAAAAAAATTAAGAAGAAGAGAAAGAGAGAAAGGCAGATTGGTTAAACAAAGGAAGGAACACGTAAAATACAAAATAAAACAGAAATGAGTGTCAGGAAGGGAAAGGAAGAGACGTTGAAAGAGACGGAAGCGTCGCTGTGGTTGGTGGATAAGTAGGGATGGCAAGTGCGCAAAATGTCCACAGCGACGGGATAGTCTGCACCATGCTATAGCTGACAAAGTGTATTGTTTCTTTTCTTCACTGTCACGTAGCGGCTCAAAGAAGCCCTGACTTGCAGAGGTGGGATTCACACAAACACATTTCGTGAAGAGCATCCATGCGTCGCGACGCCGTTGCGCTAGTCCACGTACTGACAGACATCTGCTTCTGGATGTACTCAATTCTAAATCAGATCTCTTCACTCTGACGTAATGCAGTGGCTGCCTCCTAAATAGATTTCATCGACAATTCTGGCACCGATCCCATTGATTCTAGGGACGCGTCCCATTGGATTTACCTTCATCTCAGGCGGAATAACCTTAAGTCCACTGCGTATTAGAGGCCTATACAGGATGTTACGCTTCAGGTGTCCCAAAATTAAAGATTTTATTATATGAGTCTTTTTGAGTAAAGAATGGCATGTGAACATATGCCCGATTATCAACCGCTTTATCGCTACGAGCATTTTGACAATTAAAGATGCTGTACGATATTGTATGGTATCAGTTCTTATGAATCGCCTTCACGCGTGCTACAGTTTCTGGCGAACACTGCTGTCACGCAGTTCTGTTTTGAGATGCGCAAAATTATGCATACTGAAAGGTAGAGGTCATTTCGAAGAGCAGTAAGTGTAATATAACAGAAAATTGACTTTGCTTGATATTGTCTGATCAAATCTAACATAAATAACTCGGTAACGTAAATAAAAATTTATGGCTTTCTTTGCAGTTTTATCTGGAAACTATGTATTTTGATGTTGTACCTGCAGTAGGGTAATGCTTCAATACTGCCTGTTTGTTGGTGCTATAGAACAGATGTTGTCTCGCAGGTTTAAAACTTAGTGGGTACCTTTCTATTGTGGTGTTACCTGACACATCACTTCCTTTTCATGTGCACAGTGTGATTAACATGTGTATTGTACATTTTTCACTTACAGCTGTGTACGTACATTAAAACGTTTGTTACGGTCTAACGGTTGATAATCGGGCATATGATGATGTAGCATTTTTTACTCAAAATGGCTCATAAAAGAACATCCTGAAGTTTGGCACACTTTATGCTTAACACTCTGTATCTAATGGGGCTGGAAGCAGGGATTCACGTATTTTGAACCTCTGCATCGCGTGAAGATAAAGATCGTTTTTATAGTCTGCGCACGTTATCTCCTGTGGAACCTCGCAGTCGGGCAGTTAAGCACTCATACTTCGTAGTCGGGGGATTACGGGTTAAGATCTCGGCTAGGGGATGTACTAATTCGGGTTTATTCTTCATATCCCTCATTTCCTTCAGACAAGTGTCTTCGTCATGTCACTGTTCAATTGTCGCTTAAGCAACAAGTAAAGCAACGGGCCATTGGGCAGATAACTTCGAACTTATGTGCTCCTTGAAGATGGCGTAACTGCGCCGAAACGTGTCGGAATAGGGTATAAGTTCGGATGAACAGTGAAAGTGCATTTAGTTGATCTGACACAGTGATATAATGACTTGATTCCACAGCAATTCATTTAGTGAATAAAGTAAATAAAAAGGGCCACGGTCTCTTGCTTCTACATAATTCTGTTTCATTATTCAGTTCCACACTCTCAGTCGACATTATGCAAGCTGAGATACTGTCATTGTCATTAAATAGACCATGAATGTATAAACAAAATACTGAATAAAAGTATAGCTGGGCGATTTTAAGTCGTATTGTAGCAATCATTTCTCGGGTTTAACCCCCAAGAATTCTGAAGTTTACAGAAATAATTATTTGCATAAATAAATGTTTAAAAAATGTAGTTCCTACCTCACAGAAATCATAATTACCCATCTTTTCAGGGCATAATCGTTGTTCATTACGGGAATTATACGGAACCCATAAATACATTGTGTGGGCTAAATAAATGTTGTTTAATGTCAGAGCAAGCGGCTTAAATGTTTGTGCCTGTGCTTGTGGCACGTCTAGATACAGTACTTGTATTTTCCTGCGGGCTTTTCAGTTTTTGGAACCAAGAAACATTACTGTTTTTACGGCTATGGTGCAAGAGTTAATAATTTAAGTCACTATTATTTCTTAATCGACTGATATTTTGTCATTTTGTGACTAGCTGGATGACAAGAATTGAGTGCAGGCTCTTATTTCTTTAATTGTTCTAAAGTTTATTTATGGAAATTACTGTAACGCTAGCGATTTTTATAAGAACCCGATCGTCGGCTATTATGGACGAACATAAAATTGCATTTTTACCTCGCGTACAGAACAATGAAAGCCCCATTCACACTATATAAACTAATATTTTCACTGGATATCAGCCAATCGAAACCATCCTTTATTGCTCTGTGTATAACACAGCTTAACAGCATTCAAGATAAAACTTCGTTTTGTTAAACACCCTCCTCCAGCAATCTCCTATACACTGCAATGTAACCCGCTGTTCTGATCAATAAACCCATTTCTCTCTCATTTTTTGCTTATATGAGTTTTCGTAAAAGAATCTGAACAAAAATCCATCACGCATTCAGGAAGCATGTAGCTGCATTGTCTGATTTTTTTTAAAAGATAGCTAATAAATCGTTAAAAGGTGCAGCAGTGTTTATTTATGAACGAAGGAAATAAATCAAAACTAGTTCACGATATTTATTTCAAAAACTGCACAATAATAAAATACAGTATTTTTTCAAATGTATGACGTTCCTCCTACATATTTCGGCCTACAATAGCCACCTTCAGGGAGGTGATTAAATAAGGAGAGTAGTTATGCCTAATTATACCACAAATGTGCAGGTATGAGATCAAATACATGTGTTATATAAATTAGATGATAAAATGTTCATAACTTGGAACATATTTTATGTATTCACACGTAACGTGATAATTTTTATTGTTGTTCAAATGCAAACATGCGTATAAGTCAAAAGTATCCATCTTGTTGTTTAGGGTTTGTTTTTAAAGTATTTAAATGAAAATTAGATGTTATTAATTTGCAGATAAAATAATTACATTTTAGTCCTTGTCTAGTATACGCAATATACCTAAGTGTACATAACTCTGCATAGACATGACTGTTTGTATTGCGTTGGATAATTGAGTACTATGTGTGTATAGGAGCGAGAGGTCATATATTTAAAAACTGTTGTTTTTTTATTATTGTGCAGTTGCTGGAATATATTGTGAACTAGTTTACTACACGGAACATGGATATTGTTAAATCAAAACTGCTTTCACGGACAAGTTAAGAGGAGACTGAATTCGCAGACTGCATGGTGCCAGTGTAGAAGATGGAATATTCTGGCAATGACTTTAAACTGGTTTCACATGTTTCCTATAAATGTATCCCTGCAACGCTATAATAGGCGTATGCTCTTGTGCACGTGCTTATGAGCTTATGGGATTTGAGGTTATTACGGTGAACATTAAGACCGTGGCTTTTGAAGTGTGACGGCGTGTAGTTTGGTCATTAGGCAGCGACTTTGTGGAGAAACATGCGGACGCCTTGTTTTGTGGTGGAAGTACACCCAAAATTTAGAAACGAAAGAAAGAAAATGATGAGGAAAGAAGCTGAGAAATTAACGTTTTGTGTATTGCTCCCAGATTTTGAATTCGTGAATGCTTAGTTTGGATGCTGTGCTGTCAATGAAGCAAGACATGATTTGAAGCAAATTACTGATAAAATGCGAGTAATTTAAAGTGTCGTTTTGCATTTAGGCCTTCTTCACAAAAGAGAAAACAATGCCTTATGTAGAGACTACGACCGTCCGTCTGTCCGAGACCTGGTTTCAGCGACTACACAATTCAGCCCAGGAGTTTTTGCAAAATGTCGAGTAAGGGTGAAAGTCGTGAATAAAGGTTGAGTCACTGTCATTGTTTACTGAGGACGTAAATGTATTTGTACCCATATTTCCCAAATTTCTTGACCCATTTGGATGAAATTAGGTATAATAATGTTTAATGCTGTTCTGTTTAATTTTATTGGTATTATATAGCAACTAACTGCTGTATGAAAAGTCAATGTGCGTATGACCATCGACGTATTGTACGCAGTTCCTGTCTGTGTAATGTGGCTCCCCGATGATGGCTGCAACATGTAACCGAAATATTTAGGAGCAAAAAATATTGTGTGCGGTGGTTGGTAATAAATCTTGTATTATGTCGGCGTAATATATTTCCATGTTATGCCATTTAGCAGATGCGAATTCGTGAAAACAAGTGCAGTGAAAACCACCCTTTACTTGAAACAGAAAATTAAAATTTGTCTGTGTTCTGTATATTTTCTTTCAAAATTCGGCACAGGATGTGTTTGCAAAGATCTATCGTGCGATCGTGAATTTCGTGGAAATCAGTTCAGTGCAAGCCATGCTTTACATGGGGGAGTAAATGATTTTATTTCCTTAATTTCTATATTGCCGATCCCAGTGGCCGCACGGCCTAAGGCGTGGGTCTGCCGCCGCTTGCTTGCTGGGTCGTGGTTTCGAATCCTATCGGGGGCATGGATGTGTGTCTGTTGTACGTGTTGTGTGTTGTCAGGCTGATCACTCGTCTCGAGGAATCCTAACGAGTGTGGTGTGTCTGAATGCAATCGTGAAGCCTCGACAATGATAAGACCCTGGCCCACTAGAGGCTGTTGCGCCACGGAGAAAAATTCTGAATTTCTTATCAGAGTTGGCTGAAGTTCGGTGCAAGGGATCTGCAAATGATGGTGTTTGGCATTGGTAATTTCTATGAAAAAGGGCGTGGGAAACGCTGTAATTTTCTCATGGTTGTAGATAAAATTACATTGGGCCTTTACCGTGAAGCCTTAACAACATTTTGAGAGTAAAGAGGATCTTTGTAAATTTTGTATACTGCATCACGGATTACACCATTTACATCTCTTTTACACAGTGTTGTCAGTAGGTTTGCCTTGTATCTTAGCAACACAATTACGTACGTCTGATCTCTCGATTTTGGTGCCGTTGGGGATGTTGCTGGTGTGTTTAGTATCGAATTTTAATAGAGTGCCACATTAAAAGAATAAAACACATTTTCTGTGCAGTATAAATGCAATTTTAAGCTTGTCTTTTTTTTCGACGTACTATGATTAAGCCTTCATACGCTGGAGCTTCGAGTAGTGTGTCTGTTATATTTGTCGTATTTTAAACAAGGTTGAAATTGCTCAACAATTACTCGTAAAATCCCCAATTTGAAACGATGTTCTTATTTTTACCCAGACGGACATACTAACCAATTAAAGTAGTCGCCCGCAGGGATTAGAAGGCGCCCGAAAATGGATGGTAAATGAAATAAAACTAGAAAGTAACAAAACAAACACAGGAAGATAAAGAAAGAAAGAAAATAGAATGAAGTTGGCAGTCAGGTAGAAAGACTAGACAGCCCTCGACTCTGCTGCAGGGCATGCGGTGTCACCTGGCACGCACCGTGTAGGTCTAGTGTTCTGTGCACAGGTGTCACCGTGCCGCTTGTCTATCTTCTGCACGCCATTCTGCCTGTATTTCTGTACTCCTTTGTACAGGCATCTCTGTGTCAGTGTGTTTGCACACCTGTCTTCCACACGCCTACCTGTTCCATTACGTTAAATTCTGCCCGAATGCTTCAATTAAAAACATTTTATGTTCTCTTCTGCTAACTAACAACATAGAGATTAGAATATAACGACCTAATATTTTTCCTGTTGTTTCGTTTATTTGTGGCACCTGGTCTGATACTTAAGGAAGAACATAGCCTGAGGTTGTTGGAGTACAGAATGGTGAGGAGAGTATTTGGACCTCGGAGAGAGGAAGTGACAGGAGGCTGGAAAAAATTAATTATGAGCCTCATGATATGCAGTTCTCGCCATATAATATTAGTGACCAAATCAAGAAGGATGAGATGACTGGGGCATGTGGCGCGTATAAGCAAGAAGATAAGTACAGTCGAACTGGGTTATAACGTAATGAAAGGGATTGAATAGTTTGTGTCGTTATAAACGAAGTTTGTTATAACCGTGGAGTATAATGTCATGGTTAACAGTGAGGAATTAATTGGTACCACAGAACATCTGGCTGTATAGGCGAGGTGTCATGTAACCCGATGTCGTTATAACCGGGTTCTACCGTACTTATAAATTTGTAGGAACAGAACCACTTGCTAGAACTAGGTGTAGATGGGTATATAATATTACTATGGATGGTAGGGAGAAATAGGCTGAAACGTTGTGGTCTGGATTAATCTGGGTCAGAATATGAACCAGTGATGGGCTGCAATATAAACGGTAATAAACCTTAGTGTAACACAATATTATGTGTATTTCGTTACTAGCAGAGTAACCGTTACTTCCTTGAGAAAGGCTGTGCTTCATGGAGTTACCTGGTTCTTTCATTCCCTTTCAACTTCCATATGTGTTGTTATGATTGTCTCTGCTAAGTTGGAAAAATGAAGAGGGCCATCAGTCTCACAATATTTTACATAATATTTTATTGTCCTTCGTGCACGTGCCACATGTTTCGGCTTAAATAAACGCCATTGTCATGCAGCAGTCAAAATATGTAGAAGCAAGGCTTGTAACCAACAGATTGCTAAATGTAATTGAGATCTCACTTTTAAATGCATGTATTTTATATATTCGTTTAATCAAAACTGTGATATGTTTATATTATGTTTGTCAAAATAATGTATTAATGTAAGAAATTGTTTAAAATTCAGTACTTGTATTAAAATATATCATCCAGGTTCTTCCTTTTGAGGTATACGTGTATTATAAACTGGTATAAGGTGGAACCGTCTACAAAGTGGTAGAATTTTGAATTTGAATGACGCCCAAATTCAGTTGATGTTATGAATCTTTATGGCATCGGACTTTTTATTGTTTTTGGTTTTTCCCACTTAAATCTTTTACGTTGGTTATATCTCACTGTTTGTTCTTTTGTAGACTTTTATGTATAGAATACATTCAGGTCATAATCCTGTTTTTCTTCTATATAGGCACCAGTAATTAACCGTCGAACACAAAACGTATTTATTAAAATCGGCATTCAGCTATGAGTATTACCTATGTCAATTGTAAACATATTATTGAAACAGAGATCTAGATTTTTGTAATATGTGTTGTGTTCATACATCGTGATGTTAAAAACAAATCTAAAAACTTTATTAGTAAATGTGGGTTGTCATATAATGCAATATTAAAATACTAGTAGCCGTATTTCAAATACATAAACATATTCAAAAATACTAGGCAGTGTCCTTGAAAACTGAGAAAGAAGTATAAAACGGAGTTCAGTACGCTGTGAAAGAAAGACCCTTGGAGAGGTCGAAATTCGTACTTGTATTACGTAGACTCGGACCTGAAGAATTCTTGTGTAGGCTGGTCGTATTTTAGTGAATGTAACTTTGTTTGGGCCGCGTAACCTATCGCATTTTTAATCGCAGTCAGACAGCGTACCTCATGGCCATTATTGTTTTATAATTTCGTAGAACATTTACGTAGTTTTGTTATTGTATCAAACTGTTTTCCTTCCTTAAGGACAAAAGTATGTTTATGAAATTATCACGCTGTCCGTACGCGTGTCCCCTCATGCGAACTTCTGTGACATTTAAGTAATTTTCACAAAGTCTGGTACTGACTGTATGCTATCGTAGGCAACTCCATATGGTACTTCTAGTTGCCTGCTATCGGTAATAAGGGTATGATTGACGGATATAAAGACTCGTGAGGCTGTTTCGTATATAACGCCAGTTAATGTGGGGTCCTGTAATCGTGCGTGGCAGTAGATCTTTGAGCAAAATGTAACGTTCATTAGGGTAATTTTTGTAGACTAAAACAGTAACATGGCGGCAGTACGAACGTTTTCTGTTTAAAGTTTCATGACAGTGGAAATGCCTAAACTATTGAAGCAAGGCATGTGAAATTTGTTACGGAGGTGGTCATAAACGTACGTGTACCTATACATCACGTATGAAACAGCTTATCAGTTAGTAACAAACATGGCGACGGTGCGAATTTTTGAGGTTATGTAGAAAAACTAACACAGAGTCTGTAAGCAATAATAATAATAGTAATAATAATAATAATAATAATAATAATAATAACTGATACAAATTGTTAGAACGCAGCAAAACAACACTAAATAAGCAGTGCTGCAGACAGCCAGGAGCTTCAGGACAGAATTGCAGAAAGGAGTAAGACAAATAAAAGACAGCGCAGCAGAGAAGAGAAAAGAAAGCTGGCGTGGGAAAAGGATTCGTGGGCAATTTCCACGTAGTTTAGATGAAAAACTGGTGGATAATGAACAGTCATATCGATGGTTAAAGTTTGGAAACACTAAGGGAGAAACAGAAAGTACGATAGTGGCTGTACAAGATCAAGCAATTAGTACAAACTATTTTAGAAATAAAATATTGAAGGAAGAAGTTGACAGTAAATGCCGGTTATGTAAACAACATGAAGAAACTATTGACCACCGAACTTCAGAATGCCCCATTTTTGCGAAGAGTGAATATTTAATGAGACATGATAAAGTTGGTGCGCATTTGCATGACTCAGTATGCAAAGCCGAAGGCATCGAAACAACAGATATATGGCACGCACGCACGCACGCACACACACACAAACAAACCAGTATGTGAACATGAAGATGTGACAGTGTTATGGAGTCAAGGGGTACATACAGAGAGGTTACAGCAAATAAACCAGATATAATATTGAAAACAAGAAAGAGAAAACATGCATCCTGATGGATGTGGCAATACCAGCGGACAGAAATGTCACACAAAAAGAAGGAGAAAAGAAACTAAAATACAACAGTTTATGTATAGAGATACAACGGATGTGGAGCATGAAGTGTATGATTATGCCCCTGGTAATTGGAGCCACCGAAATAGTAACAAGAGGTTAAAGAAAAATTTAGAAGCCGTACCAGGAAAACACTCAGTAATTCGCAGCAGAAGGCAGCTATACTTGGAACATCACACATAAGTATTGCAGTCTGAAACTTGATACCTGAGCGGTGCGGATCACCGCTGGTTCAAGAGAAGTATCAGGGAGAAATGGCCTGTGACAAGATACAACATAATAATAATAATAATAATAATAATAATAATAGTAATAAACTCAAAATATTTTAAGGAATAGAAATTTATGCTATAGGAATGTAGATGTATGAGTTATACGCGAACGTGTTATTTTTTATTTAGTCATATAGGCTATTTGACTCTCCTGTTGTGTATGCTCCATGTGTTTCTCAGCTCATGTGTTTACATATCTGCTTGTAACTGAGCAGGATAACAAAGTGTTAAGACTTACGACATTTGTGCGGGGTACTTCTTTAAGTCTTGGTCCCGAATGACTATCCAGAAGTTCCTATTGAATTCCCCTGATATATTCGGACGAATACTGGGAGAGCAGAGTTAGTTAGGACAGCGTTTCCCAAACGTTTTTCCGTGGAGGAACCCCTAAACTGATCTTTCATATACCCAAGGAACCCCTAGCTATGCAAACGAAAACAAAATAAAGAGACAGTTGCTAGCACGCGGAGATTAATCCAGCATTGCCAATTGCCAGACAAAAAGTCTCGTGATATTTCGAGGTGTATTTGTAATTTTTTGCAGTATTTCAAAATAGTTACGTATTTATTCCACGATTTCTCGAGGAGCTCTTAACGATGTTCTGTGGAACCGTAGGGTTCCGGGAACCCTTGTGTGGGAAACAGTGAATTAGAACAGTGCAGATTTCTCCACTATACTCCCCGGTTAACCCTATTAAAATATAAGTTATATTCACAAATGATCAACTCATTGCACACTCATTAATCAACCAACGAAGAAATTAAGAAGCAACCATCCATACAACCGCAGAAGTATACATTAAACCACCCCAATAAGCAATCAAGTAACCAGTCATGTAACCTACAAACAAATAAACATAGCAACAACTTAACCAAGCGTCTAACCAACGAATGAACCTACCAAAAACCAAGCAACCGTCCAATCCTGTATCTACACAGCCAACCAGCCAGCCAAACCTGCCATACGTTTCCCCCCTGTCCTGTAACTTTGTATATGAGCTCCAGTGTGCTTACCGATCTCCATTTGGGAGTGTCTCAATATGAGCTCCAGTGTGCTTACCGATCTTCATTTGGGAGTGTCTCCATTTATCATCCTTTACATTACTCCTATCACTTCTGCTGTACAAATATTTCTGTGTGTACTTTTAAGCATTTTATCTCTGAATTTGCATGTCCATACTGTTGTATACTCTAGCCAGGTTTTACAGGCTTTTCTCCGCCCCTAAAACACTTTTTTTATACGTGCGTTCATTACGCTTCGTTGTTCACACGTCCACTTAGTGAATGTTAAACAAATGACATCCTAGTGCGGCATGCAAGAAGTACGTCAGCAGCCGGCTCCAATCGATAAGAGGCGTTAGTGGTCGGCAGTCTGTGCGTTAAGGTGAACACACATGCGTTATCTGCAGAAGGTAGAGAGAATGAAGGCAGAATGGCGAGATCATTTCTGACTGCCTATGACTTCTTCGAGACTCATAAACGGACTTTATTTAAATTTGGTATTTGAGTGTCTGCGTTTAGAATTATCATCCGGAATGTATTTTGGTTAATTTTAGATATAATTCGAAGACACGAATCTCAGGTAGAACTTTGTAAAACGTCTCCCAGAACGACACAACGTAAAGACATAGTGTACAGTCTGCATGACGAAATATATATCCCGTTAAGTTTAGTACACTTATAAATAAGTTCGCTGAGAAACTAAGAGTCACTCACCTTGTCGTAGCATTCCCTAGCGTTTATATAACCCGAACGTTTATAGTCATACAATGATCCACTTACAGATTTTCTCTGAAACATCTTGAGGTGTGGCGTACCACGCATTTTAGTAAGTGCACTATAAAAGAAATAAGGTAAAAATTGTCCTAGCTACCTTTGCCGTTGAACGGGTAATACTCATGCTTCATATCTGGAGCGTCCCGTATTCAAAGTCTGATCTAGAAACTGGCCGAAATTGACAAGCTTTTCGTGATTTTATTCGATCCCTCCAGGTCATTGCCGGAAAATGCAACAACTAAAGGCCGCGATCTCTTCATTCTAACCCTTCCGAATTAATTGTTCATCAGTACTTCACCTTTCTATGATCTGCAGCTGCAGCTATTGAGAGCGTCGTTAAATAACGCAAAAAAAGTAAATGAGCATTCAGAGTATAAACATTTATAATACTAGCGTATAGGGATATGGAATCAAAGCTCCACGATTTCCAGATATCGGTACGAGATTTAATTGATTATTGGAATTCACACCCCTCCTGACTTTATCACCAACGGCGTGGGATGCCACGTACAGTAAGGTAGGACACTGGATGTGCACAACAGGTAGTGCTGAACCAGTGGTGGCAAGGAGAAGGAAGTTTGCCCCTGCCGGTTATTCAAACTGCGTCGGGTTTGTAGTCCATTATGACGAACGATAAGGAGTTATCCTAAGTGACACCATGAGCTCTACCGACAGTTTTAGGACTGTATTATTATAGTGTACATGTGTTTTATTTAACCCCGTCAATAACTGCTGTGTGTTTGAGGAAGGCTAACAAGAAGGATAAAGTTTAACCCTTCTCCCTACTTAGTCAGGTGCTTAAATGGAAGCGTATATAGAAAGGAGGCACAGCTGCACGTATTCTTAATCTTAGCGCTAAATGCAAGACGAGAGGTTAAATCCACGCGCGGGGTCCCATTGGCTAAGAAGCTCTTTGAAATCCAGAACTTGTGTGGACGCTGCCGACAGCAGAAAGAATGCGTCCCTTGCCGGGAAATGAATACCAAATCCCCATAGTCCAGCCAGTAGCCTCTTCACTATACTGACTAAACTGTGGAAGAAAGTAGTTGAGAAAGTAGCTGGAAAATGTGAAGGCCAGGTGCAAGGTGAAGCATGGTGTTCAAGTGCTGTTTTTTGTTTATAATGTCGCTGTTAGAGAAGCCGTATCTTAATCGATAACAGACTCGGAAGCATCTCAGAATGTGGCATAAGATGAAATTACTGGGAAGGCTACAGCGAAGTTAATATTGGACTGAATTCGGGAATGCTCAAGCCGTAACTGGAAGTTTCACATACGTCCAGATGTGATTCTGAAAACGATCCCGAACAAAATGTTAAATATTGAAACAGAAAGTATATCAATAAATAACTGCAGTTCAACCAAATGTTACACTGTTTAAATCTGTGTCTCAAATGGCAGTCAGAGGGTCAGCTAACACCATTTCTTGTGATTCACATTCGCAGCCCGAAGATACGATGTGATAACCGAAATTACATAGCAGTTTTCTTTACTTTCTGTAGAAAGATAGCACGACAGAGCTGGACAAATGTCACGATCGCTTTCTGCCATGTCCTTTCGTATTCATGGTTTATCATCACCCAGTCATGTTACTGAGTTAGTCTGACACCCACTGATATTGGAGTAGGGTTTAATAGAAGTGTATAAATGTCTCCGTACTGAGTTAATCGGGCACCCACCGGCATTGGAGTAAGTTCTAACAGTTGTGCGTGAATGTCTCCGGCACCCACTCAAAATTAAATAATTTTTAACAGTTCTGTAAGTATGGATGCGTAATGACTTAGTCGGGCACCTATCAGAACTGATGGTAGGCGGCTTCCAGACTTGGTGGTGGCAAAGAACAAAATCCCGCCATTTCAGTCCGTAGCAATTTATTGACTGAGCTGTAACGAAGCGTTCTGTGCTAACTGATTATTTCCCTGTTTGTCGATCTGTCCACTTATAAAAACTTCGCGAGCCGCCGAACAGTTTATTTGGTATTCGGGTGTTTTAAGTAAACTGTCTGACACATTACAATTGTGGTTGAAAGCGGACAGTTGTAACTGACACTACGTGCAGGCCTACATGCTTTTCTGAGGGCATATAAATCATAGTGCCCGCACAACTTTAAAGTTTTATCGGATCACAGGATGTTTGGGATGGAAGTTGTAGAGAACAATAAAGCAAATGTTTTGCATTCAGCTGATGTTTTCTCTTAATCTTATCTTTGGAAAGATGGATAAAGAACGTGACTTTTGTGCTGTCTGGCGGCCCGGACCGCTTATCCTGAGACATTTCCCATAATAATCCCAGACAAGGTGCTGGCGTACGACTCCACTACACTGTGACCGCTTTCTTTCACATCTTTGACGAATCGTAAGTTTCACTGGTCATCGACTTCGACTATTTATAAAATACGTGTTGAAGGGCGTAGTTTAGCCTTTCCTTTCTGCACGATGTATCTTGTTCAAAAATCTATTGAGGTTATAAACTGGGGTTGTTTGTTCTTAGACAGGATCATTGACAGAAACGTGTCCCGCTATTTCTTAACAGTTAAAACGAACGGTTGGAGTCGTATCAACAATAGAAATATATAGGCCTAATAATGATGGAAGATTGTGTAAATAAAAAACTAGAATGGTCATGGTTAAATAAACTGAGGAGTTAAAACTGTGTGCTGAAAGATATTTGAAGTTCGACGTGTTATTTCAGCTGTGAAATACTATAACAAACACCTTTAATTTTAGCTGCAACGTTAATACCCTTGGCCTTTGTTATTAGGCAATCTGTGTAGGCGAATGTGCTAAATTCTACACAAATTTATCGACGTGCTTCCTAGGTGAAAGTAGTTACAACAAAATGAGACATAAAGGAACTAAACTGTCTTTCTTCTGTTTATTCTTGTCTGTAAGACATTCACCAAAGCGTCTGAGACATGAAGAGCCTGCAGTGGGCGGAATGATCTCGATGTTAAAAATTCGTAGTAAATTGTATTTTTGCTGGGTGGGACTGAATTGTACAAATTGGGGGCAAATTTTGCCGTTATGACTAAATTTTTGTAAGGTGGCGCCTATTATTTGTGGGTTCTCAGTATATAACTTTCTTTCTGTCACCTTTGGGCGCCTAGGATTTTGAGATGGGTTCTAGATTTCCGGAGAACTTTTTCACCGCTGCGTTACGTCCATATATTGCGTATTGTGTTCTGTGTCATGTGAGAAACTAGACTCATCTGTCTCTCTGTCTGTTTAGACTACAACTGGAATAACAAAATATTTATCAGGCCATTGTAGTCAATAATGTACAAGAGCTTCTGCCTGGAGTAAGAACATGTATGTAGTACAGCACTGTAACAAGCCGGTGGCTGCATTTCCGAATCTTTGCTGTTTTCATTTTGGTTTTAAAACTGAGATTCGCCCCAAACTCATGTCTAGCAGCAACACTTCTCTGGGTATTAAGGAATCACACCTCATATTTTAATATTGTTTTTATTTAGATTGCAATAAACTTAAGCGTTCTTTACGGACATGTTTAATCCTTAGTATTATTGCCATTTTCCCATTGCAGTAGTAAGTCATTCATTAGAGTCTAATGATTTGTTATTTTAATATGTATTACTTTTATAGTGGTGAGAACTGTGGCAATTGTTGCGGTTGTGTTACAATGATTTTGTTACTGTTGCGGTTGGAATTGAATGGTACATCACTTGCTCTGATTACTGTAATAATTTTATGTGGAGAGGTTTGTTATTTCTGTGGTTGCACTGGATAGGACGCTACCGATCGCGGCTTGCTGCTTTTATGGCTACATCCGAATGGGTTTCACCTAATACGAATCGCAGTTTTCCTTGTTACAACACACAGGTGTCCACATGATTTGGTTTGGTATTTCTATGCTTAAAATAAGTGCCTACAGGGTCTCTCTATGTTTGTCTGTCTGTCTGTCTTTCTGTTATTCTGTCTACATAAAGCAATTGGCAATCCGCTGGACGACTTGAATTTTACTTTATATTAAGTAGTTTTATTAAATTTTCTCACATTTCGTTGTTGATTGAGATAAGACAAGAATAAGGAGCAATTTAAATGAGACATACAGGTCATTTTGCTCATATAACGAGCGTAACTCGCAGAATATTTATATGAGAGAAAAGTTGTAGAAGAGAAAGAAGTGTAAATTCAAAGCTCAACATTTTTTTCAGCACGTCGTACAATATCGGAATTAATTAAATGAGAGTAATTTTATACTTCGTGCTGGCATACAATGGAGCACTGAGGGAAGCCTTTTCTGTTTTTTGGAAAATGCTTCAGCCCTTGAAAGTAAACCTTTTGTGGATATGTCAGGATGCTTCTTTAACGAAGTAGAAACTTTTCTCTAACTTGAGTATGATTCACCGTACGATTTTGTGCTGTAAACCTACAAGTTCAACTGGCAGTTCGAAAAGCATTCCGCACACGTATACTTGCGCAGTGTTTCGTACTCCTTCCGTGAGGGTTCAAAAATTTGTGGTCACGTTGACTATAGTAAAAACGAATACAATTTTGCAAGTGTTGCTGAAACGGTAGGAATGAATACAATAATTGTTGTGCACGGGCCTGTAAGAAATTACTATACTATTAACTAATTTACTGAACTGAACCATGTATAGAAAAAGTATTCTACGGATTTTCAATATTAGTTCTCATCGCTGCTGAGTGGTCTGCATTTATTTAAAGGGTGTTTACAAAGAAGATTTTCCTGCAGGAAAACTAAACATTTTTGCCGTTTGCTAAAGGCTGTAGTATACGCATGCCATATTTTTAATCTGGTTGCAGACAACCTGAATATTGTTGCAGTTCTGAGGGCTGCTCTTTCGCCTGATGTACGTTGAAATGTACGTGTACATATTTATTGTAGGTTCGACATAAACTTTCAGGAGGGAAATACTTGCTTCGAGGCGAAGTATTTATTCATGTAGATGCAAAACCCAAGTAAGAAGTATGAAAATTGACGTCATCAAAAGGGCGGAAGCAATTTGGCCATTCCACTGTAAAAACTTTTAGAAATTTATCTTTTCCATGTGTTTTAGCTGGAGAATCTCCATATAAATATAAAATTTTGTAGTGCCGCATTTTACTAAAGTTTATCAGTACATTCCGACTGGGGTAAAAGAAGGAAGCCTTATGGAGCACTGTTTCTGCGCTGTTCTTGAGCATAAGTCGCCTCATGATTATGGGACCGAAACCTCTTACAGTAACACTTATAAACAAGCTGGAACACAATTTTTGTTATGTGCAGTAAGTTAAGTCGAAGTTCCTTACAGATCTTGAGATAATTAAACGATAGACGGGTGCCAGAATTTTCAACCTGTGACGTTTTTACTTCCCATGATGTTACTGTCTTTACCTGACTGTGATTTAAAAGCAACTTAGTTGTATTAAAGACATAAGATTGGGATCGAATGTTTAAAATTTTTTTGCTTGGGGTTCGGGATTTCAGGCTTAGAATGTCCGTAGTTCTATTGCCCGTATTGAGAGGTTTTTTACAATTTTTCTCAGTTTTCCAAATGATGTGCAGGTGTATTACTTTATATATTGGCCTGTCTACTTTCTCACATCTTCGACAATACGTAACTCACACTCGTCAACTACTTAGACGTTTTATAACTTACATACCAAAAAACGGAAGTTTATCCTTCTTTGGCTGCACGAGATAGTTTGCTGGTATTTACGTGTTTGAGAAGATACCTGAAAGAAACTTTTCCTACCATCGCTTAACAGTACAGCGAAATATTTGTGGCTTTCAACAATAGACATATGTAATGTGGGAAAGTGTTTGTATAAATAAAAGGAACAGTACTGATGTGGATAAATGAAGTGAAAAAGTTAAAAGTCGTAGTCAAAAGGTTTTTCGAAGTTGGACTTACTCGTATTAACTGAGCTCTAAACGACAAACAGCCAGCAACAAAATTGGTGTTATCGGCCTGTTACGCTTGGCGGTTTGTGTATAGCCAAATGTGCTAAATTCTCTTTCACTTAATCACCGTGCTAAAGAGATAAAAAACATTACGTTGTAATTAAATGTAGAGAAACCAATCTGAGTCGCTTTTCAGCTCTTGCGGCTTCTGCGTAATGCAGTTTGTTAGACGTTCACTAGAGATTCCAAGGTGGGGCTGCCCTTCAGAGAGTGAACATTTCTCAATTTTCGCTCTATGAAATGAGTCGTCCTTGTAATTCGTAAGAGAGAAATGTATTAAAATTTGCCGTTACATTTTTTATATCATTCCATGTTATCAGGGGATGTAGAATCGTCTGTTGTGTACTGACTACGGAAACAATTCTCATCTAATGTAGCTTTCACGAGTACTGTGTAATGCAGACCAAATGTCTGTATGAAATTCCACAGAAGAATGCGTGTCTTTGCGTTGACATTCTTAAGTAACTGGTTTCTCCTTTTCCGGTATTATGGTACGGTCATTATGACTTTAAACAAAAGAATCTAGCCGTCTCTTCATTTCGCAATAGCTCTTTCCTGTTTATTTCGCATTCTGAATTCCCTGTTTTAATAGAGCTCTTATTAACATTGCTTAATGTAACATTTTCACTATTAATTTGGCTAGTATTTTAGTAGCGGTAGAATGTGCTGTTTTGTTGATTTGAGTTTTGGAATATGACGAATTTCTTTTTGTTGTTTATGACCCTAAGGATGAGGGTACTGTGTCTGTAATTAATTAATTAATTAATTAATTAATTAATTAAGGTGTTCTGCTTTTATACTTAATGGTCGAAATATGCAGACTCAGAAATTTTACTTTTTACTTTACGCTCGATTGGGCTGCCGCTTTATGGATACCATTAACAGGACTCGACATGACGAGGCTTGCTATGCCTGTGGTTAGAATTCACAGGCTGCACCTAGTGTAGCTTGCTCTTTCTGTGGGCATCATTAAGAGGTTACATCTAATATGGCTTGCTGTTTCTATGGTTACCATTCACAGGGCTGCACTTAATATCACTTGTCGTTTCTATGATCAAAACTTGACAGGACTCCACGTAATGTAGCTTGCTGTTTCTGTGGTTACCATTAACGAGGCTCTATCTAATATGGCTTGATGTTTCTGAGATTATCGTCGACAAGGTCTCAAGTAATAAGGCTCGGGATTGCGAATATTACAATTTTTACCTGAGTGTACGTCATCCAGCAGCAGGGCTCTACCTGGTTCGCGTCCAGACCCCAAAACTCCAGCTCCTCTTCAAACAGCGGCCCGCACACGTCAGTTGGGTAGTGCAGCTTACCCGTTCTGCCACAATACAGAAGAGCAGACGACACTTAGCAATACATATCGCTGATCTGGGACTCTGTAATATTTGGGACTCTGTAACGTTAAAGGGCATCGCGACCCAGAACTTCCCTATTTCCCTAGTTCTTTTGGGAGAAATGTGCGATTAGAATTTGGACCAGGTAAGATGCTATCCTGACTTAGGGTGCAGCTGAACTTCCTTTGTACTTAAGTCGAATTCTGGACTGTTCCCTCAAGTAGGCACCTGCCTGCCAAACCAGTCGTACCCTAATTCGCTGTACAAAATCTTGAATTTAAACTTTCACAGCTACTTATTCGATGTAGGCTATAAGTATGAAGCAAGTGATGAGTTTTTGTGTTTATCCCTCGATTTCGTTGCTGGATCGTGTTAAATGGTGTGAACGTGAGAGAGGGGTGCAGTAAACGTTTGAAACTTGACAAACGATACGTTCTGTTGGTTAAGTTACTTAACCTTTTAAAGCCTAGCGGTAACTTTACATACCACCAGCTTTAACATTAAAAAATTCTACGTGGTGCCCACATTGCGTTTATGTGTTTTGTACGGATCTCAGAACAAACAGCAACTTTTGCCTTATAAAACATTAAGAGACTGGTTTTTATAACCGAAGTAGAGAGTGTTTACAGCGCGGTACGCACTGAGTGCTTATATAAAACAGATACGTTTCGTCTTTAAAGGGTTAATCCCTAAGTTGGAAGTTGGAATATGCCACAGATAGAAATCCCGTTCTATTTGTGATATAAGACGAACTGCTTTTAATACAACAGCTGACAGACGGTAGACGATGCAGCAGAAACAGAAATGCTGAAATTGTGTGGATCTCAAAGGACGTTTGAAGTGAAAGTCGCGTGTAGATTTTGGAGTGTACAGAGAAAATGGTGCCTCGAATGTCGTTAATTTCTCTAAAAGCTTCATTGTCTGTTGTACGCCTTATTCACTACTACATTTTACTTTCGGCATTTCGGCGTCAGGTACAATTATGAATTACTTTAAGCGAAGTCAAGAAGTGTTTTAGTATGAACTCGGCATAACATGTCCTCCAAAATTCCAAACTCAATTTATTTCAGTAATTCCAATCCCTTGAAACTTCAAGATTTAGAATTAAATAAGTAAAAGGGGCAATTTTTATCACTATACACTTTTTAAGTATTTAATTGGATGTCAAGTGAAACTTTCACTATATCATTTTTTTTTTCGCCTAGTACTAGTGGCACAGTTTGTTACAAAATGTGTAAGTGAAGTAAATGTGTACAGTAGGACAGGACATTATTCATCGTGACACTTCAGCCCTGGACAATTAAAGCTCTACAGTTAGAACCCTACCTTACATTCATCGTCTCATATCTTCTTCTCTCGCGTCCGAATATTATACTCAGCATTCTGTTCACACGCTGTCACTCCACGTTCACTCCTCAGAATAAGAGTGGTAAAGCACCTCTTCTAAACATGTTAAGTTTTAAAAGGGCTTATTTAAAAAGCCTCTTAAATTCTGTTCTTCTTATGGGATATTTGTGGGTGATTTACATCAGCATGTAACAACAAGGGAATTGCATAATGAGAAGTTTCGTCTTTTTTACCTTACACTTGATATTACTAGACTGATGACAAAAGAACGGCTAAGGAGGGTGGGGCGTGTAACGAGCACAGGGCATCTGAGAAATGCACTTAAAACATTCTTGATATATGTACGCATGGATAGGGAGATACTACAAGTGGCTGATTATGAAATCCAACAATGAAATTTTGCGAAACACCAGACAGCTTCTAAGCCAGCTGAATCATAATTGAAAAATGTCCAAGGAAACCCACTGTTTGTCATGGAATTAGTTAAGATTACACTGCGGTTATGGCAGAAACGTAAACGTAAATTTGCCTTTCCGTGATTCAGTGCGTTATCTCCTTACATTTGTTCTTTTTAGTTGTTTTCTACATTCGTAATTAACAAGAGCGTACCGGTAGTAGTTTAGGACTTGTGCGAAGACCCCGGGGTGTCGGTCAAAGAAGTACTCGTTGAGGATGGGGTCGTAGTTAGCGAGCGCCTCTGTCAGCCGCGACAGACGCGTGGCTGGGATCTTCTTGAGGGTTGCTTTGTACGTTTCATGGCGGATGCCCCCCACGTTCAGGACCACGCGGTTCTCCGCGTCCATATTAATCAGGTTCATCTTGGAGCCGGCTGTAACATAACAAGCACTTAGTAACAGACTTACCTATCAGTTTATATAGACACATAAATGGGAGCATTGTGAGCTAACCGATAAAGTGAAGCGGTAAAGGTAAAGGTAAAGGTAAAGCAGTCCCATTACAGGCCTGGACAGGCCCTGAAGGTTCCAGGAGGTTGAGGCTCCCAGATTTCAAGACAGTCGGGACACGAAGGTGGTAAGGTTGTCAGCCCTACGCACCGGCTGCCTTTACCCCCCAGAAAGTATTCCTGGTACTCATTTCTGTTAGAAGCTGAGTCTACCCCAGGGCCATAGTGCGGCCGGAAGGATTATATCAATGAAACGTTTCAGTGACGTCATCGGGAATCTAACCCGCGACCTTCCGGCTTGTAGCGCAGTGCCTCAACCAATTGCGCCACTGCGTGCCCCTAAAATGAAGTGGTACCTGTGCTTAATTAATTATAAATTAGGGGCTAGAGACTTACGGAGGACTGGAAGTACGGTTTCACGCACCCACAATTTCGGTGGAAGGTGAAGGAATGTAACAATTTTTTTCTTTCAACAAAAGTATTTATGTGTCGCTGGGAAGTAGCTGTGAGCGTTTTGTAGAGTAGGACACACATTGCGCCACAGCATTTCTTCGTCAGGAAGTGGGTACATTCACAGTATGGTTAGTGGCCCGAAAGTATGCTATCGCTCATGCTTCGCCGAGAGACAGAAACAGAACTGGATTGGTAGTGCCGCGAAGCCGTGTGGGTGCATTTCCGCAAGATTCTTCATTGGCTGTATGCTCTCATACAGAAGTGACTTAGCACCAAAATATTCATTTTCAAAGGAATTGGTTTTCCAGGAAATGGTTTTAAAAATAATTTCTTCACGTATATTGAGCGAAAATAACATTCTGAAATGCTGATCTGATAATGGTTTACTTTAAAATTGTTTATAAACGGAATATGTTTCCGCGAATAGAACACGAAAAAAAAAAAACATACTCGTACGTTCTCTGCAGGCTGGCGGGAGCTTCACTAGATATCCACGTGGTAGCGCTGCTGTCTGCTGTCCACTCTCACGTGGACCCTGCCGTTACTGCAGTCGCTTGCAATACCTCGGCCTTCTGCATAAAGCCTCATGCACACCGCGTCCTGCAAAATGATAATGGCCATTATGATAGGAAGGTGATAACAGTAATAATATTTGCGACTACGTAAAACGTCTGGAGCTAACAGCACTAAAATTCGTTGTAAAATCCAATGTTAAATGGACACACGTCTAGACCAAAGTCCACACGTGTTCCATGGCGTTAGAACACACTGAAGGTGCTGGAAGCTTAGGACGACAGTTTACTGGACTTCATCCATCAACTTGTATTCAAATATGAACACATGTTTTCGTCAGCTGGTTCTGTCTCCTTCTTCCGGTGAAATGGTGTGAAGACAGTCACCGAGTTGGTCCGACAGGAAGAGCTGTTCTCAGACGTTGCACGATGGACAATGTCCAGAAATCAAGTAGTCCTAACTGTAATATGTCATCGTTCGAATCATTTAGAACTCGAGATACTTGTATTATACCTCGTACACAAAAACACGTCAACATATTTCATTCAAAATTATTGTGCATATTTAGTACACTATCTATTGCACTTTAAAGAGATTCGTTATGTCACGTTTTCCTCGGTAGAACCAAAATGCGAATTTATCTTTGTGTCGAAGTAAGCTTGACGCCATGAAACTGCATGGACGGAGTGGAAGTAACTATAATGCATAATCTGCACAATAGATGGCGGTAGCTTTATGCCCCTGCGAAAAGAGACGGTGGAGCTGCTTGGATAGGAGGCTGAATGGAACCCGGAGATGTAGGCGTAACGTGGGGAGGGGCAAGGGGGCGAATGCCCCCTAAATGTTTTTTGTACCAACAAATAATTTTTTGGGCTGCTAGGTTGAAGAGTGGTATATAAAAATAACTGGGTTGTGAGAGTGGGGGGAAAGGGGCGATGTATATTAAGGACTTGTTCAATCCAATTTTTCCCTTCTTTATAACTCGAGTACTTCGTAGAGGTCCTAATACCCATGGTCGATTTTGCCCCCCACCCCCCAATGTTATTAGCCAAGCTACGCCTATGTCCGTAGATAATCTGGACACAAATTCCTCAGCCTGGAATCTAACCCCAATACCTCGGATCGTCCAGTCCGTATTTCAATTCCTATGCTGCCTAAGACATCTCGGCCACTTGTTGTGGAGATATCATATTGACAATAGTAGTAATAATAATGGTAATAATAATAATAACCTACAGATTATGTATTGTACTGCAGAAGGTAACATGTTTGCATCATGTCGAATTGTACGCTGATTTCTCGACTTACAAGAGAAGACAAGATTTCTCTGTCAAACTTTGACGTAATTCTTCAACCCTGAAGACACAGGCAGCATGTTCCTCCGAAAGGTCGATACTCGCCTATAGGAGGTCATGATAGAGCACAATGTGAACAATCTCCGTCGTAAAAGCCTGGAAACTTAGACCCGACAGATGCATTATCCTGAAGTTTAACTGTTGTAAGACTTCTCGCTTTTGGGCAGTTAGTACGACAGACAAATATTTGTCCACTGCAGAAACAGAGCCTTATGAAATTGAAGCGTGAGTTTAAACAGTTGGGTTACATGGCGTTTTGTGACACGTTTATTTCGGCCTCCTGTCTTAATCTTCTATCCAGGGGGCGAATCACTTCACCCCTACAGCGACACGTGAACAGGATTGGAGTAAAGGATTCTCCGAGGTGCCCATTGTGCGACGACGATGCAGGAGAAATGGACCTTAGTCACATCCAGAAGTGTCAGAGTTTAACAGATAACATGGACATTGCCAACAACCAGGATAAATTGTGGAATCTATCAAATTATGTTGGACTGGAAGGAGGAAAACGCGGTGGCACAGTTGTTTGAGGCACTGCTCTACAAGCTGGAGGGTCGCGGGGTCGATTCCTGACGGAATCGTTGGAATTTTTCACTGACTTAAATCTTGCAGCCGCACTATGGCCCGGGGGTCGACTCTGCCTTTAACAGAAATGAGTACCAGGACTGGTTCCTGGGGGTAAAGGCGGCCAGTGCGTAGGGCTGCCAACCTTACCACCTTCATGTGCCGACTCTCTCGAAGTCTGGGAGCCTCAACATCCTGGAACCCTAGGGTCCTCTCCAGGCCTGTACAGGGACAGCTTTACAGCAAGAAAGAAAATGGGAGTCATCCCTATTACTGGCGTTGGAGAAAGAAAAAAGGTTTAAACAAGCGATGCAAACGTGGTAATTGTAGTGGTGGGTAAATCAGGTGGCAGAATGTGCTGCACCCGTGTGGAAGAGCGAGAAGCTTCTAGGTGATTGACAGGGGATAATTAAGTTATGTTGCTGCGAGTCACTTGTGTTGCTGGAAGTAACAGGAAGAGAAGATGGAGACGACGAAGCAGACGTAGAAAATAAAATAAAAATAAAGACTGCAGATGGCAGGACCTGGTCGAAAGAAGCGTAGAGCAAAATAAACGCCGACAATAAATAAAATTGTCGAATTTCACCGTATAAATTTGAGCAGGCTTTATACTGGCTGTAATGAATGTCGAATACTAATCTGGCTTCTCTGGTTTGACACCATCTGATTAGCTTTGCGGGGGAATTTGTCACCTCATACTTAGGGTGCTCCTGAGAAATGCTGATGTCTGTGAACAAGACTATGGGACCGTCAAAGTCCATAATTCAAACTGACCACTCGTCGTCAGGAAAACTTCAGAATTAAGTTATATGGTCAATAAGTCCCCAGGTGGCTCTACTGCCCAAGTGGGCCAGGCCGTCCTCATTGTCGAGGCTTGGCGATCACATTCAGACACACCACATTCGGTAGGACTTCTCCGGACGAGTGATCAGCCCGTCGCAGAGACCTCTACCTGACAACACACAACACTCACAAGAGACAGACATCCATGCTGCCGGCGGGATTCGAATCCTCAATCCAGGCAAGCGAGGGGCCGCAGGTGGTCTATAAGCAGGTCTAATAAAATAGTTGCACTGAAAGGTCTAAAGTTCTGACGGCAGTGTTGCTAAGATCGAAGTCGTCTAGCACATGACGCCGCTTGGATTACCATGCGTGATATTGCAGAAGGTTCGAATCTGTAGTCACGTGAGCTATTTATCGAATGTCGTCTGTGGGATCGGCGTTAAAATTTCGGGAGAACATATTCTGGTATCACCTAACGCAAGAAATATGAAGTACTTCAGTAAGCAGATGTTGAAATGTTGTTTCAATTGTTTCTTTTCTCAGCCACGGCGCAACTCGAAGCCGTAACGATCCTGCGTCACGTCATCGAGCACGCGTAGGCAGAGCCACCCCGCGGCTGCACTAGGCAATAGCCCGAGCCCTGCCCAACTTCATTAACAAAGACAATCTCCTCCCTTTTAAGGCAGACTTCTGTAAGAAAATAGATGGAACTATCGGCCCACATGTTAAATGGCGAGAATTGAAAGCGGCAATGTTAAATCGAGGTGTCCGTTTGGTTAAATTAAACTAGCTGAGAACGCACCTGTATTTTACATTAACCAACCGACCGACTGACTGACTGACTGACTGACTGACTGATTAATTAACTAACTAATTTACTTACTGACTATCTGACTGACTGACTTCTTAGAGCAGAGTTTTTCGTGAAAACAGCCAGTTATTTGAGAACTGTCCGGAACGCCAAGATGTATTACCGTGTTCAAAAGAGCGCACTATTGGTCCTTATGCTGAGCGAAATTAATTTAGTTCATATCTGCGTATTATTAAAACCAACAATTTGCACATGCAAAGAGCATGTAAGAAATATACAGTCTTCCTTCCTACATGTTTCGGTGGTCAACCGCCATCTTCAGTGAGCAACACCTGAAACATATATGATTTAAAACCTAATAAAGCCAGTTCGTTAGGTTTTAAATCATGCATGTTTTACGTGTTTCTCCCTGAAGATGCCACCCCGGTGCCGAACCATGTAGGAGTTTTATACTTGCTTCTGCTCATGTCTATTAATTGCAAAAGTCTGTTGACGTATTAAAGCTGTTGCAAAACATGTACGATACACGTGTCTGACGAATCTGTGATCACCCCCAACCTAATAGGATTAATTTCCCCCCATATTCTTATAATGGAAACGTAATGGGATCCCTATCAGAGTATATGAGGAGGTTAGGCTCCTCTATCTGAAACGAATTGCATCAAGGATCCGAAGACTTCACGCTTTTGGGCCGGGCGTATCAATCGTCCTGACATTTGACATCCGAACTCGCATTTCAAACAGCGACCCGCCGGCAGTGTGCATGACAGTGTTATTCAAAGCGTCGGAGGAATGGCTCTGCTGACAAGTGACGGACTTGCTGTATAAAGGCCTTCCCTTGTGAATAGTGTCCAGTCAGTTGTGTGCTCCGTTTCGTATTGACCCTAGGCAGCTGTCATATGTACGCCACCACCGAATATAAGGCGCCTTCAAATGTAGGCCACCAACGATTACGAGACGTTATTGATTGCAGGCCGCCACCAAATATAGGCTACCCTCGAAAGTAGACAGCCATCGATTGTAGGCCTCTTTTCGTAACTAGTCCGCCATCGAATATAGCTTAAGCCACAACTTGGAGGGAGTGAATTGCGTCTGAAAGGAAAAATCGTGTTTATCGAGAAGCAAAACTTAATGCAAATATATATTTAGTAATATATAATTTTTCTGCTAAAAATGATGTGACTTTTGAGACAAACTACGGGCCTACGAGGACTACGTTACGTGCTCTGAATGTCGAGTTTGTATAGAGGCATCCTAGTTGGGCGTAAAGCAGGTTGTGAAATTGTATTACCCATCCAAGGTAAAGCCATCCCTTATACTGCATCTCAAATACTTACAGCCTTTGAATTCCAGAAAGTATTAGAATAAGGGGTTCATTAATAGATGGCTACACGTACTTTCCATCTTTTTACCACTGCCCTCCATTTCCTATCTTCATCATCTTATTCCTTATTTCTTTTATTTTATGATTATGAACCAATTCCTTTGGGTAAAATAACTTAGTACCACAGAACCCTACCGAAGATGGGCGTACTTGTATATACCGTTGAAGTTAGTGTCGAAGTACACTCATTAAACTTCTAATGTCCAGCGGTAATTATACCAGCACCAGCTGTAAGATCTCAAATTATGCATGTTGCCTGCACAGTTTGTTTGTGCATTCCATAGATTTTAACAGTCAATATTAATTATGCCACTAAACAATATTAAACGATCAGTGTTTGTAGCGGAAACGTACGCGATTAATGCGATTTTAAATACTCACACACACACACACACACACACACACACACACACACACACACACACATATATCCAGATGGTGGGCCGGGAAAACGTAGTCAGTATAGCGGCTGGCTACAAGGTGGACGGTCCGGGGATTGAATCCCGGTGGGGGCGAGATTTTCCACACCCGTCCAGACCGGTCCTGGGACCGATCCAACCTCCTGTACAATGGGTATAGGGTCTGATTTCCTGGGGGCAAATGGGCCAGGGCGTGGCATTAACCACCCACCCACATCTGGCACCGCGGCTAACGAAAGAGTAGAGCTATAAGTCTACTCCCCGTCTGGGTCTTCATGGCCTCTTATAGGGTGGACGTTACCTTTATATGTGTACAGTTCGGATGAAATTCATTTTTCAACAACAGAGAAAATATTCGTATAAGAAGCTTAAACTTACAGGCGCTCAAGCTTAAGTCAGTTCGGGTGACTAAGCTGCCGAAGATATGGGATAAGCTCCATAAGGTACTGTATAATCTACGTGGCAAAGCCTGCCCTGACAGAGGTCTGCTATATACTGCATAGCCGTACCACTGTATATAGTATTTCATTCGCTTAATCCACTCAGTTGGTGCATACTTAAATAGGATACACAGGAATATTTCTTTTGTTTTTTATGGCACAGCAACCCTATTCGGGCGTCGGCCGCCTCACTGTTGAGGTTTCGAGATCACACGCATTTACCCTCACCATACTTACTAGGATTCCTCTGGACGAGGGATCGATCCGTCACAGAGACTTCGACCTGACAACACACAACACTCACAAGACACAGACATCCATGCCTACGGTGTTTTTCGAATCCCCAATCCCAGAAAGCGAGCGGCCGCAGAATATGTAGGAATATACTCGACAATTGGCACACGGTACTGGACACAAGTCAGATCCGATATCCTTCGCGTAAGGCGAATTACGATTGCGGCGGCCAGACTGACTGCTTAAGATCTGGTCCGGGGTCCCAGGATCGGTCCTGTATCTAGGCAGACAGACAGAATGTCATTTGCAGAGTTACTTCCGTTTGTGCTCAGTCTTCACATGGTTAACCATCAGCAGCTTTTGAATACTAATTAAGTCATAAACTTGTATTTTTCCTAAGAATTTTCCCTCTTCATTTAAAATGATCTCCTGAAGACTTTCTTACCGTAAACTATATTTTTCAGGAGTTGATGCCACTGCTGACAAACAGTTTCTGAATGTATTTTCCAGAACTGGCTCCAGTCCAGAAAATGCATTCACTCATTAATAGTTGGGCTCTAAAATTTGCCTGCACTTATTTAATGAAACGAAACATGGGAGTACGTTTTGGAAATGTGTGTGTTTGACAGTTGCCTCTCTACTTTTATTCGTTTAAGCGAATAAACTGTACATTCTGAATGCCATTTCCTACCCTTGTTGAAAAGATCCATTACAAATCGCTCAGCTCTTTTCCGGAAGCAAATAATGCATTATTAGCAATTTAAACACTCTTGGATCAGGGCCAGAGAAGCGGTCCCCTCGTTTGGGGGATTAGGGGATGAGATTGAGGTAGAATGAGGGGGTTGATCACCCCACGACAACTTGTCGGCTATCCTTTAAATCCATCCCCCACCCCCACCCCCACCCCCACCCTTGCAAAATTCGCTGCTGCTAAGAAGGAATTTATTTATGTTCCCATCTGAAGGTCCTTGTGGTGAATGTTTTTCTTCTTGTAGTTCCCTTTAATAATAAGATAAGTGGGGATTGTAAAGGAGGTGGTTAATTTGAATTGGTAAGTTTGCTTGACTTTTGTCCCGAAGCCCAGATCTGGCAAAGCTTCAAACGCTCTTCAAAACGTGACGCTATCAAACTTGGCTCCTATCTGGCTGAGAACAGTCCAGATCTCTTAACCTAACCACTCAGGGAATTAAGCCTTGAAACAGGGTGTGTAATAAAGCGTAATCATTATACTGACTGCGGTTAGGTTCAAGGTCTGAAAATACAAAAGTACGGGATATTCTGGAAATCACTCCTGCATTCCGGGAGGCTATATGTTCCTAACCATTCTGCATATTGAAAATGCATGGAGGAGAAAGTGAATTACTTGTACAGATTCTGTCAGTAATTTGCACATTAACGTTGTTGGGACGACACATATCTGGCATCGGCATCTGGCGTACACGCACAACCGGCAGGACTTCTCTCAACGAGGCAGCTACCTATACAACACAACAGACACAAGAGACGAACCTCCATGCCCTCAGCGAAATTCGAACCCACGATCCCAGCAATCAAGCGGCTTCAGACCTACACCTTAGACCGCACGGTCACTTCCAGAATATTTGACATTTCCTGCCGGTTCAGCCATCAGAAAACTTGTCGCTGAGTGCATCACGCAGTCTTGCTTTAATGAGGTGCTTCACCTTCCTAATTCAAATTTTCAAATATCTTCTTCTTACTTGCGAAAGGCGAGATTTTTCCGTCGTATTAAGGCAGCTGAGAGGAATTATAGAGTGGATATGTGCCGTACCACGCAATGAAAACACGTGGAAATCTATTTCAAGAAACTTCTGATATGACTTTAATTTTGTTATTTCTTAACATTCTGTAATAACACGTTTTCAGATTGTTGCCGGTGATGAAACAGCGTGTAAATAGTGGCAGGGTCACAAACAGCAGCCGAGTAATATCAGCGAAGTTGTGAAAAGGTAGGGGTAAAGTATCTTCGCAATTTAAGTCCGATCGAATTAATTACACTTTTCTTAGCAATAATGAATCATCGAGTTATGGAATTTGGCACACCTGCAGTTCGCGTTTCTCTGTATGCCTAGTGATATGTACAGAAATTTCTTGGAAACGTACTCCTAGTAATTGTTTGTCAACGCCTCTTTTCTTTATGCATATTAGAATAAAATATTTAGGACAATAACACTGCAGCTTGTTTGTGAAGGAGATGTGAAATTGTCAGTAGATACAAGGATCTTTAAACTAGATAACATTTGAGGTTTTTACGGTGGTAACCACTGTTGTCTGGGATATAACGTCGTGCAGTCTAGCAGAAATTTACCGACATTTTGTAGGAATTGCTGTCTCAGTATTGAGGATATAATATTTGTATGTGACATCGGTCGTCATGTACAGATAACAGGATGAGTAGGACAATCAATCACAACTGTACTTAGTATGATTTAGTATATATTGTACAACATGCAGTAAATCACTGCAAATTGTAGTTTTGATTGCCCTCATTTCTCCCTTCGGGATGTAATAACGTTCTCATACAGCAGAAGGCATTACTTTGCACTGATAGCGTATGTGTGCTAAATTTTGTAAGAACGTTACTTGTGGTTTCTTAGAAAGTGCACTTGATTTCTTAATAATGCCACAGTGGGAGTGGCCTCAATGCAGGACGTTGTTTGCCTGTCTCCGGAATCAACCGAAATAAGACAAGACCTACGTGCGATAATATAAGCAACATATGACGTACATAGGGTTACGAATAAAATCGGATAATTGTAGTCCGAGTATAAGGGGATGAAGTCCCTTAGTGACGTGCATCTTGGCTTATACATTCCGAGTGGATTAGAAAGTTGTGGCATGAATTAGGTTTGGAGGAAAGATCAGTTTAAGTTCTGAAGTTCAGATCAGATTTCAAAGCTTTCAGTTGTTGTTAAGGAAAAAGGAGAGATGTGATTGTTTACGTAATGTACGTATTTGGTTTTCACATTGGCGTTTTTATTTCATAGTATTCAGCCATAACTGAGAACTGTGCCTTGCTTTCCACAGAAAACTGTAGGGATGAAGGAAACTGAAACATGTAATTAAATATTTGAGTGAGGAAGACAATCTGTTTGTGCTTTCCTTTGGGTATATTTCAACTTTTTTTATCATCTTGAACTCAAATACAGGGCCGACGTCTTTTGTTCTTGACGAATTTACTGGAGGAGATGCATAAATAGAAGTTACCTCAGTTGAGGCAAGAACGCATTTTCTTTTTTCCGTTTATGTAAGCGTAATCCAATTTATTAAATTGCTGGGGGGGGGGCCCCCCCCCCCCCCGCGAGTGGTTCATGATTGTATGGTTGTATTTAGAAAAAAGTCTCTTAGCAACAGTGTTCTGCATCTGTCACTTAAGGAAGCGAATTTATTTTCCATGTCTGACCCTCTGGAATTTTTGTGTCGCAAATCTCTGAACTGAAGTCTATGGAATTTGGTGTACTTCTTTCTTATTCACGTTTATACACGATCATGGTGTGATGGATGGACAACACTCGACGCTCCTAATCTTGAGATTCTGGGTTTGTATTTTTTCGATGTTGTTGGCTGTTATGATTAACACTTTTCTCTTTTATTTTCCTTAGTCCTTGAAATTCCATCACGGCTGCTTCTTTCCACATCCTTTTGCTAAAGGAGGTAAAGCAATCCCATTACAGGCGTGGACAGGCACTTAGGGTTCCAGGAGGTCGAGGCTTCCGGATTTCTAGACAGTCGGCACATGAAGGTGGTTAGGTTGTCAGCCCTACGCACCGGCCGCGTTTACCCCCAGGAAATATTCCTGGTACTCATTTCTATTAGAGGCAGAGTCAACCCCAGGGCCATAGTCTGACCGAAAGGTTTATATCAATGAAAAATTCCAATGACACCATCGGGAATCGAACCCGCGACCTTCCGGCTAGTAGCCCGATCCTTTTGCTAATGATGACACAGTTCGATCTTACAGGCCTGTAGTCTGAAGTACTAACGGCCCCGTTAATCAACCCGTAAATGAACAGATACGAAGTTTCTCAAGATCGTGCCGTAGCTCAGGCAGTAGTTGCTGGCGTTTAGTCAAGTAGCTTCGAGTTCAGTACGGAATGATTTCATGTGAGGTTCGAAATGGATGAAGTGTTACTAAAAGGAGTCAAGTTTCTTCGTCTTTTCCCTGCCAACTGTCATTCCACCATTTCTCCATGTTCATCAATCACCATCGTCCGAGGTGTGCGACAGAACTGATTGGCAGCGCATTACAATATCCTCGGTAAGCGAGTTAAGGGCTTCACCCTATCCCGGCAGTGGGGTGGTCATAAGAACGTTAAGCTATGAGGTTTTCCAACCAACATTTGTCGGAATTTATGGGTTTTGCCATTCAACATATTTGACCAACAAATACTGTAGTCTTAAATTAATCACTTCGGTTATGCACAGTGATGATTACATATGGACAGAATTTAGCATATGTATATATGTTATTTATTTGTGATTTGCTTACCTATTCGCTCAGTAGTTCTTTATAGCGCAACACGGTGGAATGATTAATGAGGAAGAGAAGCAAAGATAGGTTTATATTCTAGTCTGAAGACGTATCACCACACGTAAACAGGAAGAACTGAGGAAAGCCACGCAAAACCTAAGACAGAATATCTAGTGTCAGGCCTCACATTTTAAAGTAAGGCCCACAAAATACAAAACAGGAGTGCCACTTAATTGGGACGTTCCTTACAATCAGCTCACAGGGCTATATATTTGTTAGCCGTGCTGGTGTTTAGGGAAGCTGTAACAGAAAGAGACACATAAGAAATGAGAAAGAACGGAGAAAGAATAAAGGGGGGAACGTAGAGAAGAATGTCGCGAGCATGACATATTGCAAACTGAGGATTACTGGCGACGTTGGAAGGGATCCGTGCAAGATGGGTATGACTCTGTTTGTCCTCACTCGAGCGACAAATGAATTACGTTTTAAAGTGTCAGTTAAACATGGGTTTATCGATTCAATAAACGATTTGACTTTCAAAGAAATGCTGGTCCTTTGGGCTTTTACACCGTGCTTAATTCGGTTCAAATTGTCACCCTGTAGGTGCAGGTAGCATCTTCGTCCGAAACATCACACTAAACATTACACTATACAGTGCAAGAACTCAGACCACCATCATGCGAACAGCACACTCTGGGAAAACTCGAAAACTTCTCCATTTACATTGCTTTACTATAACTTTTGTGCAGTGTACTACAGTATGTTCAGCTGTGTTGTCTTATGCGCTCCTAATATCAAGACTTCAGCCGTCTTAGTCATTAATTTAGTGTAGTTACAATTATTTTTCTGTAAGTATATAGTGAACTAAATTAATACAAGTTTGGCTACAGATTACTCAGTGTAGTGTGATATAATTGTACCGAAGTGTCAGAGGAATCTGTTGCGGTGGTGAAATGGAAAATCTCCGTCCCTTCCGGGAAATGAAACACGATTCTCCAGTCGTCCAGTACGCGTTTATCTAAAGTGAACAAGTAGGTAAATTCTTAGAAGCCTTATTGTATTATAATACATTGGGCTGTAGCCAACTGTTGATGCTCTTAAAATTACAGTTTGCTTTCAATCAGTTTTTTCACAATGAAATACATTTCATGTCGACGGAAAACAAGTGAATTTCTATAATTCTGCTATATGTTGCATTGTTATTTATGCCAAACCAGTAGATTGTTCTTAACCTCGGATGAGTGATATGTGAAATATCAACGGTATATAAACATGTATTTCCCATTTTAAGAGCTGCGCCGATTTTGCACCAAATCCCTCAATTCTAATTCTAGTTGTGACGGATATGCTAATGAAATTAGATTTGTTTGTAAGACGTTCGCTGGCTTCTGTGGAACCAATCAATACTCTGGCTACTGGTTCCATCCGGCTTTCAGCTGGTGTTCTGCTTTGCTGACAGGATATAGTCGTCGCTCATATGTGATAAGAAACACCTTTCAAATAAACCGGGTTCATTAAAGGTATGAAAAGGTGCATTTTTTGTTTACTTAGTTGACTTTTTATTTCTGTAGTGATTTTGTTCCATCATCTAGTTATCATTTTATACTTCATTTTTTTAGCCTACTTTCCTTTCTGACAGGGAGAGAATGAGGGTCTGGAGATTGCAAAGCTATCTGTGTTTACACAGTCAGTTCTGCTACTACGCGTGTTTCGTTAACGCGAATTGGCCATAATGCGATTGATGAATATGCGAACACTGTTTGTATAACGCGAATTTTAGCATGAGCTTGTTGGATGTTGCGCGATTTCAGCGATGAGTGTGAAGAATCTTTAGTCTACACTAAGGGCTTTTGGTTTTCTGTTACGAGGTTTTTTAACGCGAGGTCTCACAAGAACGCAGCCCTTACTTTATAGCAGAATTGACTGTATGTGTTTGTGTCATTTATTTAATCTTACGTAACAATCAAACAGTTTTCACGAAGCTTGGTACGAACATATGCCACTGTAGAACGCCCCAACGCGGTAAGTTTTAATTTCCTACAGTCAGTAATAACAACATGGCCGGTACGCAGATTTGAGTGGCGGGAGCGATACCGCCGTTAGTCACTCTTAGGGCCGAATAGATTAATAGACCTTGGAAAACAACGCAATTCTTTCAGGTAATATTCTTCTAGAATGCAAAATGACAATATGGCAGCTGTGTGAATATTCTCCTTAGCTGTCAGCGTGTTAGCCATAAGTCATTTTATTCAGTGGATCTAGGCGTGTGTATTATGGGGTGTATATACGGTTGTATAACAAGAATCTGTGTGAAATGTTGTTTGGAAGTCAACATTTTAAACATGACGACGTTGCGAAAATTTGGGCTGGTGTCCAAAGAATTTAACGTATAAAGGATCTATAATTAAGTAAAAGTTTTTAGGAAAGTAAAATGAACCGTTAATGATCATAATACCAATGCTTAGATGTACAGACGTGTGTAACTACAGATCTATGCACTGGGTCAGAGGCTTACATTTTCTGCTTGGAAATGCTTCGCTGGTATTTCTCTTCATTAGTTCTCGCCCTCTTACTTTAAATGCCTGCTTGTAACAAGGTTACAAGCAGGTGGTATAGTGCCACTTCAACTGATTGTTCTGTATGTAAATTACATTATGACTGAACTTCATGTGAAGTATTTCAGACGCGCACCCAGAGCTTCTCAGTGGGGGCGGGGGTGGGGTGGGGGGTGTTCGTGACCCTAAGGCTCTTTATAAATTATGTTTGATTTTAAAAGCTATGTAAGAAAAACCATATCATAAATATAGCTGTAACGTAACAATATTTGTAGCAGTGTTTGTATACATGTAAATATATCTGCATGTTCCGTGACTCATTCTCCTAGTTTAAATCACAAGGTCTGAGCTACTTGATTTTTATTAATTTTGTCTAAGACGTCCCATCCTTTTTATTTTATTTTTCGAGATTTCAATGTGCTATTTTTCAGTCGACTCAGCCTGTAACAGAAATGAGTACCAGGAATATTTCTTGGGGGGTAAATGCAGCCGATGCGTAGAGCCGACAACGTTACCATCTTCAAGTGCCGATTGTCTAGAAATCAGGGGGCCTTAACCTCCTGGAACCGTAAGGGCCTGTCCAGGCCTGTAATTGGATTGCTTTACCTTTACCTTCAGTGGATGATTTCTGCTGAAGGGTAAATCACGTAAAACTTTTGATATCATTGTGTCTACAAAATCTCTTATTTTAATTTAGATTTTGGGGGTGTAGCTCAACAGACCCTGCTTTGGGTGCGCGCCTGAATATTTAATTACATTTCACGAACATTGATGGGACGTGTAACCATACAAATAAGAAAGCACACAGGAGGTTTTAGTCACAACTGTATTTTATAATCCTCCAACTTGTTTCTATCTGCACGTCCTTCTTCAGGGAGATCACTAAAACTTTACTGGGAGCTGCCTCAGTTTACACGTGTAACATATTGGATGCTAATAAAATATATTTATGAGTCACAACTTCTGTGTTCTTTCTGGTTATGTCGTTACGATTATCAATTTTTGCGCAGTCGAAAATGCATTATGAAAATAGGCCTGCTGGAAGATTTGAAAGCGATGGAAATGTTGGTTGTACTATTTGCATGCGTTAGGAGCAGTAAGGCGAAGTTTCGGCTACCCGTTGTTCTTTCTTAAAGGACTGTCAAACAACGCGGTTGGTCGCCCCAGAGAATGTATCACGTGTCATAAAGTTACGAGAGTTAAACTCTAGGCTAATTGAAGAGAATTAGCACTGGGTTAAGTGAAGTGTTTTGGGCTACTGCGGCTTTTATAGTGCATTGAGACACTGACTGTTTGCAGAATATACGAAATGTCTTGAGACGTCTGAGTGCAGTCTTTGATTCAACACTTCTCTAGTTCTGCTAGTTAACAGTCTTTGAATCAGTTGCGGTGCGCCGATTGCAGCAACATCAATAGCTGATTTGTGCTGGCGATAATAATGAAGGTTGCGATCTTCTGTGCTTTGGTCTGTTACTTCTTATTAGTTCACAAACCATTAAATGCGCCCGAAACGTCGGTAACTATTCACCAAACTCCATATCACAACCCAGAAGACCGAGTTTTAATAGTGACCATTCTGACAAACTCAACTCTTACAAGAATCTGCTTGACCAGCTTCAGGGAAAATGAACAAGGAGAGTTTCACCAAAACCAAACTATACCGCGTCACGTCAGAACATTAAATTCTTATATTTAACGCAGTGGGAATGTCGAATCTCACAAAAATTAATTTGACCAGCTTCAGGCAGGTGGAGGCAGCAGGTTAATCTAAAACGGGATATTTATTTATCCAACAACACAGCGTCACGTACCGTAAGATTAACCTTCATATCCATTGCCGTGAAAATCCCAAATACCATATTGTGATCACTGTGGTAGTAGAGTACAGAACTGTAAGGGTTAAGATTGACAGGAATTGTGTGTTCCTCTGTTATATTGCGTCTGTTTTTTCTTATGTACCCGTACAGTCGAACCCGGTTATAACAACATCGGTTTAAGCGACACCTCTTGCATAACGTCAGCTATTCTGTGGTACCAATTAGTTCCTCATTGTTAACCATAACATTACACTCCTCGGATAGAACAACACTCGTTTATAACGACACAAATTATTCAGTCCCTTTCATGACGCTGTAACCGAGTTCGACTATAATTTGTTTTTGTTTTCTTTCTTACCTTTACTTTTTCGTTTATTGTATCACTGTCTTTTCCTTATTTCTTTCTTTCTAATTACTTAAGCATGTTATCCCTTTCCAGGCATTCAATCCTCTCAGTGACAGCTGGCCTGTTCCCATTGCCCCTGCGCGTCATCTGCCTCCCGTAATCCGCCTTCAGTCCAACTGACTATCCGGCCAATAGCCTTTTTCATGGCCGAGGCAGGGAGATTTCTTTTCACTTGTAGTCGATCTGTTTATATGTCAGCACAGGGCTGCAGGAGAATTCTGGCTCCACAGTCTAAGTGCATTTAATCTGTGTTAAGTACAACTGACGGCGATGGCATATACTCTCCTGTACAACTCGGACACTGTGATCCAGTTTCGAATTTCAGCCTGGGAGTTGGTTTAAGCTACACGTGCTTGTTTCTGTACCGTGCAGGTGGTATCTTTGCGAGAGACTGGCCCTCCGCACCAGGTGTCCTACTGTATGTCTGAAAATTGAATGTAGAATACCGAATAACTAAAGGAGTAGGGCGGTGTGGGTCTGTGGCGGCATAGATCAGAACAGATCTTAGGTATCAATGAGTGCTTAGTTATAATTTAACCTTTGTATGTGTTGGTATAAAACTTTTTCTTAGTATGTGAAACATATAGGTTACGGGGTGCTGAGGAGAATATTTGGACCTATGATGGAGAAAGCAGGGGAATACGGTTGCGCATTTGGGTTGAGGCAATGCGCTAAAAGCCGGAAGATATCGGATTCGATTCCCGATGCTGTCATTGGAATTTTCCATTGACATAATCCTTCCGGCCGCACTGTGGCCCTGTGGCCGACCCAGCCTCTAAGAGAAATGAGTACCAGGGATATTTCCTGGGGAGTAAAGGCGGCCAGTGCTTAGGGCTGACAATCTTACCACGTTCATTTGCCGATTGTCTAGAAATCTGGGAGCCTCAACCTCTTGGAATGCTCAGGACCTGTACAGGGAATACTTTGCTTTATGGTGGAAAAAGTGATAGAAATCTGGAGGCAATGGCATAGTGAAAAGCTTTATGATTTTTAATACTCACCAAAGACCAGCAGGATGATCAGATCACGGAGGATGAGGTTGGAGGAGAGTATAGCATTATTGAGAAAGATGAGTATTCAGCATCAGGTTTTGGTCGAAACAACCTGAATAAAAGATATGACGTGGGAACACGCACGCCTACATGGGAGGATAATACTAAAGTGGATTTTAAATCAGTAAGATAAGAAAATGTGGGCTGCATTTGTCTTGCTCAAGAAAAGGTCCAGTGAGCCCTTTTGAACGTGGTAATCTTCTAGTTACGTAAGAGTGTTGAAAGTTCCTGAAGCTAAACAACTGTTAGCTTCTCAAGGACTGTACACCATGGAGTTATTTATTATGCTTTCACGGCGTCGTGCATGTAAAGTAAAGTTTCCAACAAAGAATAAAAATTAGAAAAGTCCTCATTACGTAATATTCTTCGTACAACTACAGATACTATCATTTTGTTGTATCCAAATATTCTCATCAGAACTTAGGTCTTGGTGTCTCCGGATTGGTGAAGACGCAACATTCTGGTTACATTTTGAATTCGACTGAGCCTGAAGTAATTTCCTGTTAGGCGAGTAAGGAGTTATTTATGTCGATTGCTAGCCGATTCAGTTACCCTAGTCCGTCAAAGGATGACGCATGGATACATCAATTATAAAGCGATGGGTTATTTTTGTTTGCTCACACACGAGCCGGTACGCACCGTGGTCAGTGGTCTGTGAACGGATTGCCTGTGACAGCAAATCAAAGAGATCCTCTGTGTGAGGAACAGCGTGACTGCTGGCTGGAACGTCGTTACGCTCTACTTCTCTGCAGGGAGAATTCAAGTCTAAGTCCCAGGAGACAACTCACAAAGATAACTCATCTCACTGCCGAAAACTGTCTGATATTTCATGTGTCTATTCAAATCTCATCTTCTAAGACAGTTGTAGCAATGTCAGACACAGAGAACCTGGAGATGTGCAAAGCACAATCCATTCGGTCCAACAAATACTTCGATCTAGCATAAATCAACAAGCATAAGTAATCCTTATTTGCACGGTAAAAGGTTCCTCTTGCTGTTGATGTCGCTGTATACATAAGATAAAGCTTTAAAGGACAAATAACACTAAAATTAAGCTATTGATTTGTGCTCATGTATTTGCATTTTGGTGTCCATCCTGTCGCGTTACACGTAACAAGTGAATGTGTATGTTTACGTACAAGTGCACAAGTGAATTACGAAGCAATACAATGGATATATTAACCCAATGCTTCTCCAGTCTCGTGTTCAATTTTTAGTGATAGTGAGATTAAAAATAAACTTTTTATTTGGGGCCTCATGCGTTGCTAATATTCTCTACTTATATTAAATTTCCTGGGTACTGAATTACTTAAATGAAAAGTGACTAAGGATTTTACCTTTTTTTTTCTTCAAATAATGTTTCTCACGTAGCTAATACACCGGGTCACTTTGGCTAAGCGCTCAGGGTGTGGTGACTGGGGCGGAGGAATTACAGTTAGTGAAGATAACCGGCATCGTTGGTTACTTAATTTGGTTATGTCAACAGGAGTGATAGGTACGTTTGTGTCAGTTACACTTCCTCCTCCTCCCCCTCCTCCTCCTTCTTTTTCTTCTTCTTCCAATGGCTCGACAGCCCCAGTGGGGCAGGGCCTCCCTGTTGTCGAGGCTTCGCTATCACACTCAAACACACCACACTCGGTAGGACTCCTCTGGACAAGTGATCAGCCCGACGCAGAGAACTCTAGCTGACAACACACAACACTCACAAGAGACAAATATGCATGCCCTCGCCAGGATTCGAGCCTACAGTCCCAGCAAGCGAGCGGCCGCAGACGCACGCGTTAGAACCCGCGACCACTAGAATCGGTAATCGGCAGGGACAGCTACTCACAGTAAACACAATGATTTTGATGGAACTGGAGTGTCTACCCCATGGTGTGTGTCTACGACTAGATACTAGCTATCCGAGGGAGTCGTATGTGTAGGTGACGTAGCGTGGCTAACGCTGCGCTCTTCTTAACCCAGCCTTATTTTTCGGTAGTAACTGACACCATACGCTTTTTTATCTATAGCTGCAGGTTACCGTCTACTGCTTGACCTCACTGGTAATATATTTATATGCACAGGTGAACGTCAGTTTGCCACTGTCTGTATAGCTTTCAATGATACTCGTGGAACAGCGGCTGGGCTTCACTTCAGTAGGATGGGGAAGTATGGCGTTCAAGGTGAAGCGTGTTCTTACTCTCTAGTGGGCTTTGTGTTAAGTAAGCAAGAATGAAGTGTAGCCTAGTTTACTAAAAGTAGTGTATACATTCAGGGGTTAACGTTTACGATATAACATTGTAGACCAGTTACACAGTATAAGGAGCGAAATAATTATTTTACAAAATTCCTGTCGGTATTTATTATGTAGCAAATTGGGCTGGAAAATGGTTGCTTGATTTTCAGTTTAGTGTAACCCGATACGATACCAAATT